>JBBPBS010000968.1:27638172-27651155 GCA_037974835.1 Cicer judaicum
ATTATATTTATAATATTTATTTTTATTTATTACATTAGAATAAAAATAGAAGTTGTTAACAAAATCAAATTGTGTTGATATTTTATTTGCAAAATACTATAGACACATTATTTATTTTTGCACATATAATCAATAATTTTAATTTTGATGTTTTTCTTAATTTAATAAATTTTATTTTATTAATATAATTTTATTTTTATAAATATTTTAACTATTTTTTTATCACTTAAATAAAAAATTATTCAAATATTAAAATAAATAAAAATGTGAACATACTACATAATTGCATATTCGATATGCGACTCCACAAAAATAATTATTTGATCGCTTTATAAAGATACGACTTCGTAAAGATGCAAGATAATTTGATATATTTTTTTTTAAATAAAACAATTTTAGTAAACTTTATAAAAAAGAAGATATTTAAAAAAAATGTTTAATTTTTTTCATGAAAAGATAAAATTTATTTCAAAATCAATAGTGAAAATATTATTTTTTACTAAATAACTGGAAATGATAGAATTTTTTATGATAAAATAAGATAGAAGAACTTAATGAGAAAGTTTGTTGAAGTAATAATATCTTAAAAGTTTGTTGAGAAAATTATATTTATCAACAAAAAGAAGAGATAATTAATGTGATATATATATATAATAATTAAACCGAAGAGTACACGTTAGTTCTCCATAAAAGGGGAGAGAAAAAGCCACGACAAAAAATATTTTATTTCTTTTATGCGTATGTTAATTTTTTTACTTTCGAGAATCTGATTATTCACGATTACAATACCAACAACTCTTCTTTCTCTCTCAACAAATCCACCCCTACCGGCCACCGCCATTGTGTTCCATTCCTTCTCATATTCAAAACTCATTTGTGAGTCTTTCAAGCCTGTTTCGGCCAACTCAAGCTCAACAACAATTAATTATGATGTTCTTGCTCTATGCCATCAGATCTCTTTATTGATCAACGTTATTTTCATTTTTTAGCACTTTCACCAACATTCAAGTACATTTGAGTCAACAAAGTTGAGATAATATCATCATATGTATTGGGACAAATCATTTTGGGAGTTATGCATAAAAGGGGACAAATCATATTTATCTTTTATATGTTTGTTATTTTTTTTCTTCCGAGAATCTGAACAACTCTTCTTTCTCTCTCAACAAATCCACCCCTACCGGCCACCGCCATTGTGTTCCATTCCTTCTACTTTCAAAACTCATTTGTGAGTCTTTCAAGTCTGTTTCAGCCAACTCAAGTTCAACCACAATTAATTATGATGTTCTTGCTCTACAATTAATTATGATGTTCTTGCTCTATGCCATCAGATCTCTTTATTGATCAACGTTCTTTTCATTTTTTAGCACTTTTAACCACATTCAAGTACATTTGTGTAACATCCTATTTTTTTTAATATTTTTTTTATTTTATTTCGAATAAAATATATAATTTCCCATGTAATTTCAAACAAACAAACAAATAATCCATTATTAATTTAAAATCCATCAATATCTCCATTAGATACTAAATACTCAAATTATAAGGTTCAAAAATGTAGTAACAAAATGATAATTGGCATAGACTAGAGTTCAACATAAATAAATTTCCTAAAGCTGACCACTACTACTCCTAGGATTAAATGAGATGTTCCATCTATTCTTCTGAAAACTTCCCGATTGTGCATGTAAATTAGGAATGTCATCTGTCCAAAAGTAAGGGTCATCTCCAAAATACTTACCAATAAATAAATAAATAAATAACTAAAAATAAAGCAGTACAATACCTACATAATTATTGGCATTATTCCATTCAAATTGCCACGTATACAATAACAATTAAAAGATAACAGTACAATGTTTACATAATTAATAACATTAGTTCATCCAAACAACAAACAAAAGGTACACTGAAAATACAAATATAATATTATGATATTTGTATAATTAATAATAATAATAATAATTAATCCATACAATATTAAGGTATCTACATCATTAATAACTAAGGGGTATAATAATCATAACAATATATCATGTTAATTCACTAAAAATGACAAGCAGGAACAAGTAATGATATAATAACATTAATTCACCCGACAATCTGAAGGCCGAACATACAAATATAATATTATAATATCTATTAATCCATACAAATAACCTTATAATAGAATACCACGATATCTACATCATAAATAATATTAATTCACCCAAACAATTAACAGGTACAGTAATAAAATAAGTACAATATCTCATAATAATTCACCCCAAAATTACCAATAGATACATTCATGAGTATAATATCCACATCATTTCTAACATTTATTATTAATATTGTCATTCATTATTAACATTGTCTCATCCAAACGAACACATACCGTATACAAATTTATCAGTATAATATATATATATCATTAATAACATTATTTCAACCAATTATCAGGAGGTACAATGTATCATTTATCTTTATAAAACACTAATCACATTTAATGCAATGCATACTCAAACAGAACTTATGACTTAATCTATATGCCAATGTAATGATTTCGGAATATCGCCTCCCCTGCAAGGGCTTAGTGGGTCCTTCCAAGCAACACCACCAACTCAAAAATCTCCGCAAGGATATGTGGGTTCCAACCATCTATGGACGCTCCACCACACGACTATGAATGAATGCATGAATGTGGACCCTTTAATAAATCATTAATATAATGTGATACTAACTTATTAATGACATTTCACATATGACATTTATTATTCACACCTTGAATATGTTCAATACAACCATTATAACATCGTATCACATTACATTTATTTCTTACACTTTCAATATATTCAACAAAACCATTATAACAATATATCACATAATATTTATTTTCCATACTTTGAATATGTTCAACATAACCATGAATATAACATGTCACACCATATTTATCTTCCAAAGTCAACAAAATTGAGATAATATCATGATATGTATCGGGACAAATCATTTTGGGAGTTCTGCATAAAATGAGACAAATCATATTTAAAGGCGAACACTATGTGTCATCCACATGAACCTTATTTCAGCTGTCTGATATAGCAAGAAAGCTCAAATCATATTTCACATTTATTTCTTACACTTTGAATATATTCAACAAAACCATTATATCAAATTGTATCAAATTAAATTTCGTTCTTTCTGTTATTCGTTGCTATGAAATTGTATCAAATTGAAACAGAGTTCTGAGTTGAAATTTTGAGTTTTGAATTGGAGTAGTTTGGAGCAATAGGGTTAAGAAGGGATGGCTCGAGATGGGAGCGTTGTCCCTGCGGACCCACATGTTATGGTTGTTGTGGAAAAGAAGACACAAACTTTGAGAATTTGGATTTTGATCGATGCTGCGGGTCAAGGGTCGATGCTTGATGTTGACAAGTATGCTGTCGTGCATAGGGTTCAGATTAATGCACGTGATCTTAGAATCCTTGATCCTTTGCTTTCTTACCCTTCTACCATTCTTGGTCGTGAGAAGGCTATTGTGCTTAACTTGGAAGTAGTACTTCATATGATTTGATGTTGTTTTTGTTTTTTTAACATTGTATTGTGTTTTTTTTACTTTTTTGGCTTTGTTGTGTGTTTTTTTATTTTGTTTTTATGATTCTATGTTTCAGCATATCAAGGCAATTATCACTGCTGAAGAGATTAGTTAGCTTTTATTTCAATTTGTGAATTTGTTGTTGATTGCTGATAGAGCTATCAATTTGACAAGCCCCATAATTATTGGCCGTAGCCCATGTTTTGGAGGTGCCAAAAAATTTAATAATTTAAAAGGCCCCAAACTAAAAGCCCCTAAAATTTTGTGGGCTTAGTGGGCCCACAAGCCCACTTTTTTTAAAAAAGAATCGATTTTTTTTTTGAAAAATAAAGTTTTTCAATTTTTTCACCGATAAAAAATTTTAAATTTTTTTCTTAAAATAATGGACCGAAATTTTAAAAAAATTATTTTGATTAGGGGCCTAATAATAGAGGTTTATTAATGGAGTTTGGGGGTTTTTTTTGACAGCTTAAATCGCTGATGGGAATGAAGTTTTTTTTTTTGTTATAACATTTTACAATGAAGAATTATGGTTTTCTATCTATTGGAAAGAAAAATATATCGAAACAATATGTATTTAATAAGGAAGAAGCTTCTACTTTTTAGTTTTAAGATACTCATAGTTGAAAAGAATAGACTGATTGAACAATAACAAGTGAGGACATGTTTGGAAGTTCGGATTTTGGGGGCTTTGGAGGGGAGGGTTTTGAAGGGATAAGCCTACATTTTGGTGTATATTTGATATTTTGAAAAAATTGAAAGAATAACATGATAATGGATCATATAACATTTCAATTAGACTTAATTCCTTTTCAGAAACATTATATGTCTTCCTTATTTTAAAAAATAAAAACAAGCCCCTCCTCTTCATAAATCCTCTATCCCAATCCCAAACATACTTCAGAGGAATGGTAGATGCAGTGTGTTCTGAGATTCTTATGTTATCCATGCAGTTAGGGACATGAATTATAAAACATATATTAAAATTATTGTGTCATGTTCATTACTCTTTTCTATAACCTGCTTTGTATATTTGTGAATCCCTGTATCAAACCTTTGGTCCTCTAGAGAATGTGTAATTGTTCGTAGAGATTTGAGATGGCTTTTACTTTCGCATTCTTAAAGTAACTACATTCTGGTATAGGTATTGCTGCGAGATCTGACAGATGAAAATGTGGTCCCTGTTGTTGAAGAACTATAGAGGCGATTGTCTAAACTGAGTGACATTCATCAACATCAAGGAGATGGTAAAGAGTATATTGGTGGTCAACACGATGCTGAAGCTGATGATGAAGATTGTATGTTTGGTTAAAGATGAACTGTGTTACTCTCTCTGTCGTATAATTGAGTGTCACTTTAGTTAAATAATTGTCTCAAAATTAATGTAATTTACAATTTTAATTATTTTTTCCTATACTAGCCTTCAATGATTATCATTATACACAATTTTCAAAGTATTATTATACTTTGCATTGATAATAGTGAAAAGTCCACCAATGGTTAAGATGGACAATTTAGTAAAATCTCTTTTCTCTTTCTTCTTATTATTGCATTTTTTAATATGTGTGAACAAACCTTAGACGGCACTTATTGTGAGACGGAGGAAATATTATAAAGATATTTGATTGCGTCTTTTCCTCCCATAAATTTGTTTTCGATTTGCATCATCTAATGCCCTTTCTAATGAATTTGTTAGAATAAATTATTTTCAGACATTGCTTTTCATCCTGTATATGAATGATCTAAATTATGCAATGTAGAGTCACCATTTGAGTTCCGCGCCTTGGAGGTTTGTTTAGAAGCCATTTCTAGTTTTCATGCTGCACGTACATATGAGTTGGAGCTGATTGCTTATCCTGCATTAGATGAACTTACCTCCAAGGTACACATATATAATTGAATTCCTTATCTTGTTTCCGTTTTCATGAGTTTTGATATAGAGTAGAATAAGCGAACAAATAAGAAGCTTCATTTAAAGTGGATGATATTTTTCCTTCCTTCAGTTCAAATATCTTATGCTTTTTATTTCTTGTACTTATTATCATTGAGATGTCGATTCTAATTACGGCTACTTTTCTCTTACTTGGTTTCTGTTGGTTGGCTCGAAATGGGTGTTCTTGTTCCATGTTTGACTTTCTTGAGGAATATATTTTTGTGTTGTTAATCGTGGATCTTAGGAAATAGCAGCTTGTTGAAATTCTGTTACACTAAATTATTATGGTCTTTATTTGACACACTCTGAACACTTGACTTTATTTTGTTCAATTGTTTTGAACTTTTGAATTACACTAACCTGCAGATTAGTGGTCGTAATTTGGACAAAGTTCATAAAATGAAGAGTGCAATGACAAGGCTGAATGCTCGGGTACAAAAGGTATGTTAAGTTTTTCAATGATAATGAAAAATGTGTGACTGGAAAAAGCCCATTTTATTTTTATGAATATATTCTGCACCATATGTTTCAAGATGGTTATTGATCTTTTGTCTGAAATTTAACCTACTTTAAGTAGGATTATCAATATCAACTAAATATATGAAAAAAATTCCATTCTCCAATCACCTGTTCTTGTTATCTGCTACAAGTCAAAGATGAGATCGAACAATTGCTGGATGATGACGATGATATGGCTGAACTATACCTGTCGAGAAAGGCAGGTTTAGTGTCACCAGTTAGTGGATCAGGTGCTGCAAATTGGTTTGCTACCTCCCCAACTAATGGATCAAAAATATCCAGAGCAAGTATTGCAACAGCTCGTTCTGATGACAATGATGTGGAAAAGCTTGAAATGTTACTTGAGGTTATAACATTATTATTTACTTCAAAATATATTTAGCAAGGACCTTCCATATTTTTTTAATGAAAAAAACTGTTAAAATTGTGTTCATTCATTTTTGCAGGCTTATTTCATATTTAAAATTGTGATACTAACTTATTAATGACATTTCACATATGACATTTATTATTCACACCTTGAATATGTTCAATACAACCATTATAACAACGTATCACATTAAATTTATTTCTTACATTTTGAATATATTCAACAAAACCATTATAACAACATATCACATAATATTTATTTTCCATACTTTGAATATGTTCAACATAACCATGAATATAACATGTCACACCATATTTATCTTCCAAAGTCAACAAAGTTGAGATAATATCATCGTATCGGGACAAATCATTTTGGGAGTTCTGCATAAAAGGAGACAAATCATATTTAAAGGCGAACACTATGTATGTGTCAACCACGTGAACCTAATTTCAGCTGTCTGATATAGCAAGAAGGCTCAAATCATATTTCAGCAAAAAGGCTCAAATCATATTTCAACTGTCTGGTATTCTTTTTCGTACAAGATTTTGAAAACTCTTTTTTCTCTCCACACGACTATGAATGAATGTATGAACATGAATGCATGAATGTGGACCGTTTAATAAATGATTAATATAATGTGATACTAACTTATTAATGACATTTCACATATGACATTTATTATTCACACTTTGAATATGTTCAATACAACCATTATAACAACGTATCACATTACATTTATTTCTTACACTTTGAATATATTCAACAAAACCATTATAACAACATATCACATAATATTTATTTTCCATACTTTGAAAATGTTCAACATAACCATGAATATAACATGTCACACCATATTTATCTTCCAAAGTCAACAAAGTTGAGATAATATCATCATATGTATCGGGACAAATCATTTTGGGAGTTCTGCATAAAAGGAGACAAATCATATTTAAAGGCGAACACTATGTATGTGTCAACAATTTAAAGGCGAACACTATGTATGTGTCAACAATTTAAAGGCAAACACTATGTATGTGTCAACCACGTGAACCTTATTTCAGTTGAGTTGTCTGATATAGCAAGAAGGCTCAAATCATATTTCAGCAAAGAAGGCTCAAATCATATTTCAATGTGGACTCTTTAATAAATCATTAATATAATGTGATACTAACTTATTAATGACATTTCACATACGACATTTATTATTCACACCTTGAATATGTTCAATACAACCATTATAACAACGTATCACATTACATTTATTTCTTACACTTTAAATATATTCAACAAAACCATTATAACAATATATCACATAATATTTATTTTCCATACTTTGAATATGTTCAACATAACCACGAATATAACATGTCACACCATATTTATCTTCCAAAGTCAACAAAGTTGAGATAATATCATCATATGTATCGGGACAAATCTTTTGGGAGTTCTGCATAAAAGGAGACAAATCATATTTAAAGGCGAACACTATGTAGTGTCAACCACGTGAACCTTATTTCAGCGGTCTGATATAGCAAGATGGCTCAAATCATATTTCAGCAAAGAAGACCCAAATCATATTTCAGCAAAAAAGGCTTAAATCATATTTTAGCTTTCTGATATTCTTTTTCGTACGAGATTTTGAAAACTCTTTTTTCTCTCCACCACACGAATATGAATGAATGTATGAATATGAATGCATGAATGTGGATCCTTTAATAAATGATTAATATAATGTGATACTAACTTATTAATGACATTTCACATATGACATTTATTATTCACACCTTGAATATGTTCAATATAACCATTATAACAACGTATCACATTACATTTATTTCTTACACTTTCAATATATTCAACAAAACCATTATAACAACATATCACATAATATTTATTTTTCATACTTTGAATATGTTCAATATAACCATGAATATAACATGTCACACCATATTTATCTTCCAAAGTCAACAAAGTTGAGATAATATCATCATATGTATCGGGACAAATCATTTTGGGAGTTCTGCATAAAAGGGGACAAATCATATTTTATCTTTTATATGTCTGTTATTTTTTTTCTTTCGACAATCTGAATAACTCTTCTTTCTCTCTCAACAAATCCACCACTATCTGTGTCAACCATAATAGCATGTGAACGTTATTCCATTTGTAGAAATCTTTTTGGTATATAGCAAAGAAGGCTCAAATGATATTTTATCTCTCTGTTATTCTTTTTCTTCCGAGAATTTGAACAACTCTTTTTTCTCTCTCAACAAATTCGCCACTACCGGCCACCGTCATTGTGTTCCATTCCTTCTCCTCTTCAAAACTCATTTGTGAGTCTTTCAAGCCTGTTTAAGCCAACTCAAGTTCAACCATAATTAATTATGATGTTCTTGCTCTATGCCATCAGATCTCTTTATTGACCAACGTTCTTTTCATTTTTTAGCACTTTCAACCACATTCAAGTACATTTGAGTCAACAAAATTGAGATAATATCATCATATGTATCGGGACAAATCATTTTGGGAGTTCTACATAAAAGGGGACAAATCATATTTAAAGGCGAACACTATGTGTCAACCACTTTCGGTGGAATTGTCACCGTTAAAAATAAATGGCATAGGTGGAATTGTCACGTTACCTACTTTCGGCTTAACTTTCTCCACTCTTCCCTACTCGTGGCTTAACGTTCTACATTTCAACTAATAAAAAGGAAAAAAATAAAACGGGCGTCGCACATCCAAAATCGCTCTGCTATATAGAAAAAAAGAGTTTAAGAGAGAAAAAGGAAGGAATTCAAGAAGGAGTTAGTGATTCATCCCATCAAGGGTAGCACAATTGGAGCAAAGACCGCTGCGTGAGAATTCTAATAACGACACTCATATCGGTAATTAGGGCATCACTCCAATTATATATTTATACGTATGATTGTATTTATCTTGGAGTATATGATTGTATTTATTTTGGAATGTATGATCGTATTTATTTTAGAAATTCTGAGATGAAATATATACTATGTTGAAATGCTTTTATCAAATTTTGGAAAATAAATATGGTGTGACATGTTATATTCATGGTTATGTTGAACATCTTCAAAGTATGGAAAATAAATATTATGTGGTATGTTGTTATAATGGTTTTGTTGAATATATTCAAAGTTTGTTATAATGGTTGTATTGAACATATTCAAGGTGTGAATAATAAATGTCATATGTGAAATGTCATTAATAAGTTAATATCACATTATATTAATGATTTATTAAAGGGTCCACATTCATGCATTCATATTCATGCATTCATAGCATCCATAAATGGTTGGAACCCACCTATCCTTGCTGAGATTGAGTTGGTGGTGTTGCTTGCAAGGACCCACTAAGCCCTTGCGGGGGAGGCGATATTCCAGAATCATTACATTGGCATATAGATTAAGTCATAAGGTCTATTTGAGTATGCATTGAATTAAATGTGATTAGTGTTTTATAAAGATAAATGATACATTGTACCTCCTGATAATTGGTTGAAATAATGTTATTAATGATATATATATTATACTGCTAAATTTGTATACGGTTGTATGTGTTTGTGTGGATATTATACCATGAATGTATCTACTGGTAATTTTTGGGTGAATTATTATGTGATATTGTACTTAATTTTATTATTGTACCTCTTAATTGTTTGGGTTAATTGATATTATTAATGATGTAGATATCGTGGTATTCTATTGTAAGGTTGTTTGTATGGATTAATAGATATTATAATATTATATTTGTATTTTTAATGTGCCTTGGTTGTCGGGTCAATTAATGTTATTATATCATTACTTGTTCCTGATTGTCATTTTGAGTGAATTAACATGATATATTATTATGATTATTATACCCCTTAGTTATTAATGATGTAGATGCCTTTATATTGTATGGATTAATTATTATTATTATTATTATTATTATTATTAATTATACAAATATCATAATATTATATTTGTATTTTCAGTGTACCTCCTGGTTGTTGTTTGCATGAACTAATGTTATTAATTATGTAAACATTGTACTGTTATTTTTTAATTGTTACTGTATACGTGGCAATTTGAATAGAATAATGTCAATAATTATGTAAGTATTGTATTGCTTTATTTTTATTTATTTAATTATTATTTATTTGGTAAGTATTTTGGAGATGACCCTTACTTTTGGACACATGACATTCCTAATCTACTTGCACAATCGAGAAAGTTTTCAGAAGAATAGATGGAACATCTCATTTAATCCTAGAAGTAGTAGTGATCAGCTTTAGGAAATTTATTTATGTTGAACTCTAATATATGTCAATTATCATTTTGTTACTACATTTCTGAACCTTATAATTTGAGTATTAAGTATCTAATAGAGATATTGATGGATTTTAAATTAATAATGGATTATTTGTTTGTTTGTTTGAAATTACATGAAAAATTATATATTTTATTCGAAATAAAATAAAAAAATATATATTAAAAAAAAATAAGATGTTACAATTATACTCTATAGCAATTGCAAGTATCATAAGGTATAGAATAATTATATACCAAAAAAAAAAAATCAGTTGATATAAATAATTTTGGCTATACCTATGAATTTTATACTATTGCCTATAAATTTTTATTGTCACTAAAAGTAAAAAAAAATTTGTAGCAAAATTTTGTTTCAACTTTTGTAGTCCAATAACATTATTTCTTTTATTCTTACAATAAAATAAGTTTACACAAAGGATATTTTAGAAAATACAGTTTTATTTGTATTACACCAGAAAAGTAAATTTAAGAGTATCTATAATTCTTATTTAAAATGAACTATTTTGCTGTTGTTTATATTAAAAACTAAATTTTGTAAAGTTTTAAATTTTGTGATGATATTATTATTTATGGTGCAATTTTATATTTGGTAAACTTTTATGGTGGAATAATTTTTTTATCATAAAAGAGGAGAGTTTAAATGTCATATTTTTCCCCCGCTTGGAATAATATCTCTTTCTGGTTTGATATCATTGGGCTTCTCGGGCCAGATGTTGGGTATCGGTTTAGACTACACTTATCGGACGTTTTTTTCTTTGGGTCGAGCTTTAGCACAATTTCCATTGAAAGTTTTATCCCATATCCTCTAGCAGGAAACATGTGAAAACTTCATTTTATCTTTAATTATTTTTAGAGATGATTATTACATAATCAACGATTTTGTTTTCAATGTAAGATAACTTACACTGGTAATACATTATTGTTAAACTTTTAGTTTTACTTGTCTATTTTTGTGCAACCCAAAATTATACTAAAAAATTTCCATTTACCTATTTTAATTAAATTTTCTTTTAAATAAACTTCAATTGGAATGAGTTGCAATTTCATTTCTAATATGCAAGTGACAAATACTCTATTATATTAATATAATGTTCCTTGATGTTATCATACAAGAATATAATTCAATATTTATTTTAAACATTTCAAAATTTTATATTGATAACTAAAATATTATTCACTAATATAAAGTGAGAGCTGCAATAGAGTCTTTCACATTCAATCAAATAAATATAATAATTTATTTAAATATATATGATTTAATACTTCACTATTACTTTTTATGAAGGTTTATATTATTGTCTTTCTCATAAAAATTAGTATATTATTTTTATAAATTTTGTCTCCCTTCAATTACATTAGGGGAGAACGAATTGTAACTAGCGAGTGATGCTACTTCATTGTGTATGTATAATAGAACAATTTTATTGACATAAAGAATGGGATATTTTTGCAAATTAAATTTTAATAAGGGCTAAAAGTGAAAGAACCTTCAATGTCATGATGAAAAAAAAAATTGTAAGACCAAATTAGCTCTATATTACATAGACCAAAAACACTTTAACGGTAAATCATTTGTGTTTTTTTTAATATTTTTAAATTCTTATATTTATTTTTAAATTTTAATTGTTATTAAATATAGATACAAAAATATGAGATAGAAAGAAGTAATTTGATGTTTAATTTCAAAAATACGTTGTTTTAATATTTAAAAAAAAAAAAATTGAAAAACTGAGAAATAGGTGAGATTAGTATCTATATATAAGGGGGATATACATTTTTTGTCTATGATTATCCTTCTCAATTTTTTTTATCTCACAACTCCTTCACGATTTCCTTAAAAAGTTGTTTGATCTTAATTTTCTAAAAAACCTACTTTATCTTTTTTTACTTCTCAATATCTCTCTTTCAATTTAGTTAATTTTATGACAAGATACATAATATATATGTATATATGAATAATTGTGTAACATATTTTTAATTTTTAAATTACTTTTAACAGTTTTTCTCACTTGATGCTTAAATATTATTTTTGTACACATTTAATAATGTATTTTTTCTAATAATTTACAATCAATTTTCATGCCATTTGATTTTAATGTGTATACATTTTTTTTACGACAAATTTTACTATATTATTGTTAAATGTATAAAAATATTAAATATGTAAATAATTTATAAATCGTGATCAAAATCATATAAAAAAAACATAATAAAGTATACACACATGTTAATACAATAAAAAAATAAAGAAAC
>JBBPBS010000968.1:27654478-27667050 GCA_037974835.1 Cicer judaicum
GCACTTGATGTATTTTTTTTTATTGAATGTAGTTTATTTTATTTTTTTTATCATATTTATAGTATTTATTTTTATTTATTATATTAGAGTAAAAATCAAATTGTGTTGCTATTTTATTTGCAAAATACTATAGACACATTATTTATTTTTACACATATAATTAATTATTTTAATTTTGATGTTTTTTTTAATTTATTATATTTTATTTTATTAATATAATTTTATTTTTATAAATATTTTAACTATTTTTAATTACTTAAATAAAAAATTATTCAAATATTAAAATAAATAAAAAATATACTACATAATTGCATATTCATGATGCGACTCCACAAAATAATTGTTTGGTCGCTTTGTAAAGATGATAGAAGATCATTTGATATATTTTTTTAAAATAAAACAATTTTAGTTAACTTTATAAAAAAGAAGACATTTAAATAAAAAAAAGATTAATTTTTTTCATGAAAAGATAAAATTTATTTCAAAATCAATAGTGAATATGTTTTTTTTTTACTAAATCACTGTTGAAATGATAGAACTTGTTATGATAAAATAAGATAGAAGAAGCTAATGAGAAAGTTTGTTGAAGTAAAAAGTTTGTTGAGAAAATTATGTTTATCAACTAAAAGAAGAGATAAAAGTACACATTAGTTTTGCATAAAAGGGGAGAGAAAAGCGACGACAAAAAATATATATTTTTTTTATACCTATATTATTTTTATCTTCTGTGAATTTGATTCTTCACGATTACAATACCAACAACTCTTCTTTCTCTCTTAACAAATCCACCACTACCGGTCAGCATTGTGTTCCATTCCTTCTCCTCTTCAAAAGTCATTTGTGAGTCTTTCAAGCCTGTTTCGGCCAACTCAAATTCAACCACAATCAATTATGATGTTCTTGCTCTATGCCATAAGATCTTTTTATTTATCAACCTTCTTTTCATTTTTTAGCAGCCAACCAACAGTTTTTTTATTTATTTATCTCGGTAAATTATTTTTTTTCCTTTATTTCTCTTTTAACTTTTTTTTTCCTTTAAAGAGTTTTACTTCATCATTGAAATTTGAGAATATAGACAATATTTTTTTTTAAATCTAAACCCATATTTTTTCTCAAAAATTTGAAACTTAATGATTTGTGTCTTTGGATTAAATTATTTGTTGTTGCTTTAATGATTTATTAGATATTTTAGTAAAATTTTTTTTGCTTTTTAATGATTTTTATTGTTCTGTTGGAAGCTGTATGTCAGATTTTTGAAGTTTTATTTGAAATTTTTATAAAGTATTTTTTTTGTTAATCAAAGTCATACATCCATCATCCAGCCTCTCTCCTTCTCTGATTCTCTCCCTCTTGCTTACAAGTTACAGCAGCCTTCCTCTTTCTCTCTTCCATAATCAGATTCACGAATCAATCACGACAAACGCGCGACCGCCTCTGCTCCTCTGCCAAATCACGAATCGCTCCCCTGCGGCCGCCGCCTCTGTCTGACTGCCTCCGTGGCCGTTCCGCCCGTTCGTCGCTCTCGGGCCTGTTCGCTGCAACTCTCCAGATCGCCTCTGCCTGACTGCTTTGTTCGCTGCAACTCTCAAAAGGTTCGAATTTCTATTTTGGTATTGCTGATTTTTGTTAGTTAGTGCTGAATTTTGTTAGGTTTGATTTATGTTAGCATGAAATTTAAAGCTTACATTGTTAGTGTTGAGTTTGAAGCTTTGATTTGGAGTTAGGAATTTTGATTTGGAGTTTCAATTAAACATTAGTGCTTATTTTTTTTTTAGAGTTTTTGCTATGTCAATATAAAGTGTTTGAGTTTTTTTGTCACACATAAGGTATTTGATTATGTCCATATGAAGTGTTTAGTTTTTTTGTTGCATATAAGGTGTTTGAGTTTTCTTGCATTTTTAAATTGATTGATTTAGATAAGTTTGTGAGAATGAAGAAGAGTAAAAAAATTGATTTGAACATGCAAGAATTGATTTAAATTGATTGATTTAGATAAATTTTGCACTCTAGTTGAAAAATATTACCCTGTGGATTTCAACATGCAAGAGAAGATTAATTTGAAATTTCAACTCCAACATTTTTTGGTTGATACTCGTCAAGATTTAAATTTGAATAATTTATCAAGGATCCAAGAATTGTGCTCATGTTTGGTTGCAACTGAAAAGATGCAAAATTTCTATTTGATTGATAGACTACTTCGTCTTATCATGACTCTTCCAGTTTCTACTGCCACAACTGAAAGATCTTTTTCAGCAATGAAAATTATTAAATCAAGGTTAAGAAACAAGATGGAAGCTGACTTTTTGGCAGATAGCATGGCGGTTTATATAGAAAGGGAAATTGCTGCAAGTATCAGTTCTCAGTCTATTATTGATGATTTCAAGTTAATTAAAGAGCGTAGAGCATTACTTTAAAGTATTCTTAAGTCATGTAGTTAAATTATTTGATACTTCACTTTGTGTTTATTACAACTTAAATTTTTGCTATATAATATTATTTATATATTATATTTTTATGTTGGCCACCCCAAGGTATTTGGTCAAGCTCCGCCACTGTAAGAAGGGATGGCTCGAGATGGGAGCGTTGTCCCTGCGGACCCACAGGCTATGGTTGTTGTGAAAAAGAAGACACAAACTTCGAGAAGTTGGATTTTGATTGATGCTACAGGTCAAGGGTCGATGCTTGATGTTGACAAGTATGCTATCATGCATAGGGTTCAGATTAATGCACGTGATCTTAGAATCCTTGATCCTTTGCTTTCTTACCCTTCTACCATTCTTGGTCGTGAGAAGGCTATTGTGCTTAACTTGGAGGTAGTACGACATATGATTTTGTTGTTGTTTTTGTTTTTTTAACATTGTATTGAGTTTTTTTAATTTTTGGCTTTGTTGTGTGTTTTTTATGATTCTGTGTTTCAGCATATCAAGGCAATTATCACTGCTGAAGAGGTTAGTTAGCTTTTATTTCAATTTGTGAATTTGTTGTTGATTGTCGATGGGGAATGGAGTTTTTTTTTTTTTGTTATAACATTTTACAATGAAGAATTATGGTTTTCTATCTATTGGAAAGAAAAATATATCGAAACAATAGGTATTTAATAAGGAACAAGCTTCTAATTTTTAGTTTTAAGATACTCATAGTTGAAAAGAATAGACTGATTGAACAATAACGACTGAGGACATGTTTGGGAGTTGGATTTTGGGGGTTTTGGAGGGGAGGGTTTTGAAGGGATAAGCCTACATTTTGGTGTATATTTGATATTTTGAAAAAATTGAAAGAATAACATGATAATGGATCATATAACATTTCAATTAGACTTAATTCCTTTTCAGAAACATTACTTGTCTTCCTTATTTTTAAAAAGAATAATAAGCCCCTCCTCTTCAGAAATCATCCATCCCAATCCCAAACATACTGTAGAGGAATGGTAGATGCGGTGTGTTCTGAGCTTCTTATGTTATTGTGTCATGTTCATTGAAGGAAACAAGTACAAGGACAGTAACCTACTTGTTGGCTTGTTTTTCCTGTTCTAGTATCAAAGTTTTTACTTCATGTGATGGCACAAACCTTAACTGTCTTGTAAGAGCATACAACTACGTGATTTTGTTTACTGATTTAATAACAAAGAACAGATTTTGATAGAGCTGGGATACTTTTGAGTCTCTCTTAATATGTTTCATTACTCTTTTCTATAACCTGCTTTGTATATTTGTGAATCCCTGGATCAAACCTTTGGTCCTCTAGAGAATGTGTAATTGTTCGTAGAGATTTGAGATGGCTTTTACTTTCGCATTCTTAAAGTAACTACGTTCTGGTATAGGTATTGCTGCGAGATCCGACAGATGAAAATGTGGTCCCTGTTGTTGAAGAACTGCAGAGGCGATTGCCTAAACTGAGTGACATTCATCAACACCAAGGAGATGGTAAAGAGTATATTGGTGGTCAACACGATGCTGAAGCTGCTGATGAAGATGGTATGTTAGGTTAAAGATGAACTGTGTTACTCCCTCTCTCTTATAATGGGTGGGTGTCACTTTAGTAAAAGAATTGTCTCAAAATTAATGTCATTCACAATTTTTAATGCAATTTTAATTATTTTTTCCTATACTACCTTTCAATGATTATCATTATACACAATTTTCAAAGCATTATTATATTTTGCATTGATAATAATGAAAAGTCCACCAATGGTTAAGATGGGCAATATAGTAAAATCTCTTTTCTCTTTCTTCTAATTATTGCATTTTTTAATATGTGTGGATAAACTTTAGCCGACACTTATTGTGAGACGGAGGAAGTATTATAAAGATATTTGATTGCGTCTTTTCCTCTCAGAAATTTGTTTTCGATTTGCATCATCTAATGCCCTTTCTAATGAATTTGTTAGAATAAATTATTTTCAGACATTGCTTTTCATCCTGTATCTGAATGATCTAAATTATGCAATGTAGAGTCACCATTTGAGTTCCGCGCCCTGGAGGTTGCTTTAGAAGCCATTTGTAGTTTTCTTGCTGCACGTACATATGAGTTGGAGCTGATTGCTTATCCTGCATTAGATGAACTTACCTCCAAGGTACACATATATAATTGAATTCCTTATCTTGTTTCCGTTTTCATGAGTCCTCCGGTCCTGGCCCCTACTTTACTTTGATATAGAGTAGAATAAGCAAACAAATAAGAAGATTCATTTAAAGTGGAGGATATTTTTCCTTCCTTCAGTTCAAATATCTTATGCTTTTTATTTCTTGTACTTATTATCATTGAGATGTTGATTCTAATTATGATACTTTTCTCTTACTTAGTTTCTGTTGGTTGGCTCGAAATGTGTGTTCTTGTTCCATGTTTGACTTTCTTGAGGAATATATTTTTGTGTTGTTAATCGCGGATCTTAGGAAATAGCAGCTTGTTAAATTCTGTTACACTAAATTACTATTGCCTTTATTTGACAACATTTTGAACACTTGACTTTATTTTGTTCAATTGTTATGAACTTTTGAATTACATTAACCTGCAGATTAGTAGTCGTAATTTGGACAGAGTTCGTAAAATGAAGAGTGCCATGACAAGGCTGAATGCTCGGGTACAAAAGGTATGTTAAGTTTTTCAATGATAATGAAAAATGTGTGACTGGAAAAAGCCCATTTTATTTTTATGAATATATTCCGCACCTTCTGTTTCAAGATGGTTATTGATCTTTTGTCTGAAATTTAACCTACTTTAAGTAGGATTATTAATATCAACTATATATATGAAAAAATTTCCATTCTCGAGAACCTTGCTTTCTTATAATCAAGTAGTTGGGTTTTGCTTGAATGGGAACCAAAGGAGCTTTTATGTTCTCCATGCTTAATATTTATGGGGATCTAGATCATTGTGTTCCTAGTACATGATCGCAGTACAAAGTTGTTGGTTTGTTTCTCTGCATAGCTTCATATGATCAATATAAAATATTTTTCAGAAGGCAGTTCTTCATATACTGTACAATATATACCTTTCTCCTTCTCCCATCACCGGTTCTTGTTATCTGCTACAGGTCAGAGATGAGCTCGAACAATTGCTGGATGATGACGATGATATGGCTGACCTATACCTGTCGAGAAAGGCAGGTTCAGTGTCACCAATTAGTGGATCAGGTGCTGCAAATTGGTTTGCTACCTCCCCAACCAATGGATCAAAAATATCCAGAGCCAGTAGAGCAAGTATTGCAACAGTTCGTTTTGATGACAATGATGTGGAAGAACTTGAAATGTTACTTGAGGTTATAACATTATTATTTACTTCAAAATATATTTAGCAAGGACCTTCCATATTTTTTTAATGAAAAAAACTGTTAAAACTGTGTTCGTTCATTTTTGCAGGCTTATTTCATGCAAATTGATAGCACATTAAACAAATTAAATACAGTAAGTGTAATCTCTGTTTGAATCTTATTTTTTGTATCAAGGCAGATATTCGCCAGATATAAAGTATTTTGGAAGACTGTTTAGTTGTAATATGAAAGAAAAAAAATGGTTTACATGTTCACTCTGTAATTTTAGAGCCTATGAAAGTGACTGAAGGTTTGGCCTTTGGGTTGGTACTTAGTTTTGGCCTTTTGGGTTGGTACTTAGTTTTTTATTTGTAAGCATCGCGAGGTTTAACCACATTGATACTCTTAATGTTTACAAGGTTACTGTGTTAATGTTGTGAAATTAATGTTGAAAAGAGGATATATGTGCATTTTGCTTCTCCCTACTTCCCCTCCTTTTGTTCAAAGTTGAACTTTGTAGTTAATGTTCAAAAATTGTGTTGAAAAGTTCCTTTGTGCAATGTTTTTTAAAATTTTGCCTCATTAGTTTTAAGAATTGTAAGATGATAGGCTCTTACTTTATTGAATCAGACTAGAATCTTTCTGCATCCTTTATAACTTTCTATCTGTTGTAATAATGGTGATTCAGTGAACAATTCATGATTTCAAGATCCCTATCAGTCTAACCACTTCCATTTTTCTTTTCATTTATAGCTGCGAGAGTATATTGATGATACCGAAGATTACATTAACATTCAAGTAAGTAACTATTTAGTTTTTACTGGTATTAACAGTAGGTATTTGGCGAATGGCATGTAATGCGAATAATTTATTTATTTTTCTCCATTTTACAGCTCGACAACCATCGAAATCAGCTTATTCAGGTGCCTTTTATGTTTCTCCACCATGCATATCTTCTATTAGTATTTTGCAAAATGTATTTTACTTCGAGTTCGCTAATCCAAATTTTTGTATCGATTGGTGCAGTTAGAGCTCTTTCTTAGCTCTGGAACTGTTTGCCTATCTTTCTACTCTCTAGTGGCTGGTATTTTTGGAATGAACATCCCATATAGTTGGAATGAAAACCATGGTTACATGTTCAAATGGGTAAGCAAACTACTTGTATTTATGCGCACCCAATGTTATAATATAGTTAAAGTATATGGCTGCAAAATATCTAAATAGATAGCTTAAAATATAATCATGTTTATTGCAGGTAGTTATTATCTCAGGAGCATTTTCAGCTATTATGTTTCTCATGATTACCATCTATGCTCGCAAAAAGGGGCTGATTGGATCATGAAAATCAATATGTTGGAAAGGGCAGAGAATGAACTTTACATATGGTCCATAATGATGATTCAAGATCTTGTCAATTTATTTAAAGATTACATTAAAGGGTATATAATGCAAGCTTAGTTCTTAGGGTTGATATGGAGCTGGTGTTAGCCTGGCAGGTCTGCAATAACCTCAATTGTTTTGAATAATTTTAAGGCCTTGATATGTGATTAAATTAAATTGAATATGTTATTAATCTTTATATGCTATTTTTTGGGGTTAATATAATGATATTTTTCTTTTGTTAACGTCATGTAAACATGGATCAGATAAGCATTATAAATAAATTCGGACACCATTCTGATCGAGCCATTAAATGAGGTTTAGCTCACAATTTCTATTTTAAATTTGGAAAATTCTACTCTCAACTAATCCATGTTCTACATTACACTTGAATAAATATAAGGAGGAAGAATGGAAAGCCGGCGGGTCAGCTGACCCGTTATTAGATGGTCAAAAAGTGAGATGCAACGTATCAATTTAGATAGTCGAGCTGAAACTACTATTCCGTGACAGGTCAACAAACATAAATGTGAAAACAAAAGCATCATTAACACAAAAAAAGTTATTTATATTAATGTCATAAAAATAAGAACTCAACTATATCATAAAAAGAACACAATTAGACCATGAATTTAGAGACACTTGACACATGTGGATAGAATAAAAGTAAATATAAAAATTTGGTGAAAAAAAGTTGTTAAATTAAAAATTTTATAAAAATTTATTTAAATATTTAAACTCAAGTGATTTATATATTTTATTTTAAGATAAATAATTTAAGAGAATTTTAATTTTAATTGAATTGTGATTTGAACAATTATTTGTTTACTTCACATATTACTATCATATCTTTTATATATAAAAATAATTAAAATGTGAGAGTGATGTATTAACTTAACGTAGAGAATATTCTACGACTTACTAATAAAAATCAAACTCCTAATTTACGTATCTAATAAATGTATTTTTTATCACTATAACAATCTATTTGAATTGAAAAAAATTAACCCTCTCTTCTGAACTAATTATAAACATAAAAAGACAAAAAGAATTATATTTAACGTGAGAATGACACGTGTCAATAAAATCTTAATTAACCGAGAAATGACACGCATGAATACAAACCTTACTTTATAGTTTACAGTATACAATACTATTGATAATCGATATACCAATATGGCAATATATCTTTGATAGGTAGAAATTAGAATCAAAGTATAGTTTGTTAATTAAACGTGTTTAGATTGAATGAGTGAGTGACATGTAAGCATACAGATTTATTTTATATATATATATATTATTGATTGTTGTTAGATATAATAATAAGTGTGTTATTATTTAAAAATAAATAAATTCTAAAATAAGTTATACTGAATAAATTATATATATTTTTGGCTCATTTGAATAAATTATTTTAAAATAAAACTAGAAATTAATAAAAATGATAAAAGTATATATCGAAAGTTTGTTGAAATTTTTTTGTAAATAAAGAAATTATATTAATTTTAACATAAATGTAAAAATATGTTGAGAATTAACTTGATAGCAACACGTATGCATTAGAAACTATACTTTACATATATAGTATTGATTTGATTAAAAAATTATATTGCACTTTTATAAATAATATACCTAATGTGGGAGTATTGTAATTATAGTCTGTACCAAAAAATACTGAATAATATAATTTGATGCAAAATAATGTCATGTCATTATTCGTGAACATTATAAATAACTTATAATATTGGTACTGTAGTATGTTATTGTACATAATATATCTCCAAAATAAATTTTATACTGAGCAGATACATTAGCATAACTAATGTCTAGAAAAACACTATTAACATAACTAATGTCTAGACGAATATTCTTTGTATTTTTTATTATTTTATTATTTTTTATTATACTAATGTATATAAATATTTTATAATATTTATTTTGTAAAGGAGGGAGTAACAGTGATGTTTATATGATGTAATTAAAGTTTTTTTATTAAATTAATTTTATTAGATTTTACTATGTTTCCTTGTGAAAGACGGAGTAATTACATATTGATAATTATATTATGCAGTTAAAATTTTGAAATAAAGTTAATTTTTTTTTACTGATTAAATTTAATTTATTAAGATAAATTTAAGTTTCATAAATCAACTTTTCACCGGAAGAAAAGTCGCACCAAGAAAGTTATCCTCTTTATCTATTATTATTATTATTATTATTATTATTATTATTATTATTTATTATTATTATTATTATTATTATTATTATATCTATATATATATATATAGATATAGATATAGTTATCATATTTGATATATAATATTTGAATTTCTCATGAAAAAAATTATAATAATTTAAAATTAACGTATGACCACTGTACTAGAAAAAAAGTATTTTATATTTCATATTTATATTTTTTTCATTTATTTAATTGTTTCTTCTTATACTTTATATTTAAAAAAAATTCACTCCGACTATTTTTTGTTTACGTACCCCGACTAGTTTTTAGTCATCAAACTATTGTCTTTGAAGTTAATGTAAATATGGGTTATAATTAAATATATTGTAATGATAATTCATAACATTGTAATTATTTTATATAATATATTGCACATTTGTTAGCATAACTATACCTAATTTGAACTCTTAAATGTGTTTTTTTACTAG
Organism: Cicer judaicum; assembly: GCA_037974835.1. Classification (NCBI taxonomy): domain Eukaryota; kingdom Viridiplantae; phylum Streptophyta; class Magnoliopsida; order Fabales; family Fabaceae; genus Cicer; species Cicer judaicum. Next base: position 27,664,275 of record JBBPBS010000968.1, read on the forward strand.
ACGAAAGTTAACACTGCTATTTGACACATAAATTAAAAATAGATGAATGAAAGATTAACATATAGAAAGATCGTAACAAGTTGATATTCTCTCAAGCTTGAGAGATGTTAAATGAGGATGAATTGTTAAATTTAATTCACCACTAGATCCACAGTATAGTTTCGAAACTGAAGGAGTTTCTGGCTTCAAGAGATATCAACAACTTAAGAGATCATAAAGCTTCAACTAAGCCTCCTCTTGGTCTTCATTTCCGTCATTGGTAAATTGAAATAATAATTGATTGTAAGGTTAATATTTGTGCTGACCTCATCACACAAATTGTGATCATTATGCCAATTTTAATTTAGTTGTTTTGAATTCGTCTTTTCCTCTTTTAGATAATTTTATCTATATGAATATTGCATGAGGCAATTTTCTAAATTTGAATTGATAATATTTCTTCTATGAAATAAAAAAATATATAAATAAAAAAATTAATAATAATTTCAAATTAATCTTATTAAATATCGGTGTATTTATCATTAATTAAAATACAAAGTTGATGATGTTGAATAAGATGTGATGCCATGGTTAGAGAACACAATTAAAAAATATAATTAATTAATTATTATACTGAAAGTTATAAGTATCATTCATTTATTTTTAAGATAAATGTTTTTTTTTACAAATATACCGGTAGTCATGAAATCAACAGAGTTAGAATTTACATTATTAAAATTCTAATGGTCAATTTTTAATTTTTTGACGAAATGACCCAACTACGTGTTATATATTTAAGTAATAATGTATTACTTAAATAATTTTTAATCTCTATATTTATATATAATTGTATGATTAAAATTTAATATTTTCATAATAAAATTTTGCTAATTTAATATATTTCATATATAATAAAATAATTAATTAAAGTCGCATTTTCCATTAATGAGACCCGTTACATTTGCACATAGCTTATAAAGGGCAAATCTTGGTGATGCCCACCATCCTCTAATTCAAATGGCAGAACTTGCTTGGTTAAGCCCCATTTCCATCAAATTAGGTACGTTTCACTATTTTCTATCTTCATTTTCATTTATCCTGTAATTATGCTAGATCTGAAGCTAATCTAGCAATTATTTTACAAATATAATAAATATTAGGATTTTGGTGGAGTGTGAAGGGGATGGAATTTAATTTTATATATTGAACAAAATCTCGATTACCGATACTTAGGTCAATAAATTAACAATCATGTCAACTAGTTATTATCATCTTATTCTCTTTTAATGCATATTTGTCGATTTTAATATTATATGAAGAATGAATATTCTTTATTTCAAAATATATTTGAAAGTCAACTTAGTAAAGTTAGATTATGATTCGTCTAATATCCATTCAACAATTAAAATTCTTTGTCAGCATGATTACGCGTTTTTCCGACCGTAGAGAATGTAGGTTTAATTGTCGGCGGCATTCATAAATCAACTCATATATAATTAATTTGAGTAAAAGCCCGTGGATCTATTGATTTCCAAGATATTTGCCAATTTTTTTTATTAAAAAATTGAATTGAATTTAAAAATCAAAGCGCATTGAGATATTATATAGGATATAATAGTAAAGTTTTTTTACTTGATGATTTTGTTATGACCGCATAGTGATATATTAACTCAACAAATTGACAGGTGAAAAGTGGACACATATAAGACGTTATTGATTCGAGCACAGAAGAAGGAAAATTGAGAAGGACCACATCAAAAAACAATAAATTTTGGGTAAGTGTACATGACACTCTAATATTAACGTACTTATTGATCAATGTTAATGTTAGTTTAAATTATTGTGACGAAGGTGAATAGTATCTTAATTACACGGGATTTTTAATGGTATATGAGAATAGATTCATTGACATAATTAGTTAAAGAGAAACAAAAAAAATAAAATTGATTAAGGATTTAAAACTATAGTTGAATCCAATTTATTTGGCTCTACAGTAATTCGAAGTTGTGAGAGTAATTATAAACACTCCATCCGAAAAAACACATTTTTAAAGATGGACGAGGAGTTTTAAGTGTGACTAAATTATGAGTGGGTTATTAATCCCATTGTCCAAATGGTTGAAACAATGGTAATTTATATAAATAAAATTATCACTAATTAGCTATATATTCAACCAACTAAAATTATTGATTAATCAAACTTAATAAATAAATAAATAAAAAACCTGATTAAATTGTAACTATATAGAGATGTAGATTCTCTACGACCAATCTCACATTACAAGTTACAATCCCTACAACACACTACTCTGATCTTCATCTTATCTCCCAATCTCCCCCCATTTTAGTATTACATTGTGCAATATGTTTTGTGCAAAAAATTGAAAAACCAAAACAAATTTTGGTTCAACATATCGATTTGAGAATCTATTATTCAATCTTATTTGAAAAGTGTACTTTGGTGAATAATAGTTGATTCAATGGATTTATATTTTTTGCATTTTTGTTTATATTTTTTATTTATAATTTATTTTTTCTTTTTATTTATTTATTTATTCATCGAACATTCGATTCTAAATAATTGAATTGATTAGACTAATTGAATCTTCATTCAAATATTTATTGGTTCAATTTCCAATCTATTTTTTGAAACATTAATATATATACATGTTCCTAAGAAAAAAGATGATAATCTAAAAACTCTCACAACACAATTTTATTTAAATTGTTTTCGTTTATCTTTATAACATTTTAATTGCAAATTAACTATGAACTATTTATTAACAGTCTATTTTAAA
>JBBPBS010000968.1:27669728-27681334 GCA_037974835.1 Cicer judaicum
CAATAAATTTTATTGATGAAAAAAAGATAAAATATAAAGAAAAGAAAAAAAAACATAAACAAAAACAACATAGTAAAAGTAGGGGAGACAAAACCAAAATTTAAATTAAACAAATTTAAGACAATCTCTAGTTGAGAGTTATAATGCCTACGCGGTTAATGAAACATTTATTTGTTTTCTAACTTTGCGCCTTTACGGTTTAGATATAAGATTAAAATAAATAATTATTTGACTTTGGTGATGCTTAAATTATAAATGTAATAATTATTTAATTTCCGATTGTAATTTCCAATGATCATATCTTTTTCAAAAGCCAAAAGTCAGCTAATCTAGGAGCTAAGCCCATTAACTTTAGCTTTGTTGTCATCCAATAAAATCAATACAAATTTTGGTAGACAAATTTCATACTAACAGCTTTAGTTATTTATAGCTAAGCTTGTTTTTTTTTACTTAATTTATAGCGTAAGTCTAAATCTCTAATAAAAATTGTCTACAATTAATAAACAAAATAAAGTGTTGATTATGAGTTATAAACAATAGAATACAAAAACCAACAAATAACAAGGAGAAAACTTGTCCTGATTATTGAAATATATTATGTAAGCTTCTATATTTACTCCCCAAAATGCATATGGTTCATAGTGGCATAGAGGAGGGCGAGTATCAAGTTTTCTGGTGCTGTAGTTGATGGTTTTAATTTGAATAAAGTTTCACTTTTCTTTTAATTAAAAAAGAAACAAAGAAAATTTAGAATTAAAAAATAAAGTTAAATATTAAATTACAATAAAATATACCCTTTTAAATTGTTTTCAAATAGAAAAATTGATATTTTTGCAAATATAGAAAGTGTTTAATGTTTGTTGAATTAAATAGTAATTTTTGTAGATATTAAATTTCATCAAATTTAACTGTTTAATATTTTTATATTATCTTAAAGATTATACATATAAAAAAATTATTATAAAAATTGAGTATACGTAGTTATAAAATTTTATAGTTAATATTTTATTTATATTTTTTCAAGTATATCATATGTTAAATTGAACTTAATTACTTAATTAAATATCAAATTATTAAATTCTAAAAAAAAATATATTTAATATACTAAATAAAAACTATTAATTTAATGGTTGAATTGATAAAATTTAATATCTATAAAGAATTATTAAGTCGATTAACTCAAGTAAGTGTTTCTCCAAGAGTTAACGAATTATATATATAATATATGCATCCTAAATTTTTAGGAATCAACAATGATACATATGCATCTTAAATTTTTATATATTAATTTAATATGTCATTTTTTTTATAAATAAAATAATATAATTATTATCTGAAATATATATATAATATATGCATCCTAAATTTTTAGGAATCAACAATGAACAATGATACATATGCATCTTAAATTTTTATATATTAATTTAATATGTCATTTTTTTTATAAATAAAATAATATAATTATTATCTGAAATTCGTACATAATTACGACAGTTTCGAATTTGATCCCGAAACATTAAGTCAAACTTATAAATACTTAAACTAATATTTAAAGACATTAACATTTCATTTTATCACATCATTATCTATTATTTTTTCTATCTCAAGATATATAAACCTTTTGGGGTGTATTTTTGTTTACTGATATATATGATAAACTGTATATGCTAGTACACCACAGGTGACATGCATGTGATACATATATCTACTAAAATATAAATAAAAAATTTGATATATTTGATTAGTGGCAAAGTCTGTAATTATTTTTCAAGAGTATTGATCAAAACTCTAATATATATATATAAAAATAAGGTGTTTAAATGTGTAAGGTGTGACCACTATAATTTTGAATGTATTAAAACTAAATACATCATCAAATTTCTCTTTTTTAATAATTTTATGAATTATATTGATTAAGAAAAGATACAGTTAATAACTAAACTAACTATTAAAAGATACAATTAAAGACTAAAATAACTAACAAAAACCACATTCATTTATATTTTTATTTAATAATTAACTTATTATACCATCCTATAATAACTGGGTATATATATCTTAAAGAAATTAATAAAAATGGGAAATCCTAGCACTTATCGATAATTTGATCCAATTGGTACAAAATAAATTTAGTTTAGAGAAGGAGGGAGTACTTTCTAGATCTTTTACTAGTGATATACATATGCAACTTGAACATGTTTAATTTAATTTCAATCAAGAAAGGACGTTTAGGCTGAATAAGGATTAAAAAAAAAAAAAAAAAAAAAAAGAACACAACATATAACAAATCAAGAAACGATCAGATATTTAATCATTAAAGGTTAGGATTTGCCATTGATGCTGTAATGACCTATTGGCAGTGTGATTTTTTTTTTTTACCGAAATTCAAAATCTCTTACTCAAATACATGCCGTTTCTTTTCTCACGCACACAACACTTTTTTATAATTTCTCCTAATTCCTATTAAATTTGTACTATGCATAGTAATTTCATTATTGATTATTGATTTTTGACTAGGTTTGTGTCTAAAAACAAAAAACACCTCAACCATAGTACAAATCGAACGAGACAAACATATTCGATACTCCAAGAATCCCACTTTATTTTTCCATAGTCAAGAAATCGACCCCATTATAGGATAATTCAAAATTCTCGAAACCCTTAGTATCAACAAATTTTCTTTGTTATTCTCGCGGGGGTTAAAAATTAAGAATTATCTCGTCGAGAATGTTGTGAAACTTTGTCACGTTTTTTATTTTTATTTTTATTTTTATTCCCTTTTGGTGACATGCACCATGTAAATTACGTGACTATGGAAGAGAAGTTTGATGAAATGTGTATTTTGTTTTGAACGTGTGTGTCTTTGTCAGTGAATAAAGACAACAACAATGGTAAAGGAAAAGGTGAATTATGCGAAGCTCTCTGAATTGTTCACGTGTCGTTTGTGTAATAAATATTTCAGAGACGCCACCACAATATGTGAATGCTTGCATTCTTGTAAGTCCTTCATTCCTTTTTTTCATCTTAATCTTTTTTCTTCATTTCTATTTCCTCCTATGTTTTTATTAATTATCACAATTGAATTTTCACTTGTCCTACTTTCACCTCTGTTGCATGAATGGAATTCTAGTAACCTACTGAACTTAATTTACTACTTATGTGAACGTAAATTAAGTTCGTCCAAGTGGCGTGAATTTAGTTTAAGTAACTTAATTGGATGTAAATTGAAAAAATTCGTGGACGAAACTAGGAAAAGTGTTGAATTTTTGTTATTCTAAGCTCATGATATGTGTGTCTTAGCAGTCTTGTTTTAATTTGGTCTGGTTATTTAGTGACTTAAATGGAAATCTTAGTAAAGTATATATTACTTGAGTTGGCTTCCATTCTAATTGCAAATTTACTACAGTTTTCTATTATAGGTACTTATATATACATAATGCATGTGGTAAGTGGCAAATATTCTGACAATGTTTTTAGAATTTGTAATCCGAGTTCAAATCCTGGCTGGAACATTTTTTTGTCGGATTATACTTACATTCGGCAGAACTCTGGATTTTTTTGTCAGTGTTTCCGCATGATGAATTTTTTGAGTTGTTTTGATTGAAATGGTGATATCTTTTCATGATGTTCATCTTAAAAGCAGAGTATGTTTTTATGAAAATATTTTAAATTTTATATGTTTAACTGAAATGAAATGAAGCACGTGTTTGATTTTAACATTAGACATCGTTACAATCAAGAAGTAGCAGGGTATGCATACTTTTTCTGGTTATAGAGACAAATATCTTCTGTTTAATTTATCAGTAAAATCTTGGTACGATTGAACATGAGAGTCTGCTTGAAACTAAGCCTCAATGTTCCTCACTCCATAGCTTTCTGTTGTTTTCATCTTATGTGATGAATATAATTCAGCGCTGTCAAATAGCCTTTATAGCGTTATACCGTAGCGGAATTTGAACAAATTACTAATGCTTCGCAATACACTATTTAATACATAGTGTTGTCAAATAGCCGCTATTGTGGCGCTATAGCATTGTAGCGTAACAGAATTTGAACAAAATGCTATCAATATAATTACATGTTTATTTTTATTTATTAAATTATCATTCTCTTTATCCATGCCTAAATCTATGAGTTTAATAACAGTTTGCAGGGAATGTATAGAAAAGAAGCTAACAGATGAGAAATTAAATCACTGTCCAGTATGCAATGTAGACTTGGGTTGTTCTCCATTAGATAAACTAAGGTATTATTAATTTACCATCAACATGATATGGTTGAAATTCATTTAATTTCTAAACCTCCCTTTTGTATAATTCTCCTGAACTTACTTGAAATTTATATTTATATAAAAAATCTACAGGACAGATAATAATCTGCAAGGTATGAGGGACAAATTTTTCTCCAATAAAGGAAAAAATGTTAAGAAAACTGTGTCAACCAAAAAGAAGAAGAAGTCTCAATTGTCAACAAAGTCCAATGGAAAAAAGGCCAAAAGAGCTTCAAAAAAAGTTAAGAAAGATGCAAGTGAAAAGGAGGTACAAGAAGAGACAAAGCAGATGCAAGAACTCTCTGTTACTCCACAAGAACCAAAAGTTTCTGCTTCTGAAATGGTAGCTGATGTTAAAAAAGAGGAAAGAAAACACTGTGGCATAGAAATTTTGGATGACGTTTCTACAATTCTATCTGCTAGAAGAGCAAAAGCCGTAGCTAGAAAAAAGTTCATTAGAACTGACTTAATTCCTACAGTTGATGAAAAGAAAGATGATAAGCTCCCTCAGCTTGAAACATTCAGTGAGACTCCAAAAATCAGATTTAAGGTAAAAAGGGAGAAAGATTTTCTGGTCCTCTATTCTCTCTTTGTTTCTTATTTTTGAATCTTTCCATTGTATACATTAGGAAATTAATGTTATTTCATTCCCTTTGTCTTCAACTTTTGTTTTGAAATATATTTGCAATGTAGAGTCTGTTTAGATTTGTATTGACTTATTTGAGCTTACTTATTGACGTAAACACAAGCGAAACTGTTTGAGAGAATATATAGAAACAACTTTTTCAGTTTATTTACTTAAGCTCTCTAGAATAGCTTATTAAAACAGTTTATAACTTTTCTGAAAACATCTTGACTTTATTTTATCTTATGTCATAAAAATAGCTTATACACAATCACTTATATGATAACTGTTTATGCTATAAGCGTTAAATTAAGTTTGTATCCAAACAGATTACTTGAGCATTTTACTTGTGCAATTGTGTACTAACTAGTATGATCAGCAGATGTCTTCAAAACCAGAATCAAGTCAAAGAATAGTGTTCAAGAATGTTTCAGGGGACAATGCTGAGTTAAGGAAAGGAAAAGCTGTTATGTATGATGAGCCATTGAATTACCTTGTGGAAACTAAAAGCAAAAACAAGTCTCCTAATAACTCTACCATGCAAGAAAATGGTGTCATTCCAATGCTTGTGGACTCTAGTGACATTGATTCTCATCATGTGCCGAAGGTTCAAGTTAAGAAACATTGGAACCACCAAATAGAACCACTGTGGGATCTAAATGAGTCTGTTTCTCCAAATAAAGATCCCTTGAAGTTTAAGCTTAAGTTGCTGGACAGAAACCAAGAAAAAAGACTCAACTTTATTGAGGACTTGAATCTTCCAGCACAACCTGAGAGTGAAAGCCACAAAGAAGCTGGTCCTATTTGGTTCTCCTTGGTTGCTTCTAAAGAGAGGTGTGATTACTTTTCAAAGCTTGTTAATATTCATCTATTGAAAGTTTTTAATTATTTTAAATATTGTATATCTGATATTTGAATTTCTGGATGCAGGGAAGTTGGTGCAACATTGCCACAAATATATCCTTCCTACCTAAGGGTCAAGTGAGTTTATTTCTTTTCATTTTCTGTTATGAGTTTTATTTTTTGGTCAATATGATAATCTTTGTATTTTGAGTTTTCTATTATGAGTATTTCTTTTTCTTATCCCGAACTAAGCATGTAGTGTGACAAAATTATTTATCTGTCTGATGTTTCTTTTGTAAAGAGCTAGGTTTTTTATATTCACTTGTATGTGCGAGTGTTGTTAAATAGCGGCTACTACAACTCTGTACAATATAGTGTAGTAGAATTTAAACAAATTGTTGTTGTTCTGGTGATACACTTCTGGTACAAAATGTTGACAAATAGATACTATAGCGGCACAATAGCATTGTTGTCTAGCAGAATTTAAACAAATCACTCAATTTTCTGTGATCTGCGATTGACAACACTGATATAGACTCTAAACTATACTTTCCATATCATTCTTATCATTAACATCATTTGGATATTCTACATTTAATTGGTATTCAAAAGTTAGTTTAGTTTTAATTGAAACAATAATTTATCACAAAAATCTTACAAAACAAATCCTTGTGCTGTGTCTAGTATATAAATTATATATTTTGAGACAGCCTTTTGACCAATCTTAAAATTATTGTTTATAGGAATGGAAATCTATCTGTTTCCTATATCAAAAAGTATCTTGTGATGAAGCTTGGTCTTTTTAGTGAAGCTGAGGTAAAAAAAATTTCTTCAATGTATTTCAATTCATTCAACACCTATTTTTTCCTGCACTTGGTTAATCACGTTTAAAAATGTAGTTAAATGATAGTTAATTTAGTTCATGATCAAAATTATGATTAATTCAACTACATAATTAATCATAATTTTATACATTATCTAAATTTACCATATTTAATCAATTGAATTAACCACAATTATATATATGTGATTAACCAAGTGTCACAGATACAGAGAAAATTGGGTGTATGTGAATAATTTTTCATTGCAATATTTTGAGAAACTAATTGTTAATCACTTATTATTTTTGTTAATACAGGTGGAGATCTTATTAGGAGGTAAACCGGTTTTATCATCAATGCAGCTGCAAAACTTAGTGGAGTTTTGGTTGGAAACAATACCGAATAATGGGAAGATTCATACATCTGTTGGAAACTCAGCTAAGGATTATATTATGGTCCTTTCCTATGGTCGTAAAGCTTGAGTTGAGGACTCATACATATACTATTTAGAGACATCTTTGGATTCAATTTTGAGAGTGACAAAAAGTGGTTCTTGAATTATAGAATTCATTTTCTTTACATATTTAAAAGAGGTTTGGATGCTCTTCATTTCTGTTTCTCTCCAAATTTTTCCAAAAGTGGTTATTACAGTGTCACTTTAGGTGAGTCCATGTATTAATTATACATTTAAAATCATAGCTAAACTTTAGTTATGGAGAGAGAAATGTATAGCATCCATTTCAATATTTGAATATTAAGTGTCTCTAGAATTAATCTGAATTTGAATTTTGATTTTTTTTGTCTTAACAATCGATTTCTGCCTTAAATTTATTGTTAAGTTTATTTTTATGTAAATATATATAATTATAATAAATCATTTTAGATTCAACTTATTCTTTATCAAAATCAACTTTCCATTTTAAATTTATTCAAAATTAATGTTTTACCACTTCAATGCCAAACACACATGTTTTTTTTACTTGCAAAGTTGCAACCTCACATATACTTGCAGTATATGTATTTTGTTTCCAGCGTTGATAAAGGTTTTCTTCTTTTATGTTAGGGCTTATTTTTTAATCTCTCACTTACCTTTTGTTTACTCTTTTTTGGCGATCATGAGACTTCAAAGCTGTTTACAAGATATTATTTTTTTTCTAAACAATTGCTAAAGTATTTAGAAAATATATATAAAAAAACATGATTAATTAATCGTTTTAAACTTATTTTTCATAAGTTAATCCGAATAACTTAGTGTTATAATTTTTTTTCAACAATGTTCTAAAAAATAGTGATTGATGAATTTTTAATCGTATTTATGATGTTTGATATTGCAAAGAGTTGCTATCAGTTGTGGCTGATGCAACTTATATTGAGTTGCTATGGCATCCAACATCATATATTGCATATTAGATTCGAACTGCAAACATATTTTTAGTCTACAAGTTTTAAATTATAAATAAACTCTTATATGATTGTTTAATTAAGTTTTGTAAGAAACATTAATAACAAAAGATTGATAGTCTTATAAGTTTTTAAGTTCTTAACAAATAGAAAGAAAAGAATAATCTACTTGAAAACATTGTAGGAGAAGTTCAATGTAGAATAAACAACCATCAACTACAACTAATATAATTTCGAAATGGATTAATTTAAATTAATTTTACGTAAATATCACAAAATATGTCTTTTGTTGGTGAGACTAATCCTTAATTTTATCTTTCATTTAATTAATTTAATGTCTTTTTTATACTCAACTTAATCTCTATACTTACTAATTGTAAAAATGTTTTTGCAATTATTTTGATGTATTCATAGACTTCAGTATCGTCTCACACAACCTTATTTCCTCAAAACATACTCCGTACAAGAAAAATTCAAGAATTATGGCATTAAAATAAAAATTGTTTATTTAACATCATATTTGAGACACCGTATTTGATGTCCCATTTAGATGTTCAAACACCATTTCCCTATAATAATTCATTTTGCATGTAGAGAGTTCACAAATAGATTTATTTTAGTTCGTTGAGCAATCAATAAACTTTATTTTATAAAATTGATTAAATGATGTATGTTTAGAGATAAGAAAATTGATTTTAATAGCAAATTTAATATAAAACTTAGTGTACATTTTATTATCCTAATGCAATTTTTATCACTTTCCCTCAAACTGAGATTTGATGACAAATTCAATGGAGCCAAACCTTCAAAATTTACTAAAATCATATTCTAGACAAGATAGAATCAATTTTTCATTTTTCATTGTGCATTGTATATTTGTATATTTGTATATCCAAACACGCAAATACATGGTGAGAGACTTATAGAAGCAATTATAATAACTCTTCGCCCCTAAATACAAACCTTTAATAAAAAATTGTCTCTAAACACAAATCCTTGTCAAACTATTAGATATATTTATTACGTTTTTTTCAAATAAACGCCTAATTAATACCAATGAATGTCTCGAAAATATAAAAAGTCAAAATGAGTTATATATATATATCCTATCAATTTTTTTTAATACCAGTGAAATATACGATAGATGCAGAGGTGCTTATATTTAATTTAAGAAAAGATGGAGTAGTTAAGATGGAGTAGTTAATAGAGAAACAAGTTCACTGTGAGAAAGCAATAAACTACCACAATAATCAGGTCATCTAGGAATATCATAATGCTGCTAGAAAATGGCCAACAAGAGTACTATGGCTGCTAGTGATAACTTGAACATTACTTAGAGCCTAGAGGAATGGGAACACAATAGTGAGGTATAATCAGAAAATATATAGGATATGTAAAGGGAAAATCTCTGATTTTTCTAGGATGATAGTCAATCACTAACAACATACAAGCAAACAGGAGCAATTATATATTCAGTAAAAAGATTAAAGTCAAATGCTCCTAAATTTTACAAATGACAATCTAAAAACAAAAGGCATCAAATCAACTATGCAGGTTGAATGACCACTACCTTTAATTCATTATATATGCCTTCTTAACATGACAGAGAAAGAACTTGATGTAAATAAGATGGACTCTAATTTCCAGTTCCAACCATACATATAAAGTGAAACATTTTTTCAACAAAATTAACGATCATAATTTGACTTCAGAGATATATTATATGGGTTTCCTCACTTTTAGACATCATTAGAATTATGCTTCACAAAAAAAAAAAAAAAAAAAATCTTCATTTCATATCTATCAAAATCAAAATAACTGACAAACTAGCTACATATCATTGCATCTCTGCAGACTAATGTGCGTTTTCTAAAACTTTTCAACCAGAAAAAATCTCCATCGTAATCAATAAACCATCAATTTGGTCCATAAACTATTATACTCTTTTCAATTTGATCATGAACTAAAGAAATACGATAAATAATCCCTAAACTGTTATTAATTAATCATTATAATGTCTCAATTGCTTTAAAAATATAAGAGAGAATGATAATTGAAAGACTAACTTGATAGATTTAAAATATTTTAAGGACTACACATTAAAGTTCTAAAGTTTAGGAATCAAATTGATAATTGCATTGCAATATCATACCAATGCTAAAGCTAAAGATCACCTTAACATCAGACTAATATAAACACACATACCGAAGCAAAAGGGAATAGACAAGTATTCTAATTTTTGATTGATTAAGTTGTATGCACAAAACCCTAAATCCACTACAAGGCGACTACTTTGAACAATATAAATAAATTGCATAACAGAATGAAAAATAGAAATTAATTGTAGGTTGTTAGTGAATTCAATTCAATTCAATCTACCGTTAAAGAATGAAAATCAAGATGATCAAACAGGTGCATAGGGACCAGCATCAGTGAGCATAGGACCGTACGGAGATTCGTAATCATCCAAACCAACCTCATCCGTCCTCCTCAATCCGCCGTGCAAGCAAACAACACCAGCCGCCACAAAAACCGACACCAAGACGTTCAACCACACGCCGGTCACAGCAATAACAACCAAAGTGAAAACCGCCAGAGCCAAAACGACGACCCGATCATCGACTGCTACTAGGTTGAATAACGAGAAGGGTTCGGCGGAGTCACGGGAGAAGAATAGGAAGTACCAGCCGGCGAAAGAGAGGAGAAGGAGGAGGATGGAGAGAGGGTGGTAGACGAGGGTGATGAGGAGGATGAAGAGGAGAATGGAGGAGTAGTGGAAGAGGAAGCGCGTGATATTGATGCCGATGCGCGTGGTGAAATCGGAGAATGAGGAAGGAAGGATGAGGGAGGAGAGTGAGAGGAACTCGCTCCAGGTATGGCGCGTGGACATGATGGATTGTGCGGCTTCCTTGAAGTTAGAGAGAGTTTCAGTAGAAGAGGACATTGTGGGAGTGTGACGATGAACACAACAGAAACGAAGTTTCCTTTTCTTCTCTACTTACTCACTTCTCCTCGGTCAATTACTACAGTCGTAATTACTATTAATTTTGTGTTGTATATGGGATATTCAAAATTGGGCCAACACACTTGATCTTTTTATTATTGTCAACCATCACTTTTCATACTTTGACCAAAAATACCATTTTTCATACTTTGTTATATGCACCACACCAATTTAACATTCTCACCCCACCATTGCAAATTAATGGCGGTAGGCTGTAGCCATGTCCATCTCTTAGACAGATTTCATCAACAATAAGAATTTGACTAATAAAATCAAATGGTTACTGAGTCTATCATTTCCAGCCAATATAGATTTATAAAATATTTATGAGTCTCTTGATTACCAACAATTTAATAATGCCTCTACAACTAAAAATAAGAGGATAAAAAATTCAAATCATTATTAGTGCATCATACATTGGATACTAAAGACTATTTTAGAAATTTTTTTGAGTTAAATCTATATTTTAAGGTATATTTAAAATATTATAAATATTTAATTATACTTTTAGTTCTCTTATTTTTATTGATTGGTAAAATTAGTTTTTTTATTTTAAAAATTTACTATTTTGGTTTTTTTTTTAAATAAAAAAAATCATGACATGAGATATTTTAAATAATATGACATATGATACAAATTATA
>JBBPBS010000968.1:27682225-27696351 GCA_037974835.1 Cicer judaicum
TTAAATTTCATTGAATTATTTTTGCATAATTTGAATTATTGATTTTTTATATTATGATGTTATATTTTTAATTATTGATTTTTAATATTATGATGGTTATATTTTTATATATTTTATGGTAATTTACAATTTTTATATTTTAATTATTAAAATATTATGATGTATTTATATGCAATGAATTAAAAATATAAATAACAATTAAATCAATTTTATAATAGAAATTATATTTTTTATTGTTGGTTTTTTAATTATAAAATAAATTTATATAATAAAAAATAAACAAATTCTAGAAATACATTAATGTTAAACAATGAATAAAAACGTGACTTATCAATTTAATATTTTGAAATTTTGTTTTAATATATTATATTCTTATCGATTAAATTCGAGCTACCAAGCTTATCTTTTGATCTAATTTCTACTTTTGAGTGCCACCGATTGATTAGATCTTTCCATTCTCCAAAACAATGAATGATCCAAAAACAAGTAAAACACGTAAACCATTTAATTGAATCAACTCAGTTGCTATTGTTGACACCCCCATCAATGATCTGTGTGCTGAAATGAAAGCCGTACATATCATTTTTACAACTCAAAGAAAAGTCTTGCTTCATTATCATTTAAGACTGAAAATTGTATATAAATAATTATTAAAAATAATATAAGAATAACAATTAAAATTGTATTGAAAACTAAAATAAAACATTGATGGTGAGATAGAAGCACGTAAGAAACCTATAAATAACTGTGAACATTTCATTTTGATTATACCACACATTTTGTCATATATTTATATTTTTGATGCTTGTTCCAATGGTTGTTTCAACTAAATTCTTGACCCTTTTATCAATTATCTCTTTGATAATCTCCACCTCCACAGCTCAAACATCATTGAGACCAAAAGCACTAGTTCTTCCAATCACCAAAGACATTTCTTCAACTACACCACAATATGTAACTCAAATCAAACAAAGAACACCACTTGTACCAATCAAACTAACCATTGATCTTAGCGGTGGCTACTTATGGGTCAACTGTGAAAATGGTAATTATGTCTCATCCACTTCAAAACCAATCTTTTGCACCTCTTCTCAATGCTCACTCTTCGCTTCACATGGTTGCAATAGTGAAAACGTATGTGCTCGTTCACCAACCAACACTGTCACAGGTATTTACTATTCTCAATAGAATTTATCCATCAGAGAAATAACTTAAATGGAAATTATATTGAGTTATGACTAAATGGTAGAATAATTTACATCGAAAAATACATAACACTTGTATAACTAACGAAATACAAGTTTATAGTTGATAATTTTTATCGTTTAAGCTAATAATCCTATTTGATAACTATATATTGTGCTTAACTTATATAAGTAACTAATTTGTCTAATAACAGGTGTGTCAACATATGGTGACATTCATTCAGATGTTGTTTCTGTTCAATCCACCGATGGAAACAATCCTGGTAGAGTAGTTTCTGTTCCAAATTTTCTCTTCATTTGTGGTTCAAATGTTGTACAAAAGGATCTTGCTAAGGGTGTCAAAGGCATGGCTGGTCTAGGAAGGACTAAAGTTTCAATGTTTTCTCAGTTTTCATCAGCTTTCAGTTTCAATAGAAAATTTGCCATTTGTTTGGGTTCTTCCACTAGATCAAAAGGTGTACTTTTCTTTGGTGATGGACCTTATAATTTGAACATGGATGTTTCAAAGACTCTAACTTTCACACCTCTTGTCACAAACCCTTTTAGCACTTCTCCAAGTTCTTTCTTGGGTGAACCATCATTTGAGTATTTCATTGGTGTGAAATCTATTAGAGTTTCTGGTAAAAATGTACCTTTGAACACAACCCTTTTGAAAATAGACACAAAAAATGGTGTTGGTGGAACTAAAATTAGTACTGTTAATCCTTACACTATAATGGAAACTTCAATCTATAAATCTGTTGTTGATGCTTTTGTGAAGGAATTAGGTGCACCTACTGTTGAACCAGTAGCACCATTTGGAACATGTTTTGCAACAAAAGACATTAGTTTTTCAAGAATGGGACCAGGTGTGCCTTCTATTGATTTTGTGTTGCAGAATGAGGATGTTTTGTGGAGTATTATTGGTGCTAATTCAATGGTGTCACTTGAGAATGATGTGATTTGTTTAGGTTTTGTGGATGCTGGATCAAATCCAAAAGCATCTCAAGTTGGTTTTGTGGTTGGTGGTTCTAAACCAATGACTTCAATCACTATTGGAGCTCATCAATTGGAGAATAATTTTTTGCAATTTGATTTGGCTGCTTCAAGGCTTGGTTTTCGTTCACTCTTCTTGGAGCATACCAATTGTGACAACTTTAATTTTACCTCCTCTGTTTAAAACTTGATTTTATTGTATAATCTATGCATGTGGGTGTAAACTAGGTGGTGAATAAGTGAGGTTCTATTGATTTATAACCTCACAAAATTTAATTTCTTATAGTTGCGAATAAAGATTAGTATTTTGTTCACATTTATTATATGGGATTAGTTATACATTGACTATAAATATGTTAAGTGTTGAAATTAAAGTATTTAGTTCATTATTGCTTTCGTATTTTCAGACTTTCTAAACCCATTTATCTAATATTTAAAATTTTTGAGAATAAAATAGACAAATTCATCTTACATTTTTAATTATTTTTCACTTGATTTTTATTCTAATCTTAGTTTGAGACATAATATTATACTAAAACTGAAGGTACATTTAAAATGAAAAATAGACATGAATGAAATAATTTTCTATTTAGAAGAATGAAAACAATACTATTCAACATCACCATGAATTAAAAATATACTAGTCCTCACTGCAATTGGTAAGCTAAGTATAAAAAATGGAAAAGAAATGGTGACATCCAGCTATGATTGGTTATTACTTCAGTAAATGCTGAGTACATTTTTTAGAATCAAGATGTCATTGAGGGACATTGAAGAGTACTCAAACCAAAAGATTTAAAAGGTTTAAACCCAAAAAATTAATATAACCTACTAACATTAACATTTATATATTAAAAAAATATATTTAGAGATAATTATGATCTATTTAAGATATTGATCTCTCTAATCAAATAATTTTAAAACCGATCACGTGTCAACAACATAATTATTTAGGGAAAAAAACAAAAGATCAATGTTAACTTGTATATTTTAAAATATTAAACGTAGAAATTTTATATTAGAACTCATTCAACTTTTCAAAAGTTCAAAAATTGTTTATTTCAATAAATAAATTATACTTTTAAAATTATTAAAAAGTGTCATAAAGACACAAAATCTAAAACAAAAAGGTTAAAATTATTTATCTCACTGACTCATTCCACTAGCTCGTAGAATATAAAATATAAAATGTGCCTGTCTTTCCATGTTGGCGGCTATGTCATCACTTCTCAATCTTCTTTTATATTTAGAGTTGAGCATTATCATCATTGACTTCAGATTCATTGCACAAACACATAACATTTTATTTTCTGCTACTTTCCCATCATGGTAGAAGCAAATAAAAGTTCCACTTTCACATATGACAGAAAAGCTGAAGTACAAGCCTTTGAAGATTCAAAACTTGGTGTGAAAGGCCTCTTAGAATCAGGAACATGTACAACAAAGATTCCACTCATGTTCCATTCTCCAAAACTCAACTTGAACCACACCTCTTCCAACTTCATTGTCCCTATCATAGACCTTAAAGATATAAACACAAACACATGTTTGCATGTTGAGGTGGTTGACAAGATTAGAAGTGCATGCAAGGAGTGGGGATTTTTTCAAGTGGTTAATCATGGTATTGAAGTTAGTGTTTTGGATGAGATGATCAGTGGAATATGTAGGTTTCATGAACAAGAAGCTGATGCAAGGAAAGTATTCTATACAAGGGATAAAAATAAGAAAGTTAGATATTTCTCTAATGGTAGTCTTTTTCAGGACCCTGCTGCTAACTGGAGGGATTCAATTGCATTTTTGATAAGTCCTGATCCTCCTAGTCCAGAAGAAATACCATATGTATGTAGGTAATGTTTGTTTTATTTTTCGATCCGGCCAAACTCATCGAAACAAAACGGACTTGATTTGTAAGGCAACGATTGTCTTTTTTATAAACTATTTTTATGTTTTATCTCTTTTCAATGCCTGTCGTCTCATGTTAAGTGTTCTATATAGAATATTTCTACTTCAATTTATTTGTCAATTTGGATTATTAATAGATTATTAATCATTTTTTCAAGCAATACCCTTATTTTCAAGCAAAACCCTTATTAATTTGTATCTCAACTACTCTATGTATATTAGTCCTTCCACCCGACTCCTACTCCACTAAAGACTTTTTGTTAACAAAGATTGCTGTGCCAAAAATGATATTAATTAATGATTTTGTTGAGAGTTTCACATCATATAAAATATAGTTTGAAAATATGTTTATAAATGGGAAGTCTTCCTTGACTCACAAGTCAAGTTTGTATGATTGCATTCGCAGAGACATTGTGATTGAATATTCAAAGAAAGTAAGAGCTTTAGGCTTTACAATCTTTGAGCTATTCTCAGAAGCTTTAGGCCTTGAACCTTGTTACCTCAAAGAATTAGTCTCAGAAGAAGGACAATTTCTTTTGGGTCACTACTATCCTGCATGCCCTGAACCTGAATTAACAATGGGCACTTCCAAGCACACTGATAGTGATTTCATGACAATTCTTCTGCAAGACCGGATTGGTGGTCTTCAAGTTCTTCATCAGAATCACTGGGTTGATGTTCCTCCAGTGTATGGATCTCTCGTTGTTAACATTGGTGATATTCTGCAGGTAAGTGATGTTAAATGTATACACTGCAGTTATATAATAATAAACTTTCTGTATTTTCTTGTGACATGACATTTATAGTTTTTTTCTTTTGTTACAAAGAAACTTAGAAAAAATTGTATGGTAATGATAAAATTTAATGGAAGCAGGGCTAAAACACTTATAAATGAATAAAAACCAACCATGCCTCATCATAGGGACCATATGCTATTGGTTTCTACAATATATACTTCATTAACTCTCTCAAAGTTTTTACATCAAGATATCTGATTTTTGCCGAACATCTCTCTCCTTACCGACTAGTCTAGATCCAAATTCTAAGAGTCTCAATGTTTCAATTGTTACTTTAATTGGAGCGATTTATTCATTTTCCTACATCCATTTCCCTCAATATTATCATGGTTCCATCTTTCTTGGTTCATTAGACATCTTATTCGACAATCCACATAAAATTATCATGACCATCTATAATTAATTCCTTTGAACTGCAACAATAATGTATATATTTATTTATCAATCTCCTTCGCAGCTTTTAACAAATGACATGTTCACAAGTGTTTATCACCGGGTTTTATCCAAGCATACAGGTCCTAGAATTTCCATAGCAAGCTTCTTTGTGAACTCATCATCAGAGGGTAAATCCAAGGTTGTTGGTCCCATAAAGGAATTGTTATCAGAAGAAAATCCACCGATCTATAAAGACTGTACTGTGAAAGATGTTTTAGAACATTATTATGAAAAAGGCCTTGATGGAAACTCTTCCTTGCAGCCTTTCAGATTGTGAAGTAAATATTGAGAATTAAATTGAAGTATTTAATCATGGTTGTTGACTAGTGCCTTCCACTATAATTTTCAGTATGCAGTGATATAAAAATAATCAGCATCAAGTACTAAAGACAAAACAAGGTAAAGGGACCTTGACTTGTGCCTAGTGAGAATAATTTATTGTGTAGAATACTAGTTTATGGAGATTGTATACAAGACTGTCAGAATAATTTATTTATTTATTGTGTAATATACAATGTTGGCTATTGTTTCAATTGGATTTTCAAAACCTTTTATTGAGAATATAGCCACAGAAAACAGTATAAGCTTAGTTAATGGCACCATTTTCTGAGAAGTATTGCAGCTGCTACTAGATTTATAAATAACGACAGCATTAACCTCCAGTTGCGCCTGCGAAAAAAAGGAGATTCTTATTTATTAGTAGCATACAAATCCAACTAAGAGTAAAAAAATAGTGAAAGAAAAACATCGTAGTAAATCAGTCAATAGAATTACAGAAATCAAGATTTCTCAATAAAGAAAATACGAATCACAATGAAGTAAAAACTAGAGAGTACTACAATGCACTAATGAACATGCTCAGTGCCGAAGACATCATCAATTTTTTTGCAAAAGTGAAGCATCATGGGTTAAACACTATTGCATAGCACTCACATAGACAAGGACATCATACTTGACACTAATTTGCCACGTAGGTGCCAATAATAGTTTGAGAAAATAAAAATGATCAAATACAACCATAGTTGTTGGTGTCGTGTCTAACATCTGACCCGTCTTTAATCTGAAGTATCAGTACTCATATAGTTTTTTCCTTTCCAGATATTTTCAACACTAGTGTATTAAGCTGAAGTTTTAGCTTGAGTACAAATATTATCACAAATATCTATTCAAATATACTGCTCTAGAGATTTATTCGTGTGAGTTTGTATTTTCTTCTCTTTTCTCATTTGGAAATATAAGCATCATGCTTACCATCTTTCCCTGAACTCTGCTCCATGTCAATCTGCTCTTGCCATGGCCATTTTAGATTTGAAGATGAGGAACACTGTTGTGGAACAGAAAAAGAGTAAGTGCTTGTAGAACACTGTTTCTTACATGAAGAAGAGTCAGCTGTAGAACAAGTGTCTTGGTCAGTGTTTGACACCCTACTATCTTTCTCATGATTTACTGAATTTTCCGGGTTCTTTCCGTTCTCTTCCATACATTTTGTTCTTTTCCTAATAGGTAATTCATTCTTGGGATCTTGAACAACCTGAAGGGCTGGCACCTTCTGATCATTAGCTGAAATAGAAGCACATGGAGCCTTGCCACGAAACACAGCTTTTGGAATGTCTAGATTTTCAATACTGTGGGAGTTGTCAACAACAACTTCATCATCCCTTGCATCTGAGCTACCAGCTTTTGCTGCTGCCTCGGCTCCCCACATCTTGAATATGGCTTGAGTTAGTCTTTCTCTGGCCAAATCTATATCAATGATTGGCTTTGGATAGTTTTGACCCAGCTCAACTCCTGATGCTCTAAGCACATTAAGTGGTGCGTTCCAAGGATGATGGATCCACTCAGTTGGCATCCTTGCTAACTCAGGTAGCCATTGCCTTACATATTCTCCTTCTGGATCAAATTTAGCTCCTAAAATCTGTTAGTACAATTGAGACCAAAATTAGAGAAGAGTTGGAATAGCAAATTAAGTTCTAAAGAAAGCAGATAAATAAACACACAAGAATACAACTATTGATCACGAAGTTCGTCCAATTGGGACTCCGTCTCCAACCTGCTGTGACTATTGTAGTTTTCTTTTATGCAATGCATTAGTTTTATACAGAGTGCAAAGCTTTGTTTAAAAACTAAATTCCAGTTTACAAGTTCACCGGTGAATATGACCCATACTCAACAAGAAGTGAAAGTATTTAGTGTTATTGTTAGGCTCTTTCTAGAATCTGAAGTGGGTAGAATTTACTCAGATGTGATGTAGTCAACAAAAACGAAAATTAAAATCTGCTCTCTATATAAGAAAAAGTAATACCAGTCTTAGATAACAGGGAAATGCAACATAGCAAAAGATCTTTTTCAACTACTATAGTGATGCTAAGAAGTTAGGATTACGACTACTTATCTACAGAGCTTTTGAAAGGAAGCTAGAATCATGAAAGCCATGAGTATTGAATCAGAGAAATAGTCAAAATAAAATTTCAAAATACAAACCGGTATGACTACTATTACATGAATCAGAGTATCAAAAAAACTCCTATAATAAAAAACAAATATCAAATAACCCTTGTTAAACACAAATAAGATATCCATCGAGTGATCCACTTTGACAGATATAAAATCCACTGAAGTGAGTATGGAAACAAAAAGATAAATTTTGCCAAATATAAGTTTTTGCTTCTAAGTAGGAAGCCTATCAATGAAGGAAAAGATGACAAACCTCAGGATCATCCAAGCGCTCAAGCTCATGACCATCTGGTAAGCCTCCTGAGATATACTGCCAGCCAAGGATATCACATTCAAGATCAGCATCCAAAAGTGTGTCCCAGAAATACTTCATTCCCCATTTCCAAGGTAGAAGCAACATTTTCACCGCAAAACTCGAAACTATTATTCTTATTCGGTTATGCATCCATCCTGTAGCCCAAAGTTCTCTCATTCCTGCATCAACTAAAGGATATCCTGTCCTACCTTGCCTCCAAGTCTTAAAGTTAGCAGGATCAGCATTCCAAGGGAAAAAACTCAAGTGCCCAAGAAGTGCTCTTTCGTGAGTGAAGGGAAAATTGAAACAAAGATAACGCGAATACTCTCTAAGTCCAATTGCCCTGAGGAAAAGAGTAACACTTTCTTCACCAACACTGTTGCCTTCATTTGCCCACGATATCTGCTTCATACGCGCAGTTTGAAAAACTTTCCTCACACTCAACTCTCCAAAATGAAGATATGGGGACAAGAGCGAGGTGGAGTCTCCACCAACCTTTTGCTTATTCATCGAGTAGTGAAGTAGATGCTTGTCCATAAATTCTGTTAAAGCCTTGTCAGCATTGCTCCAACCTGGAGACCACGCTCGTCCTAGTAAAGCATTGCTTGGTTTTTCTAATTCATTTTCGAGACCTAGATCCTCTATTGAACAGTTCTCAACTTTTCCTGTCATCAACAGGAGAAGAAAACTTGATTAATTGCTGCTAGTTTCCTCAATGATACTGTATCAAACTCTAGCAAAAACCTGATACAAATTAACAATCATGGGAATGTACATACCTTCAGCTGGAATTAATTGCCATGGAGGAATAAGTGAAACAGGTTCCATTTGCTTGTGCAAGCATTTCTGCCAAAAAGGATTGAAGGTTGTAAAAGCATGTCTCTTGTCGTTGTAGACTTCCCAAGGCTCATACAACAGATCTCCATTGTAGCTTTTCACAGATATGCCAAGTTCCACTAGTTTTTCTTTGATGTTGTGGTCGCGAACAAGCGAAACAGGGTCTGATAAAATAATCATGGCACAAAATGTCAGTCAACTGACTAGCATTGAACTGTAAACAAACATCTAGAAATTATTATTTTGTTTAATTAAAGAGAAATTCTGCCAAGTCCGGTTCATTCTAATGTCTCAACTAATCAAAGCTTCCCTCTAAGAAACTAAATTAACTTTTTTTTGTAACCATAGATTGATGCAAAGTATCCATTGACTTTGCCATGACTAATCTCTGTTAGAGAACCTGGCTAGCTCACCTTTAGTGGGTATCCCCTCTAGACCACGTTTTTTCATCCACGTTTTTGCATAAGGTATACGAGTCCAGTTCCATTCATACCAACATAATGTTGGTATATTCAATAATTAATTAGACAAACATAAGTGATATAATGCCTTAAACATGCAAAGCTTAGCCTACACATTTGAGTCTCAACAAACATACTATGGTTTACATAAATACTTCATATTATCTTCAATATTTAAACCTTCTTCATGTTGTTAATAAAAAGAAAGAAAAAAGCCAGCTTGCTTCGTCAACTTTTAAAGATCCAAAATATTAAGGGAAACAAACATGAATCAGATCAAAATTAGCAAAAAAAATTAATCCATAATAGAAACTACCTTATGGACAGCACCACTTACCATAGAGATGATTAAACACTAGTTTTGTAGCTTGAATAGCATTTATACACTCCAAAAGAGCATTGAGAGTACTATCAGTTTTGATGAACACAAGTCTAGCTCCAAGAGATTTCAAGGACTGATCCAAGTGAACAAGAGACTGTTTCAACCACCACCTTGAAACTCTTCCTGGATAAAATTGTTGTTCCTCTTTAGGACACCATATATACACAGGGAATACAGAACCATCCCTTGCAGCTGCAGCTAGTGCAGGGTTGTCCTCAATTCTTAGGTCCCTTCTAAACCAAACAATGGTTCTGATGCTTCCCATACTGCTTCAAAATTTCATTGCATGGCCAAAAAAGTTTCTTAAACTCAAAAACATTAAATCAAATAGTTCATAATGGTTGTTCGTATCTAACATAAAATATCTAAAGAATGAAAATTGATACCCTAGATATTGGATCTGAAATTTTGTGAAAAAAGAAAAAGATATCTATAGCAGCATAGGATAAGAACCTTGAATCACTTCTAAAATTGACCTAACAAAGTAGTTAGCTTATCTGTATGTCCAACTTGTATACCACTTTGATTTCTGGAAGGGAAGGGAAGGGTTCCCCACAACATGTCACTCTCACCAATTTGAAGGGCACAAATTACATACAGAATAATAATAACTATAATAAAAGAGGCACAATCATAAACAATAAAGAAAGTTATCAAAGTGAAATAAATTATTTATTATATAACAAAATAAACCGTTTTGTTTGAATATTAAAGAAGAGATGAGAGTAATAAATTTGTTCAAACTTGAGAAGTATATAATAAGGAAGAAATTGAGACAGGAAAGCACCAAATCTTATCAAATAATGAAAAGGTGTAGGTAGCAATCCTAGCATGGAGAGGTGGGAAAAGTAGATGATGATCACGTGGATGTCACATGGGAATGAGAAGGGGATGTATAGTGATGATAGTGGGAGACAGACACATATGAATGTATGATCATTAGTAGGGACAAAAGGATAAGAACATGGAACATGGAACATGTCACTACGAGGGGCTACTAGCACCTTCCATAGTATGGACCAAATTTCACCAAACATTATTTGAGGGGTAAAACATGTAAATTGATGTCATTACACAATTTAATTAATATGCGAAATACACAATTTCCTATTAAAGTAATTTAAATTATTATACTCTTAAGAATATTTCTTATAAAAAAATAAGAGAAGTTGTAACTTGTACGTTGATAATTGTGTATAAATGTAACATATCTTTCTCAAAAGAAATGATGTTATCATTAGAAAAATTTGAATACATATGACTTTTTGAATTACATTTATTCTCTTTTTCCTAATAATATAAAACGGTTAAGACATTAATCTTTAAAATGAGCGCCGTTATTTTACTTTCAATTTTTTTAATAAAAATTATAACATGGTCGGTTAAGATTTAAAAAGAAAGGTTATGAAGGTATAATGTTTTTTCTATAATGTTAAAATATGATGTTAGTTTTTTTTATCACTCTTTAAAAACAAACAAACCTAGATTGAAGAAAAAACAGGTGCATTGGAAGAGAATTTTAGAAAAATCTAAATTGAAATATGATGACTGAAGAGTGTGTTTGGCAAATCGGAAAGAGAGAAATAAATGAAAAAATCGAAATAAATAAAAAAATATAATTGATTTAATGTATTGTTTGAAATAAGAGAAAGAGAAAAGAAATAAAAGAAGGTGAAAGGTGATTAATTTTGAAAGTATCAAAATATTCTTTAATTAAAAAATTACCATCAAATTTAATTTAATTTAATTTTGATATAAACTCTATTAAATTAATTATTTAAATAAGTTTTTTTTTTTGAAATTTTAATTCATAATATTAAATTTCTTTAAAAATCATAAAATTAAATTAATTATTAATCATTTAATTTAATTGAGTTAGGTTATTTTATTTATATATAATTCATTTAATTATTTAAGTTAATTATAAATTTTTTTTAAAATATTTTATCAATATCTAAACAATTCAATTATATTTTATTTTAAAATAATCATTAATATATGATTTTATAAATTTCAATAAAACAATTTTTTTACGTTATAATAATTCGTGTATATATAAAAAAATGAGTATCATCACAAAAAGGAGGGTAAAAGTAGAAGGTTAATGAAAAACATACACTTCTCCCATTTTTTTCTTGAGAAATAAAAAAATAGGTGAGGTCTACCATTTTTTATTACTCTCATTTCTTTTCATGTTCAATCGACTAGAAGAAGACGTCTCTTTCTCTTTTTCTTATTTCTCTCTTTACAAACTCTCTTGTACCAAACAAACTCTAGAGACCATAACACCAAATTAAAATTAATCAGTGTTTTCATACACTTGAACAAATATAGGATTGAATATGTAGTATCATTTCAATGAGAGTTAAAATCTTAGAAACAAATTTTGTGTCAATTTAAACACAAATTTGAACTAATGTAAATCAGCCCGTTAATAACAACAATACCTGTGAACCTCAACGACAATTTGCTACAATGTTGAAGAATGGTTATGACGACAACAAATTGGAGAGGTCGAAGAAAGAATACTCAAAGCTTTAAAGAGGCAAAGTAAACAATACTTGTAAAGCTTGTGGAGAGTCTGAAGAAAAAAATACTCAAAACCCTAAAGAGGCATAGTAAAGAATACTTAGAGTCTACAGAGGTAAAGTAAATAATACCAAAGCCTGAAGAGGCAGTGTAAATAATGTTTGTATGTTATTGTTAAAATAGTGAATTAAATTCTCGAAGGTGTTGAGACAAAATATCCCTATAAAGGGAGGACTATATGTAATAATTGTTGTGTTGCAAACTAATATAAAAATATATGCGTCTTCCTCTTTCTCTATTTCCCTTATCTTAATTTTTTATTATTCAACTTTATTTTCGCTAAATCTAATTTATAAGAGTAAGTTGAATGTTTTAATAAATAAAGTATTTCTACAAAGAAATTGAAGTATAATTTAAAAATGACATAAAATAATTTAAACCCTCATTTATTGTATTTTTCAACTCTTTCAACAATATAACTAATTTAGACACTGATATGATCTCATTTAAAATATTATCCTTAATGATGTATTTATTGTGTTTACATCTAAATTGCAAATGTATGAACTTCATAAACAAACGAAACTTTCTCTAAAATTAAATCATTACAACTCTTAAGTTATGTCGCGGCTTAAAATTTCAAGTGTTTCTCAAATTCAATTGAGTTGTCATCAAAGTTTATTTTAAAATTGAGAAAATACTAGAAACCCCTTAATAATAAAAAAAAAATTGTTTTTGAAACCAAATTTTGAGTTTATAAGTCGATTATGCGTAAGAAAGATATTAACACTCTATGACATCCATTAAAATAATGTTACCTATAATTATTGTGTAAAATTAATATTAACTTTAATATATTTTTTTCTCCTTATTATTAAATATGAATATCAATTATTTTTTAATGTGGTTTTCAAATAAATGTGTGCTTAAGAAAGAGAGGAATAAAAATATTTTTTCATTAATGTGTTTAACAAGAATATGATCTTGCTCTTACATATCTCTTAGTGCAATGGATAAATCAAAGCTACTTAGTTATTGAATAGAAAATACATATGTGTTGATTGCTTCTAAAAAAATACGCTTTGTTGTAGAAATTTGAATTTGGTTAAAAAATGTCAATGATTTGATGAAGTAAAAAGACCCCGAATTTAATAAATTAATTATGATTTATGTTTGGCTGTTTGTTTGAAATTAGTTGAAAATATTTAAAATAAGATAGTTGTCAAAACTCATGCGTTTTAAATTAGGACCGACAAGATCTTATATCTTGATCAATCCAATTTCTATTAAAAGATTATTATTATTATTATTATTATTATTATTATTATTATTATTTTGGTGTTTAAAATCGTCAAATTCTCACAATTAAAATATTATAAATATTTAAAATTAATAAGAAATTTTATCTCAATCAATTTTAATATTTATTGTTAATATTTTTATTTTGTTTTTATGAAAAATTAAAAAGTTAAACCTCAAAATTTAAAAAAAGAATCAAACTTAAAAAATAATATTTAATAAAAGAATAATAATAATAATAATAATAATAAAACAA
Organism: Cicer judaicum; assembly: GCA_037974835.1. Classification (NCBI taxonomy): domain Eukaryota; kingdom Viridiplantae; phylum Streptophyta; class Magnoliopsida; order Fabales; family Fabaceae; genus Cicer; species Cicer judaicum. The sequence continues at coordinate 27,696,053 of JBBPBS010000968.1, forward strand.
GTGAACCTATTAAAGAGAAAAAAATTAGTCTATATAATTAAAAAAACAGTTGGCTTTGGAGTCCAATTTTTTTTTATTATAACTAAAAAGGAAAAAAAAATATAAATATAGACATAAAGAAAGAAAAAGGAGAGGCTCCACAGAGAGAAAAAGAAGAAAAGAAAAAAAGAGAATAGGGGAAAGGAATAGATAGGAAAGAAAGAGAAAGGGCACTGAGGCGACCGTGATAGTGGTTTTTTTTTTTTATGTTTTTGTTTTTTTTACTTTTCTTTTTTTTTTATGTTAATTTTTTTAAAATA
>JBBPBS010000968.1:27696429-27712862 GCA_037974835.1 Cicer judaicum
ATTTTTGATTTTAATCATTAAAGAAATTATATGTACAGAATATTAATATTAAAGAGATTTTTAAGTATACTACTTGTAATTGTATTTTTTTTTTTTAAATATGTTATTTCTCTTCTACCTCTCAATCTCTCTATTTTTCTATTTTCAGTGGTAAAAAAAATTTCTTTTTGCTTATTGTTCGTTCTTAATTTATAAGCTTAGATCATCAATCTGTTTGTCCATAAGATAAAATTGAATTATGATATTTTAGTTGTTTTGTAGTAAAAATTGAATAATTTGAGATAATTAGGAAAATAGGTGACTTTTTTTTTTTTGTTGATTATATAGATAGTAAAAATAATAATTTTATCAGACTAAAAATCAAAAAAGAAAATACGAATAAACACGAGAGGGATTGTTGCAAAGGAAGCATGACAAATCATAAAAAGGGGGCGTTAGGTCACTGCACTAGTTGGCTGTATGCAAGAGGGAAAATAACATCTTTTTGTTTGTTTTTTTTTAATTTGTTATCGAATGTACCTATTAAAATTGGACCATATTTTATAAATTTACAATTTTCAGATTTAATAATAATAAATACAAAATATTTATTAAACATATTATTTTTTATTTTTTTTAAATTATGTTTAATTGATTGAACAAAATTGAGGTACTACAAGTTATTTGTGGTATTAAAAAAAATTAGCTTGAATTTTAGTTTTATCCTCTCATACTTTTGTTCTTTTGTTTTTGTTTTCCTTTTATACATTTTCTTTGTTATATTCTCTCTTTTCTTCATCAATAAAATTTAATTTTTATTGCTTAGAAAAAATAAAAACAAGCAATGATAGTTGAGATTTCTTTTTCTGTTTTGCTAAAAAGTTTAGCAGTGAAACCAACACACACTAAATATGGAGAAAAATTGGTATCTAAAGTTCGAACTTGTGTCTCAATATACCAAATGTCTATACAACTAACATATGAGTTGTGGGTATTGGGAAATAGTTGAGAATTTACATGCTTCACGAACAATTGGATGAAGTAGATGTTAGGTCACAATGGAGGTATGGAGTATGGGAATCATTACATTGAACCAAAAGCATCCACTCATGTGAGTTGGATATCACATCTTCATCTAAAATATTAATACATAAGATATATGGATCCTCTTACTTATATAATATTCAACATCCAAGTCTCTATCTAATTTGGGACTTTAACCTACACTTGATACACCAAAAATCTCTCTATCAAGCATGTATGTCTATCACTCACCTATGTATGCTCCCCTCAAGCATAATCATTTTCGTCCACATACTCTTCACCACCGTTGACATCACATCAATAGGACATGTCGTCTGACCATAATTATCAGGATTTTCAAATAAAGAGTCAGTCACGTCAAACCGTCAATTTTGATACCATTGTTGGTTCATGATAGGAGTGTAGAGGTTTATCACATTGAGTTAAAAGTAGTCGCACAAGTGAGATGGACACAACATGTCACCTAAAATCTTAAAGTATTAAATATAGATCATTTAACTTATATAGTGTTCAACATCCACTTTTTTATCCAATGTATAACTCTTACTCACACTTGATACATCAATGTTTTCACTTAATGAAATTGTGTATCTAAGTTACTATTTAGTACATTGACTATTGTTCATGTTATCTCACTTTAATCTTTATTAGTGAGATGTCTTTGGTTTTCTAAAGTCAAAATCTGATTTGAAACTACGGCAAGTTTAAAAAGCCTTCATATTATTGACGATGAAGAAGACGTAAGGACCCTTCAGAGTTAGGCAAAACAAGAACAATGAGCATATTATGCTCTCTATTTTGTGGAAAGATTACTTACAAAGTAACCTATTTAAATTCGGATCATAAAGGAGAGAATGCTTAGTATTTAACAACTGGAGATAACATTATCAATCAATGAATGGTTTGTATTTGGCGTAAGTTCATGCAAATATGTGTGAATATTGATGTACATAGGTCATTGAAGCAAGCAGAGAAGATTCGGAGGAATGATGGAGAACTAAAAATGGCGGAATTCAAATATGAACATGTAACATAGTTATTACCTTTGTGGTTTGTTGGGGCCATGGAGACAATATGTGTTATAAGTTATTTCAAATGGAGAGGACAACAAATTGTATGGCTCAAGTGTGAGTAACTATGTCCCATAGTGTCTTAAGTTTTGTAGTGGAAACATAATATCCAATCTCTTATAGTTCTGAAATATTTGATTTGTTGCTATTCTAAAACATTTGACTCATTGTTACTCATGCATACTTTTGAAATCCCCCAAAACAAAAAAGTAAAAGGTTGGAGATGTGATTCAAAAATAGAAAGAAAGACGAACAGTAGTGTTGTATACTGGATAGTGCAAGTCGTTCTACAATGAGTGTTATGTGATAGCACCAAAAGGTCCAAAAATATCACCGAACAGAGAAATAAGAACAGTTGCATTGAATACTCATAATGTGCATTCAAGACCTAGTGCAATGAATGCGAGAGACGTGGTTGAAGCCAATAGAAAAAAAATATATATAATCCAAAAGTCAAATAAAAAATTGTCACTTGGAAGGAAATAAAAAACTACAATTGTAAAAACAACGACAGCTGAAAAGCCAAATGCTATTGCCCATATTATCCAGGGCCCATTTTCCTTGAAAAAATATTTCATTTTTTCGTTTTTTAAAATTTGCATTCAATCTACTTTGATGGGATACTTTTGAAAATGACAAATTTATTGTAAAGAAAAAAATAAATAATGAATATCCATTTCCATACATGATGAAAACAATTTTTTAACATTTTTATTATTTCTAAAAAATATAAATTATTGTTTACTTTAAAAGTCTTATACTTTTTTATTATTCAAAAATAAAATAAACGTTTATTTTAAGAAATAAAAATAAAAATATTTTCACAAAATAGACTAAAAAAACAAAACATTTTGATAACTACTATAAGGATTCCTATTTTGACTGAAAAGGTTCTCTCGCCAACAACGAGACAAAACTGAAAAGAGATGCAATTAAGTGCGATATTTTAAAGAAAGGCAAGAGAGAGAACCAAAATAACAAAGAACCATTTGCCGCCTGAGTTAATATCATGAAAGTGTGAATGTTCAAATTGTTGTCCTTCCAGTTCGATAAAAAACCTAAAATCTAAATTAATCAGACCCAGGTCAGGTCTCGCGATCCATTCTGTTATGTTATTAAATCCACTCATTGTGGCTGCCGTACTCTTTCATACCACCATCGCATACCCAACCCCGAAAAATAGAAGGTATGGGTCAAGATGTGCTGTACGTGCACTTGTACCCAATATTGGTACTTCAGCATTTTAGCATTACACTAATACAAGCTTCAATGCATGTCAATGTCGTGTCAGGTGTTCGTGTTTGCATCAGTGTTTCAGAGCTAATGACTGACTTTATAATGCAGCAATTAAAGCCAAATTTTCAATATCCATAACCATATTAATTCCACCTGAGAAGCATCATGGCAGTAACAGTAAGGAACAGCTCAAATTCCTCTGCAGTGGGGTTTCTTAGGCAGGAACCCAGATCAGCCTTCACAGGGGCATATGTTACTTACTTGAAGTAAGCTATTTATATGAAATGTATCAGATCACACAAGACCATACTAATACTTAAGGGCATCAATTAACAATATTTCTTGAGGCCTAAGAAATCCTAACTACATAACTTAGACACAACAACCCTTTCAGGTTGTTTAGGTGCTCAGTTTGCACGGTCTCGGAGAACTTCGAGATCCATCTCTGTTGGGTCTGTTGCCTGAATCTCATAATGGATGCCCTGCAGCTCCCTTCTGAACCTGTCCTTTGATGTTGCATAAAGCATCTTAGGGCGAATGCGAGCTACCGATGGAGACCTGTAAAATATCAATCCATTAATAAACTCAAGCAAAACAAAGGCAACAATTTTTTTTGTCAAATTATAACTGTCATCTGGCTTAATGCAACAGCAGTAAATAAAAGGTAAATTTTCTCAGCAAGTGTGGAGAGAGATGACCTCTCCATATGCAAAAGCAGAAATTAACAGTGAGTCGGATTTTGAACCAGCTTTTTTTCAAGACTGTCAATCTTGCGACTGTGCTTGAAATTAATTACAACATCCAAAAGAATAACCAACAGAAAAATGAAGAAATGGTAGAGAGATAGTTTAAGATGCCATATGCAGCCATTTGTGACACAATAGTTCATATGAAATGATAGGCAAGAAAAAACAAACACATGAATTTGGTGACAGACAAATATAATCAAGTACTAGAAATTGGAAAGATAAAACCTAGTACCAAAAGAAAAGGGGCTTAGAAAGTTAAAACAGTGTAACATACTGGTAGATTATTGCAGGGTTGCGTCAAATAATAAAACCTCTCAAAAGGCTATCGATTTATGCGAATGGTTCAAGCATTAGTAATACCTTTTGTCAAAAATATAAAATTCTTATTCATTATTCTAACATTCTTGAAGTGATTTTTGGAAACATGCTTAAGGTCTAACACGTAGTCCCCAGCTCAACAATGTACTATAGTTACTGAAGTTCAATTTTGCTTAATCACATATAAAACAATTCAAGTACTACTTATCCCTACTCCGATTGAAAATATAGCTTGCCATGTACCCTAATAAATTACTAATATGTTTGCTATCTAATAAAGCTTGTGCATACCACTGGCTGCTATTAGCATGCATATTAATAGATTATACAAAAAAGGTCAGGTTCTGAAATACATGCAACAATTCAGATTTAAGGATTTGTCAGAACACTTACTTGAAACTGGTGCATCTAAGGTAGAGCTTAACAAGAAGATTAAGAATAGATTGATTAAGCTATGACATTTGAATAAGAGGAACGAAAGCTAGATAGTATAATAGAGAATTGTATCATTGTACAGAATTTACATTGTCATTCAATTACCACTTTACCTGTCAACTACACATATTAAGATGAGCAAAGTGATTACAATGCCCTCTACAAGATTTTCTTAGTTTATAAAATCAATCAGTGTTTTAAGACTTGAATGCAACATATAGATATGTAAATGCAAGTATGCTGAAAGTAAAATGCAATATACACATATGCACTCACTGTATACCAAAACCAATGTAAGAAAATTAAACAAGTTAATATGCAAATTCTATGATTATGCAAGAAACTAAGCAACTGACCATGCAATAAAAAAGATTTTGCTTTTTTGGCAGTTCTCAGCAGTCACAAAATCAAAGTCAAAGACTGCGTATCGGCAATCATTTTCAGGCAAGGATGCAGTGAAATCATCATAGCTCTCAGCAGGGCCTCCAGTTTTTTCAACCACAACCTCTTGCTTCTTCTCGTCAATTTTGAAAATCACATAGCGATGTACTTTCTTCCTCTGCAATTCCTGGAACGTGCTTACGCTATGCTCAGCGACACCCATGCCGGAAGATGCATTTCCCTACAATGAAGCTACACATTAATTACATGGAAATTCCAATCCCTTTTACAAATCAATATAATCAAATCCCCCGAAAACAATCAAGTAATAGGGTTCAAGTGATTAATGACCTTCAAGGAAGGTCGAACCAATTGGGATTCGGGAGTATGTCGATTTGAATTCTGACTGAAACAATCCTTGATCACTATTTACTTACCTTTCGACCGACTCCGGATTATCAGGGCCCCTATCCCCTAGAAATCGGAAGGTAAAGACAAAAAAAAATAACAAAATCCTTCCAATGAAATGAATCCCAGCAATCAGAAAAAACAGCATGTTTGGCAGAGTTATTTTCGAGAAAATAAATGCATTTTGATTTCAAAAGCTCTCTATATCAAGAAAAGAAAACTACATCACCAATCCAGAGCACAAAAATGTGAATGCAGTAAGTGTTCAAAAATGTGCATGCAGTAAGTGTTCAAAAATGTGTCAAAGTTAACAACATGTGCTAACTTGTCTTGCTTAAGAGAAGTTTCTGATACCATAGACAACATAGAAATGAACAAAAGCAAAAGCAATAGCAAGGAGAAAATTTTATTCAAAGATATATGTGACAAACAGTCTATGCAATATCTTTATACTTGTCTCATTAAAAAAAATATATTTATAATTGTCTAGTAAAGATCATCATCGAATTAATGTCTGAGTGTAACAAAAAAAAAATATAATTGAAAAATATATATGGTATTGAAAACAAGAAAAACCACAGCTGAGAATAGGAGGAACCAACCACAAAAGAAAAATAAAATTAAAAATAAATAAAACTGAGACAAAATTTGTAGTGTGGAAAGCACATCAAAATCAGCCGTGGAACCAACCAAATCCGATAAAAATATAGCGTAGAAAAACACCAACATTCGATGAAATCAACCCAGCAACAGTACGGTCTTGAGGAAAATTAAAAAAATTAAAAAAAAAAAAAAAGGCGAATATATATTGGCGTAGAAGGAAGAGGAAAAGAAAGCTTACCCCTCCGACGCCGACTCCGCTTCCGACTCTGAAAGCCATAGCTATGCAGCGGCTGCTACAGTGAAGACTCAAGATTTTGGATGGATTTGTAGAGAGAGAAAGAGAAAAGTTTTTGTGGAGGCCAAAATGAGAGAAAATGCAACCGTAATTCTAGAAAAATATGCTTCAAAAAAATATATGAAAAGAAATTAAAAAAATGCCTACACTGTAATTTTTATAAACCTTTTTTTTATTTTTTACTAAAATACATATTCATTTGAATTGGTAATATATATAAATAAAAACACAAATAATAATATTAAAACTGAAAAGCGGTGAATTTATAAATAATTTCACAATATTATGCTAATAACGTAAAATAATAAAATACTTAAAAATGTGCCGCAATCAAATTTTTTTTTACTGAGATTTTATAATAGGTTGAAGTTGTACCATCAATTTGAATTAACAAATAGTACAACAAGATGAAAAAATAAATGTCACTATATAAAATCGATGAACAAAATAAAACTCATAAATGACGAACAAAAACAATGAGCCGTAGACGATGAATAAAAAAAACCGCATAAAAATAAAAATTATGTGAAAATACTTTATTTAATAAATAGAAAAAGAAAATTTGATGCATGATTTTGAGTCAGAAAATAACTCTAAGACATGTTATAAAAATAAATTTCAAATTGAGTTTAAGAAATTCTGTGTGAATTACATATACTGAAATTAGAATATGAAGAGTTAATTATATTTCAATTAAAATAAGAAGATTAACTTTTTTAAATTTTTTATAAAATCATATTATTAGTAGGAAACATCAATTATCTTTATTGATGACTAATATTTATCAGTTACTCTGATCCATCACATTTAGGATGTCTCTCTTCAAATTTCATTTTGTTTAACTTTTTCCTTAAGGAAAATATCTCATCAGAAAGATAAAGGAAAAGTAAAACCCAAGTAGAAGAAAAAACCACAACACAAAATAAATAAAATGTCCATTTAGGAATGTATTCTATGTTGACCAAAAAAAAGAAAGAGAATGGATTCTATGAGGTCCACAATTATGCAGTCTAAATCAATAAATCTAGCCGTTGAGAATACATCAAACGATTTATATTAATCCAATTGTTAAGATCAATATACTTTTCTTTTAAACATGTTTATATTTTCTAAATGGTAAGTTTATGATGAAGTTGGTAGGTTATTTTGAACTATCATTTTTATAGAATGGCCTATCTTAAAGTTTAAATGGGTTTGATGCAAAAGTTAAATTTACCTTGAGTAAAAATAATTACATGTGATAAAACATTTGTTAATAATATAAAATAAAATAACTAAAAAGTAAACATAAGAAAAAAAATAATTTTTTTACATGATTGGCAATAATGTCTATCAACTTGTCCTACTAAATTTCCTTTCATAATAAATATTATCAAAAAATTAATTAAAAAAAAATAGACTAGAGGAATTTCATTCAATATAAGCAAATGGGGAAATCTATGCTCTTGCCTATCACCTCTTCTATTTTCATTTATGTTAGATAATCAATAGAGTTCAAATTTAACGGAAAAATTAGATTTTTATACTATGATGTTTCAATAATTAAATTTTAAATAGAAGAGGTATTCATATTTAATATATGATGCATCTTAAATATAAAATTGTCTAAGTTGTGTTAAATTTACTTGCTAGTAAGGATATAAGAAAAAACAGAAGTTGAATGAAATACTAGTTGAGACTAAAATGTAATGATCACTTTTTATTATATCTTTTAACATTGCATTCCCGTGTCTTTTTTTTTTTGAAAAATGGAATTTGACAAAAGGTTAATGAACAAGACGAGATTTACATTAAAATACAAAGAAAACTAAAAAAAATAAAGATAATCTGAAATGATCCAAACAAGGCACTAGAGTGGGTTAAACGAGCAAAAGCTTCGGTACAAGAATTTGTCTCACAATAGATATGGCAAATATGAATTATTTCCTTGAAGATTGGGCATAGTAGTGCATCAATTATTGTTATGGTAGTCAAAATTTCAAAAGAGGTGGTTGGTTGGCAAGACGGAGGCTATAATGATAAAGCATAGCCTGAAATTCAGTAACCACAATATGTGAGGTTTCAATATCACAATTGAAGTATTTAATGTAATGAAGCTTCAAGAAGAGGAGGAATGTCCGTGAGAGGTGTAAGAACTAAGAACCACCATCGTCATGGGATTAATTCCCTCTCTACGAGGAATGTCTGCGGTGATCAATTTTTCTCTCTCAAAATTCAATGGAATTGGCTTTTTTGTGCATTTATTTTCTTATGTCTTCGCATTTTACATCTAAAAATAATTTATTCTCGATCATTTAACACATATTAAAATAAAATGTATAAACATAAGAGAAATAATATTATTTTCACAAAATTATTTTTATTATGTAATAATTCATTATCAATATTATAATAATTCATTATCAATATTATAATAAATACATAGTAAAATTATGCAGATAGTATTAATTAAAGAGTATACTTATAAAAAAAAATATTGAAAATTAAAATAGTCCTTTATTTTGAGACAATTTTTTTTACAAATAAATTAATTATTGTTAGAAGGATGGAGTTTATATATTACTAATAAAAAAACTAACGACCGACCAACATGATATGTTTTAAGCTAAATACTAAATGAAATTTTCTCTTTAACGATGGTGTAACGAATTTTAGATTTTAAAAGAGTTTTAATATGAGAATGTGAAATGATTAAATTTGTCTATAAAATCATACATGAGTGATTATGATTGAAAATGTCATATAATCATTTAAAAAAACTCATAATTTTTTATTTTAATCTTAATCATTTGTGACTTGATTGGTGATTAAGATTCATTCCTCTTGCACTCTTATTACAAAAATTCTCTCATTTGATATGTTTTCTTATAACACATTATATTGTCTTACGAATAGAAGTGGACTAAAAGGTGCCATAGTCCCCCAAGTCTAATATATTCTCTTAAGTTATATATAATTAATTAATATAAGATCATACAATAAGTTAATTATTAAACAATTTTGACACAAAATATAGTTAAATATATATTTTGTTAGATATTTTAGTCTTTAAATGTATCTTTTATTAGTTAGATTAATTTTCAAATGTGTTTTTTATTAATCATTTTGATCCATAAAATAATTATTCAAATGTGTCTTTTATTAGTTAGATTAATTTTCAAATATATTTTTTATTAATCATTTTGATCCATAAAATAACTAACTAAAGAGAAATATAATTATGTACTTAATTTTAATATATTATATATTATAATAGTCACACCTCGCACATTTAAGAAACTCTTTATTTTTATTTAAATATTATAGTTTTGGTCAAAACCTTTGAATATTAATTCATGATTCAGCTTATCGCCTGATTAACTTTTCCACATCAATAAACAGAAATTAGATACAACCAACCAACTAGCTTTTCAATTTTTTTCAAAGATCAATAGAAGTAATTAACACTGTCAATATTATTAACATTTTACAAAAAATAAAACATAATTTTTTTTTATCACTCTACTCTTTATAACTAAAAACGGAGAAAAGTAATTGATTCATGAACGGTTGCCGATGAAGTTTGGAACAAAATAGACCTGGAGAAAAATATCATAACAGGTATAGAATTTTAACAAGATTAAATGTACATGCATGTATCTGTGGTCCTTGAATTTAATATTCAGACTATAAGACGGTGTTTGTGATTTCACTAGAAAGTACTATGTTGTGGAAAATCAATATTCACTACCAACTATATGATGAATATTTTTACTAAATTAATTATATACGTACGCTTTTAGTATATATGAGTGTTAATATTCTTGCTTATACAATTTATTGAGTCGATCTTTGATAATGATTCTTTTTAGATTCTTATCAATCACCTATATTTTTACTTAAAATCATAAAATAATTAGTGATATGAAATAGATTTTAGTGTTGTGATCGGAGATTACTAGAGACCAAGACATAGATTGATGTGAGTAGTAGGTGAATGGTACCCGTAAACATTTCACATAATATTAATTTAAAATTTTTGTTGTTGTTGTAAAAATTATTTAAATTTAATTTTAAAAACTAAACCAAACAAAATATATATATATATATTTATTTATTAATATGAGATATTATTTTAAATTATTATTTTTCTAATTTTAATTATTTTTTAATAGTATTTATCAATGGAGGGGCGAACATGGACTTTTATTCTTCCCTCCCTTAAAATAATTTATTATAATTAGTGAAATATTTCCATAAAATAATATTTTAAAATAAGACTTAATTTTAAATTTTTAATGTGATATTAAATATTTTTGTTTTTATTATACTTTTTAATTAATATCATATTTATCATTTACTAGTAATATTTTTTTAATTTATATTTTTGGTAATGGTAGATACATTGATACTAAATAAAGTTAATTTGATAAAACTATTATTATAATTCTTTTCTTTAAAGCCATTATATAATTTGTGTGTAACATAAACAATTATCATTTATTACGAAACAAATAGAATAATATACATAGTAATTTTCATAGTAATATATAAATATGATTATTTTTTGGCTCTTCATTTAATAATTTTTTTTTGAATCCATCCACATTTGAATTTTAAAGTTATTATGTGATATTAGTTTTTAGTATATTAAAATATAACACTAATTACTTTCAAATAATATTATAATATAATAAATATTAAAATAATATTTTATAAATTATAAGTTAAATCACATTAATTAAAATTGTCGTGGTAATATATTCAAACCTCACCGCACGAACACCCCTATTGATTGCTAGTCCTTAAGCTACTATATATAAAAAAAATAAAAAATAAAATAGAAAAGAGAACAGTGGATGTGGCCTCGATCGCCTCGCACGCAACCTCTAATTTTTTTATTCCCAGAAATTGATACAGATCAAAGGCATTATTATTATGAGATCCGATTCCTCCAACATTTGCAAAAACTCATCTTTTATATGGTAACCTTTTATTCAAATGTCAAATCTACTTATATATCTCACTTTATACAAGAGATATATAAAATGTACTTTATATATTTCTCATTGTTTTATCATCCAACTAAACAAAGTGGAATAAACTTCCACATTTGTTTCTTTGTTGTTTCGCATGAATAATATATTATCGATTTTATCGTTATTCCTAATATTAATGCTATGCCTCCAATAAAACAAACAAATGTAAGATATTGGATTACAATGTCCAACATATAAAACGACTAATATGTACCGAATATTATTGATCATTTGGAATATAATTACTGTCTATTTTATATATTGTAGCTTTTAAAAATATTCATAATATTTATGTTTACTAAGTGTGTTAGTAGAAAAAATTACTTCTTCAAAAAATAAAATATAAAGACTAATAATATGAAATAATAAAGGTAGTCTATACTTTTGCCCATTGACCATTTGGTTGGATTTATGACGCTTTTTGTTCTTTTTTTGTTTTTTTTTTTGTTTATAGATGAATGTGAGTATATATGTTAGAAGGAGAGAATAAAATATTATTGTTAAGTGATTGAACCTTCAACTTTATACATGTAATAATTTTCATGGAGAAATACATGGATCTACTATACAAACACGTTTGTAAGGCAAAACATAATTAATAAATTTAATGTTTGAGTACTTTATATCAGGTTGGACGATAGGAGAGTTAAAAACGGGCTGCACGATGCGACTTGGCATTATTATAGTATATATAAATAATAATATAATATATATTCCTAGAAATCAAAGCACGTGATTGTACAAGTGGCTGAATTAATCCACGAGTGCAGGTCCTTTTCTTTCCATATGCACATAGAAAAATCAGATGACGATATCACGTCCACGTGTAATATAAAATATATATATTTTTTGAATTATGATTTAACTTATTACTTTTTTCTGTCATGCTTTAATTTTTTCTTAAGGAATGCATATTTGAACATTTTAACGTGACCAAAATTGATGACACAACCTTTATCAACAACAAACAACATTGATGACACAAAATTGAAATTTAGTGTGTAGTTTTAAATCTCATCCTAACTTAATTAATGTGACCCAGAAAGCAAAAATGTTCTATTTTAATCTTAAATATTTTAAAGGTTATATTTTATTAAAAAATTTGTAATTTTAATAATTCAAAAATCGATAAAATAAATTTTGATTTCTAAAAAAAATTATTTTAATCTTTATAAAAAAATCTCATTTTTTTAGTTTTTAAATTATTTTTTTTTACTTTTAGTTTTTATTTTAAAAAGTTTTTTATAAAAAAATAATATTTTTAATCTCTATAAAATTAAAATAGAGACTAAAAGTGAATAAAAATATATATGAACTAATGTTAAAATATAGTTTTGTATAAATTAAAAATAAATTTAATTAAAAAAATTCACTTCATTAATTATTTTATAAAAAAATTTAGGATCCTCATCAATGGAATCATGTGCTATTGGAGTACTTCTACAATCCAATAATAAGTCCTTATGTTATTTAATTCAACTAATTAATATGTTTTACTAATTCAATCTTATAACGAGTATTATTTAAAATTTTAACACGTATATTAATAAATGTAAGAATTAAAATAAATAAATAATTAATTTTATTAAATTATTTATTTTAATTATTAGTGAATTTTTTATTATTTTCAATATAAAATATTACTTTATATATAAACTGTGCATATAGTAATTATTGAAATATAATTTTTTAAAAATAAATAAATAAAATTACATTAAAAATTAGCATATTATTTAACTAATTTTTATCGAATTTTAAATTATTAAAGTTCATTTCTCTTAAATTTTGTAGGATAAAAAAAAAAGAATTATCTAAATATACACAAATTAGCAAATCAATCATGTCCGCTCATTTGTAACTCTATTGATCGGATTAAATAAAAATTATCCATCGGTTCAATACTCCCTTCGTTTTTAAATATAAATATATATTACATATTTTATTCTTATAAAAAAATAATAAATTAATTAATATATCTATTTTATGTATAAATATATTTAAAATATCTTTTATATTTGTACTCCTTCAATTCATAAGTATAAGCAACAATTAGGTAAATAAATTTATTGTATTTAATTTAAGAGATTAGACATGTCAAAAAAAATTTACCTTCCTTTTATTTATTATATAATTATTTTTTAGTTTTCTTATTCCAAAATATATGTAATGGTATTAATTAGGAATTTATTTTGAAATGAAAATAAATATATCTAATAATTTAAAAATATGATTTATATTTATAGACAATTTTTTGTTAAATTGGTGTTTATGTTTAGGGAGAAGGAAGTAAAAATCTAACACTAGTAATTTAATTCAATTTGTCTTCTTGCTTTCAAAAGACTCGTTGACTAAGTAGACAAACTCCAAAAAAAATTTATAAAAAAAAAAACCGGTTGACTAGCTATAGTAATTTGATTTTTTTTGTTCTACATAAATGTTTAATAAAATAAATATTTTCAAGCCTTTTAATATATAAATTCATATAAAAAAATTATTTTTATATAAAATATAATATTTTAATTAAATTTAATATAGGTCGTAAAACATAATAAAAATTATCAATATAGTTGTGTCAAACAAAAGGAGTTAAACTTATACAATATTGTAAATTTGGGTTATTTTTGAAGAAGAAAACACAAACTTTTTTTTTAATATATTTTCAATCATGTTTATATCTTTCATAAAAAGATCAAATCCAATTTTAAATAATATTTTATTCTACCGTATCCTATTAATATATATAAATTAAATTATATATAAATATATTAATTATGAATTTGTTTGTATATTATGTTCCATGTGTAAATCAAATTATAAATCAGCTTGTTATTCTAATCTTTATTTAAATATTTGGTCCAAACCACCCGAATTAACTTTAAACCTCGGGAAGGAGGTATAAAGCTAACTGTGATATGATAGTTTTTGGGGGCTTGGCGCTATTATTCGTGATGAGCAAGCACGGCAGTGTGATTGCAATTGCTACTTTGAAAGCGATCAAACATATTGAAAGTGACAATATCGAAAGTCTACACAATGTACATGGCACTTCGATTTGGAGGATCAAGGGTTTTGAAGGAGGAATATCAATATAGAAACTATCTTGGTAAATTACTTTGTCTTGTTTTCATTCTTAATAATATAATAACATCAAGGATGACCCTATGGGAGCAAGATCGATCTAATTACTAAATGAAGTCTAAAACAAACTTTGAAATAAATGTTTTATATTTTGATAATAAGATATTGTTCAAATTATTATACTTTTATTTGAGTTTTATAGTCAATTTTTTAGATATAAAATCATTTATTAATTGATTGTAACTAGCATTATTTAATATTTCTCTTACAATTGATAATAAAATTAATTAATTTAATATTTATTGAGGTATTTTTTATCTTAGATAAAAGAACAATAAAAACAAAAATAATTGAATCTTAAACGAAAATCACTAAAAATCAAGAAAACAAAAACCTATAAAATTCATATGAAATAAACATTCATATAAAATAAACTAGAAAATCCAAATCACATAGACTATAAATCAAAATTAAATAATGAAACAAAACAACTAAAACGACAATAGAGCATTAAAAGGAGCAAAAAAAAAAATGATGATATAGGATATTAAAAGGAGAAAAAAGATAGGTCTGCAGTTCATATTAACTATAATATTAGTATTTTTTTTTAATTAATTTATGAAATTGATTTTTTTAAAATTCAATAATTTTAATTTTTGATTTAAATTTTTAAATTAAAAAACAATAATGTGATATATTTTAAATGAGGTGACATTTGATAATATGACAAATAATAATCACCATCGATGAAATTATCATAAAATCATTTAAAAACTAAAGTTTTAACTTTCAAAATTATTCATTTTTAATTAATGTAGCTAAATGGTTATATATTATAAAATTGTATATCAACATTTAAAATATATCACATCAGCATTATTTATTTAAAAAAATTATAAAACATAATCAAAATTATTAAATTTTAAAATAAATAAACTAATTTTATGAATTAATGAAAATTAAAAAACTAAAACTACAATTAAATATGTTTATCAAACATTCTACAATTTCTATTGAGGGTGATGCAGGCGTGATCGACTTTGTTCCTACACGGCCATTTGATGATTCATTTCATCTTACTCTGCTTACAACAACATGCTCTCAACCTAGGGCTTCTCACTCAATGAGTTTAACAACTAATTCTTCATGGCCTAATATGTCATGTCCTCTTCCATTGCCTTACAACACATAGAAATACTATGGCTCCTTAAGACCGTTTAAACCATTATAATACATACACAATCAATCAAACTTATCATTTTTATTGTAATTTATACTTTATCTTTATGTTTTACATTTTTCTTAAGTTTTCTTGAGTTTAATAGTTTACAAAAAATCAACTTTACACTTAAAAAGTTAAGAAACCTACGGATGAACAAATTCCCTCTTTGACACAATTATTTAAAATAAAAAGAGAATCACAATTGAAAGCCATTTACATATATAAACATCATCCCATAATTTGTTGAATCTGATTTTTCATTTAATTTTAGGCATCATCTTTCCTTGTTTGATGATAGTAACTAGTGACACAAGTATAAGAAAAATGCCATGTACCCAAATGTTTATTTCAACAACGGTTGGTTTGTATGGTCATAGACTTCAATGTTTTTTTTTTATAAATAATAATAGAACTTATATAATTGGAGCAGTATTAGTATTACTAATGGGGTTAAACATAGAGAAATGAGTAAGACTCCTACAACATAGTTAATTAATTGAATTTGACTTCCGTCAAAAGATATTAATCTTTAGTCTAAATTTCATCCGTGGTTCCTTAACTTAATTTTAGGTAACGTTTTAGTTCTTTTTTTTTTTT
>JBBPBS010000968.1:27713496-27741421 GCA_037974835.1 Cicer judaicum
ATAAAGAACAAACTCGAAAAAAAAAAAAGATAAATAACTAAAATATTACCTGAAATTAAATTAAGAGACACCAATGTAATTTAACCTAACATTTAATATTTGATACGATTAAAAAAAGATTACTTCACTAGATAGAATATGTAAAAAATTAAAAAAGAATTTGTTACAATAGCTGCCTTTTAACTAATATAGTTAGATTGATCAATCTAAAAGAAAAGAAAAAAAAGTGGTAGACAGGAACACCCAATTAAAATGATATAGTTAGTATGAAATGTTGGTGTCGTGATATGAAGAAAATATATATAAAAAAAGAAAAAGGCGTTGAATGGAAAAATGAATATCCCAACTTTGATGATTGATGACTATGGAGACTTTAATATACTTTTAGATAAAATTAATTATTAATAAAAATTATTTAAATGAGAAAAAAAATTAATTAAGAGATAAATAGAAATAAATTACTAAAAAATAAAAGTAAAAGTTAGAAGATCTTAGATTCTTAATTCATAGACTTAAATGTATAGAAATTATTGGTTTTCACATAAATTATTGTTGAATTAAACAAATAAATTTTCTATTAATTAAAGCTAACCGTCGCAACAAAATTGTGCCCAACTTAATCGTGTGACGATACTTATCATTAAACAATTAATATGACGGGTTATGAGATCACTTTACACTCACAAGTCTCCCTCCTTAATTAAATTACAAACAAAATTGTTAATTTGTTTTATAAAGTACAAAGTTAATAAATTAAAAACTAAAATTATAATTATGTATGTATATATAATATCAACAATTCTTTTATCAATAATAAATATTATTTATTTTATTTTATAAAATGAGTTGCTTACTTTAAATAAAAAAATAGATCCTTGTTTTTGTTTTTATTTGTCCGTGACAGGAAAGACAACCTATTTCGCGGAAACTGCTAAATAGTTTGAACAGAAAATTATGTTTTATTTTTCTTTCTTTTCTTGGATTATTAAAAAAAAAAAAGTCATGGCGTGCGGAATATCCAAGATAAATAGCCAGCATATGTCATTGGAAATGAAGTTGAAGAAGGAAAAAGAATTAGGAACTATACGAGCTTAGCTAACTAGGAAGAGTGAAACTATAGCTTCCTACTAATTAATACTGCATTATTCTTCCATATTATATATCTTTTACTATCAACATGGTAAGAGCTCCTTGTTGTGAAAAGATGGGATTGAAAAGAGGTCCTTGGTCTCTTGACGAAGATCAAATCCTTACTTCTTACATTCAAAAACACGGCCATGGCAACTGGCGCGCCCTCCCTAAGCTTGCAGGTACTTACGATCTCTTTTTTTGTTTTTAAAACTTTTATTCACACTGATGCACTTTGTATGATAACCTTAGCTTAGTTTGTTTTTATGGATAAACTAATTAGTATTCTTGTGGGCAATTGCTGAGACTATGAGTCTAGCCTTTTTTTTTTTAGCAAGTGTCATGAATTTTTTACCTTTTGATTATTATTTTTGTGGACATATTATATGTATTGATTTAATTTTTTTGGGTTTGTTTTGATGAATTTGGTGTGCAGGCTTGTTAAGGTGTGGGAAGAGCTGTAGACTTAGATGGATTAACTATTTGAAACCTGATATCAAGAGAGGAAATTTCACAAATGAAGAAGAGGAAACTATCATTAAGCTTCACGAAAAGTTAGGGAACAGGTATATATACATATTCACTAATTTCCTTTCTTAGATCCATATACGACATTTATGCTAACAAGTCAAATTCTTAGTTTACATGATGCTGTCCTGTTTTATATGATCTGTTTAATGTTTAATTTTCTGATATTATAAGGTGATTGTATATTTAATTAAGAAATGGATTTGGCTTCTTCCTTCTTTTAGTGGTGGGGGCCAGAGCCATTATTAGTTGTCAAATTTGAAATAAATTAAAATCAAAAAGTTGTGTTAGCTAAATACTTAGTAAATCTATTATGGAGATCATTATATTGCTGTATAATATCTTTAATTAAGCTTAAAAAATTAGATGTGATCCCACATTTGGTCCAAGTGGTATTAAAAAAGAGTAAAGAAAACTTATTGATTCAAAAGCATAAATCAAGACATGACACATGCATCAATAAGCATATAAATAATTATGTATCATTATGAAACAATACAAACAATATGATTAAGTAGTCGCTATCACTGGTAGAAGATAGAAAAATCACTCTATGATGATAAACATTATACCAATAAATAAATAATTTTTATAAGAAAAAAAGGTGAGGTTGTAACTTCAAGAAACTTGATTAGATCTGTGCCTTAGAGTGGCATTATATGGCACATGCAGCTATGTACATGAGATTCACTTGTCAGTGTAATCTATTAAAACAATCTCAAATTTTGTTGTTTTCTGTTTCACTATATTCATAAAAAAAACTCAACGCGATTCTCGTGCAATTACTATTTTATAAATAAAAATATTAATGATCAAAATTCTTATTTGTACAACAAAATTCTACATATGTATCTTTTTATTTCTTTCAGTCGTATAGCAGTTATAAATGATGTATTTTTATACAGTATGAAAATACAGTGTTGAATTTCACTCTTAATGAATGATTATTTGATTCTTATTTTTCAGGTGGTCAGCAATAGCGGCAAAATTACCAGGAAGAACGGACAATGAAATAAAAAATGTATGGCACACGCATTTGAAGAAGAAATTAACAAAATCAAATTCAGAAACCAAAAGGGTCACAAAAAAACCAAAAATCAAACGTTCTGATTCAAATTCAAGCACAATAACTCAATCAGAACAAGCAAGTCTTAGATTTCATGAAATAGAGACATCATCATCAGTATCAGCATCTGCATGCACTAGTTCAAGTGATTTTTCATCTGTCACAGTTGGTGAAAGCAAAAATACAAAAAGTGAAGACATAGAATCAATGGAAACCATATCACCAATAATTGATGAGAGTTTTTGGTCAGAAGCAGCAGCATTGGATGAAACGTCCACTGATATGTCATCAAAAAATTCTTTGACAGTTTCAAATGAGATATTGCCATTGCAATACTCTTCTAACTATGATGAAATTTTCCAACAGAGTCATGATTATAATTCTAACTTTGATGATGGCATGGATTTTTGGTATGACATATTCATCAGGACTGGGGATCAAATAGAATTGCCAGAGTTCTGAAATTTTCAAATAACATAAATAACTTCAAACATTTTTTTTTCTACGAGCTCAAACATCGACAATTTTAGACTATTCAACGAATTAGAGAAGAGATTTTCATATTGACAACGAGATTCTAGTTTACATCCTTATATGATATATGATATGACGATATGAGTTGCATCTTTATCGATTGTACCACGGAAAGAAAGGGTATATTACTTTCAAATGTGAGGATTTCATTGTCTCTTAGCAGTTATAGAGTATGGAGCTAATGATATGTAATCATATGTAAAAGAAGGAAGTATTTCAAGTGAAACATTGAATATTTTTTAATAATGTATATTATGCTAAACAACAAGTCTCTTTAACATTTTTCTTTTTACAACTTTTAATTAGGTTTTTAGGTTTTAGAGTTTGATTGTAATAATACCAAATGATGTACTAAATTTAGTATGTGAAAGTATTCAGAATTTTGATATATGCCCTTATAAGCTTTCTTATAAACTACTATCTTTCATGTATTATAAAATACTAGTTTGATTGGGCAAAAAGAAATCCAATAATAATATTTAAACACAAACATAAAACACCATATGTACCAATAAGATTCACGCTTTGCTAAGTGGTTTATGACAAGTAAATATTTAGTCAATTAAATTTATTATGTGGTTAATGAGTAGTCATTAGTCAATTTTTATGTGTATTTTTCACACTATGTTTTTTTTTTATTAAAAATTAGAATTCTTTTGTTTAAATCGATAATATTACAATATCGATCAATAATATAATTTAAAATTAATAAAATCAAATAAAATCTACAAATAAATTTACGATATTCATGTTAATATATATAACGGTAAAACATCTATAAATGTAATAAAATCTACGAATTTAATAAAATTGATGTGTCTGAAATATCTATATATCTGGAGCTGCAATGTTAAAAACATCAAAGTTATCGATTGAATTTACATTAGATCAAAGTTGATCTATCAATTTGAAACAAATAAATACCACAATAAATTGGGAAACCAAAACAATACCGCAATAAAATAAAAAATCAAAAAAAAAAAAAAGAGAGAAAATCGATTATTTGAATAAAAGAAAATGAAAAATTGATTTAGAAGGATAATTTCGAATAAAAAATTAATTTTAAGTACTCCTTGAATGAAGAAAATAAAAATTAAACAAAAGAAAAGAAAAAGGAGGCTGCTATGGTTTTTGGTAGTCTTATTCACACAATGCTATATCTATGTTTAACTGTGTGCATATAGTCGACTAATTAAATTTATTATGTAGCTTGAGTAGAAAAAAAAGTTCGATTATGTAGCTAATGGATTGCCAATTTCTTTGGACAAATTTACCTACAGTGTTTTGCTGTCGCTGTAGATTAAATTTCGTGTAGTAATGCTAAAACATAAAAGGTCAATAACATACGTATATTTTATTAATTCAATTATTACGGATTAAATATTTACACATCATTAACCAACTTATACAGTACTTAGTCGATGAATAGAATTAATAATTTATCAACCACATAATTAACTAAATTAATTAAATATTTATCATTAATCATGGATGTTTTAGTGAGTTATGAAAGACAAAACTAATTCTGTAAAAAAAGTCAATTTATTAACCTCGTAATGAACAATATTAACAAAATATTAGCACATAAAAATTGATCATTCATTAACCACATATTGAATTGAATTATCCAAGTATTTAAATGTGATTAACAATTTATTAAAGTGTGAAATGTGTAAACGATGTACTGTATTTGTGTTGATAATGTCTCTTTAAAATAACATTGTTTTTCTTATTTGGGGTCAATTTTAAATAACGTTGCTTAAAGAATAATAATTGCATGCAGTCCAATGGAAAATCAAATTTGAACAAGTCCACTTTGAACTTTAATTTTGATGAAACTTTTCCTTTTTGGATGAAATCTTTGAACTTTGTTTAATTGCAATTTGCAAGTAATTTGGTAGATGACGGAAAGTAAAATTTTGGGGCAGCCTAGGTAACTGTTCATCAAGACAAGTGGGTGTGGCAGTACATTTTGGACCACCGTACTATATACAAATTTATAATGCAATTAAATATTATTAATTAGTACCAATTGAATCATGCATGGAGTAATTTACTAAATAATTGAGTGTAACTGCAGCATATAATCACAAAAGCTGCGTCAATTTCTATGTAAAGTTAATTTGTTTAGTGATCGTGAAATGGTTATAATAATATCAATGGTTCAAGTAGACCGTTGTAGTAAAAGACGACCGCAATATTTCAGGTAAAAAATTAAATAATCCAAAAAGGATGAAAAAATATGTTATTTTCGATCTTTCAATATCAACCTACCTCATTTTATCTTATTGACAGGGTTTATTTATAACCATGGTGAGTTAGTAGTTGGCCATGAAAAATGTTTACCAAGGAAAATGACCAATACCACTTCAATGTCTTGAACTTAACTTTGTGAGGAGACTTTACAGGCTGATACAACAAATTTTGGAGACCTAAAAGGGTCTTTAAAATGAGACTGTTTTTTTTACATAAAGTTGAATTTTTTTAAAAAAAATTAAGGCCGTTTTTTGACACAGATTAGATTCTTTTTAAATGTAAAATAATTATATAGAAACTATGGGTCTTAAAAATTAAATTTAAAATTGAATTTATTGGTTATATATATATATATATATATATATATATATATATATATATATGTATAGATATTATTTATGAGTTTTAAACAAATAAAATTTTCATCGTCTATCGAAATTGTTTTAATGTACATCCTCGATATTGTTAAAAATATAATAATAGTAGCAACTCTGAATTTGAACCGTAGATAAAAGACTAAAATTTACACTTCACTGACTAAACAAACATATAATTAAGCATACGTAAATTTATAACATAATTAATAATATTAAAAATTACTTAGTTTGAAGATTTTTTTCTTTCTTAAGTAAATATATTTTTGATATCTAAAGAACTATAGTGGTTTGGAATTTGAGCCGATTACGAGATTTTATTAATTCATCACCAAAAATTGACTTTTTTTTTACGTTCCTAAACAAATATAAAATAAAAAAAAATTATCTTCAAACGTAGGAGACATATATACATCATCGATATTTCTTTTGTTAGTAATTTGATAAAATTAAATTGATAAAAGAAAAAATACAGTTAATGATTATTAAATTGACTAATTAAAGAAAAATTCAAAGACTAAAAAAATAACATTTTAAATATACATGATTTTATAATTTTAATAGATTTAAAAAATATGGTTATAACTCTTTTCTAAACTATATTGTTGAGGCAAACAGAAGGTAAGATGTTGTCTAAAGTTAGGAATATTGGGCAACACAACTATTAACTCCAATTTTCACTACTACCCTAGATAGTATTCTGAAAGTTTATCTTTGAAGAGCTAAGTTTGCCCAAAAATTTAATTTTAGACAGCAAAATATGTATAAAAAAATACATCAATGATCATTATTATGGATTTGTGTAGGGATATCTCATTCGGATAGAGTATTATTTTCACTGGTCTTGTTATGAGTTAAAGTGAAACTATTCATTTGCATACTCGTATATTTTAGTACTATAGCACATTAGCAGTCAACACAAGCGTCCAAGTGCACTTAATTTTCAATTCTCACAATCATAAGCAGAAGACAAAATTAGTTGAGCACTTTCCAACATTTATATTGGCTAAGAAACTTGCTAGAAATTATTGTTTACTTCAATTCCGACTGCGGGTGGTTTTCCACATACATTTTTTTTTTTTTTATCTTCAAATAAGTAATAATGTTTTTTTTGTTGTTGAAGTCATTGTGATGATGAA
Organism: Cicer judaicum; assembly: GCA_037974835.1. NCBI lineage: Eukaryota > Viridiplantae > Streptophyta > Magnoliopsida > Fabales > Fabaceae > Cicer > Cicer judaicum. The sequence goes on from JBBPBS010000968.1 coordinate 27,720,522, forward strand.
TTCATATAGGAACTCAAATGAAAATGTGTTCAGGAAAGACTAATTCTTTTATATAAGTTATCTATGATGAGATGGTTATTACTTATTACAATTTTAGATAAAAATTATAGATGAGAGAAAAGTAGATAGAAAACATTATTGTTAACTTGATCAATTGATTAATAATTAATACAAGAGACTTTATTTATACATATGAGTCCATATGAAAACTAAGAAGATACAAGTATAACTATCATAACCACCATAACTAACTCTTGACTAATATCAACAAACTATATCTCTAATAGTGGTCATATAGCAAACCCAATGAGAATGATTACGTTTTTATTCTATGAATGAAATATTGCAAAGTTTTAATTGACTATGCACGTATGCAATGCAAAAGTCTTCAAAGGAGTGACATGCCTATTTAGTTCTGTTCATAAAAAAGTACCTCTTAGTTGGAATAAGTATTCACACTTTAAGTTTATGAACTCGCATATTATTCATTAAACTTATGCAATCAATTATCAATTGCTTTGTGAAGTGAACTAATAATACAACTAAAGAAGTGTATAATTGAAAGGAATAAAATCGAATGTAAATTATGTAGCATTGGTCTAATTTAGTGTGCTCTAATCCTTTGTTTGGGAATCATACAAACGCACATTTTTATTCTGACATGCAGGAATTTGTGATTTTAAAATCTTTCTTTTTTTATGTTCTTGCATCAAGGAGTGTTGTAGCATCCCACATTCTCAGCTGAATGTGTAAAATTGATAACAATTCTAAAGGTTGTCCAGATCCTATAACTTGTAGATGGATCTTCAAAGATAAATATGCTAATTTTTAGGTGGATTTGTTGTCAACCTACCTACACATGTTTTTCAAGCTGAACTCCATGGGTTGACGAATGCTCTTGAGATAGTTAATAAGAAGACTGAGTAAGTTTTAGTTAGTGACCTACACTCTGCTAGTGACGATGGTTTCCAGAAATTACAGTATTGTTCCTTAGCACCTAAGTAATAGGGTTGAATTGTATGAAGGTAACAAAATATGTAATTTTACATTTCTCATATTTTTAGGTAGGGCTACAAGTGTGCTAACAAAATTACTTCTATTGGTATTCAACATAATGGGATGCTTTGGATGAATTTTATTTTATCCATTTGAGTTTTCTTGACAATGTTTTTAACGAGGCAAATGCTACTCTTGATTTTTCTAGCTTGAGTTTTGATTTAATTCATGTGATATTGTTGTACTCTTTTTTGTTTCAAAAATAATAATAATATGCAGCATGTGGTCTATTATATTGCCATACCTATATATCTATATAGTCACTATTGGTTGATACCAATTGTCAAACATATAATTTTTATTTAATTATTTGTCTATAAAACTATAGTATAAAACTATAGTACAAGCTTAAGAAAAATCAGACCTCACACCAAATATTAGCTTTAGGCCTCGTATTTTGTTGGGTTGACCCAGTCATGAATCCTGACTCAGATGACATGCTCAAACATCCTAATATAAGAGTTTAGACATTACAATACAAGTGGTTTGCATAAAAGGCAAAACCATCCATCAATAGTTTCTCAACATCTTAGAGCAGCATTATTCAAAAATTGACAAACAATGGAACCTCCATTGACACTAAACAAGGAAACAAGCCGTCTAAGAGAGGCACGAGTAAGCCAAAGCCTTCTCCTCAGAAAGCTCTTCTGCTGTCAAGTCCAATTTTTTCCTTGAGAACTCATCAATTGAAAGTCCTGAGTTCAAAATTCGAGGAAAAATTACATCAGATACACACATCTAAAAAATGATATTATGGCTAAATAAAATAAATTAAGAATTCAAGAGAAAAGTTTGGCCCAAATTAAAGATTCAATATGTTTCACTACATTTCTTTTTGCAGAGCCAGTATTTATCAAAATCTTACCTTGAACTATTTGCCATTCCCCGTTGCGACAGTTGACGGGAAATGAATATATCAGTCCAGCTGGCACACTGTATGATCCATCAGAATAAACTCCCATGGATACCCAGGTTCCCTGATGACATTGCAAATAAAAGATAAACTTGAGCTGAAGCCATTCATTATAAAGAATTTAAATTAAAGATTCAGCAACAGAAATAACCAACCTCAGGAGTTCCAAGAACCCAATCTCTAATGTGGTCACAAGCAGCGCTAGCAGCAGATAGTGCACTTGAAAGCTTTCTAGCTTTAATAATTGCAGCACCTCGTTGTTGGACGGTAGTTATGAATTCCGCATTCAACCTTGATGATGTAAATTACATAAATGCTTCAATAAATACAAAATATTGGATAAACAGCTTAATTAAGTAATTATAGCACAAGAGTTCATCATATAAGAACTTAAGTATAAGCTATTTAAATAACGATACAATAAAGTTAAACTGATTTCATATAAACTTCAAGTTGTATTCATAAGCTATCATGGAGAGCTTATTGACATGTCATAAGTTGTTTCTATAAACTCTTCTAAACAGTCTTACAAGTGTTTATGTTTGTAGATAATTTCAAATAAGTCAATCCAAATAGACTCAAAAATAGTTTAATTTGTCAGTCATAATATTAGTCCATCTACATACCATGCATCATCAGCTACGAGTTCACGGACAGGCTTTTCCACAGATGCGGTTTTAACAGTAGCGTGGTTGACATCAGGGTACTGACTTGATGAATGATTTCCCCAGATTATAACATTTTTCACATCAGAAACTTCAACGTTCAGTCTTTCAGAGATTTGACCCAATGCCCTGTTATGGTCCAATCTTGTCAAACAAGTAATGTTTTTCTCAGGAATAGATGGAGCAAATTCCTTCAAGATCAATGCATTGGTGTTTGCTGGGTTGGCAACAACAAGAACCTGCATCATGAGTCTAAAGATATGTAAATATTCCAGGAAATACATTATGCATGATTCATGTTTCTAAAGATATGTAAAAATGAACTACTTATTTTCTGTTAAGAAAAGAAACATATTTCATCCGAATGGAATCACTAGGACTTCACCATACATTATCGAAATACACATATGAACCAGTACAGACAATAGTAATATATTGGATTTACATTTATCACCATCACACATAAACCATAATGATAATAGTGTTCAATCAATAGATTAGCCGACACATCAAGACTAATGAGATGCACGAAAAGGGGGTGGGATATATTTTTTTGACATAAATGTGGCAGAACTAGAAATGGAGATTAATTAAGAGAAAAGCTTGAGGATTCATAATCATATATATTTAAAGGATCACCTTGCAGTTTGCAGCAGCATGTTTTTCAAGTGCAGAAGCCTGTGACTTGTAAATAGAGACATTTTTTGTCATCACATCTTTCCTCTCCATACCTTCTTTTCTAGGGAATCCACCAACCATTACTGCAATATTGACTCCAGTGCATGCCTCAACTACATCAATTGTAGCAACAACTCCTGAAACAAATGATTTTCATAATAATAATACCATTAATCTTATGAACCATTCAACCAACCAACCAACACAAATCAATGACGTTTAGCAAGGAGGGAAAGTGAAACCTTTAAGAAGAGGGAACGCAGCATCTACCAACTCCATTTTAACGCCATTCAGTGATTCGGCTGCAGGTGGGATGTCAAGCATGTGAAGGATGACCGGCTGGTCGGGGCCCAGCATCACTCCCCTAGCAATCATAGGGACAAGAGCATACCCAATTTGTCCTAAAATTGGAAAAACATTTTGTCAGTACCAAAAAGAATACCCCCACCCAAGAATTTTATGTGTCCAAACACCGAATTAGATTCTCTGCCTTTTGGCTCCAAGAAGGTATGATAACTTTGGGCATAATTTAGACCAAAAATCGTCTGTAAATCCAATTTAGAAAGTATTCGAAAAGTTTTAAGAAAATCAATTTAGAAAGTGTGTATAACAGTGCAAAGATAGATTTAAGGTCCTGGTAGTTGCACAAAATATAATATTATTTTCAATAAACTAAAAAATATGAAAGAATTGTGCAATTGGAAACAAATTGATGTATATGCATACCAACTTAAAAAAACTATGTTCACTCCAAATTGGTCCAACTCTCATAAAACCTAGAAAGAATGGAGGTGTACTAAGTTGATATGATAAAGAAAAAACATGGAAAATAAGTGGACCAGATCTGATCCGAAAGAATAAAAAACAGGAAATGAAAGTATGAGTGAATAGAATACCTGCAGCACCGGTGACAAGAACGCGAACTGGGTCTTTGGCCATTGGTGGTTTTAGATCGGAGAGAGTAAGAACAAAAGAATAATAAAGTCTCAAGTATGAAGACCACAGCTACTATGATTACTATTTATTCGCGGAGACAACAATGCCACGCTATACTAAAGTCATCATCATAATTAAATTCAATTAAAGGCGTGAAACGGCACAGCTTTTGGACATTGCTGATGGATGGGTCCATGCGAACCAAGAATATTCTCTTAGTTTACCATGCCTCATCATCCACGTATTATATTATATACTCATATTTCTCATTCAATACGTATATCATTTTCAATATAAAATAACAAACAGGATGAATGGATCAAATGGTTTCAGATAAATTGATTTATTGTTGTAAGAGTCAACGTTGAAATCCATGCATACTATTGGAGACTGAACTAAAATTTGGAGGTAATGAAATTTTTAAAATTTTAATAGATAAATAAAAAATTATATTGTCATAGAAAAAATGTAGTATATCAATTTGATGGACATTTTTAATAATTAAAAATTGATTTTTAAATTTTTTAAAATATAAGATGTATTTTAAAAAATAATGATAGTTATTTTTCATTGTTAGCCACGAAAAAAGGTCAGTTTGAAATTTTTTCCGCTGTCCTTCCATGTCAAGTGTTTCTACTATAGAGATTGAATGTATAAAATTATAAAATATCTCCAATTGTATCTTCTGTTAATTAATTTTACCTTTGAATATGTATTTTCATAATTAATTTGGTCAATGAAATTACTAATAAGAGACGTTGCAATTTTTTTTTATCTGTACTGGCTGTTTATTTGTTTGTAGTTGAAAGGGTCATTATCATGATCATCAATCTCAATACCTTTGTGGAGGTCTGATGTCTCTCACCAGGTTATAGGATGTATACACAAGTTCTTCATGAATTGGTTCAAGCTCATCTTGTGTTGCAGGGATATCTGAGGCTGAGTTTATGTTCTCCACCTCCAACTGAACTCTCATTTCAGTAGAAACAGAATGTTGATTCTCATCTTTGTTCCTCTCAACATTTTCAAACATTTCTTTTTCATCAAATACAACATCCCTGCTAATTACAGGCTTTCCTTCACCTGGTCCAGTTATCCATATTTTGTACCCTTTCACACCTTCTGGATAATCAAGAAAAATTCCCTTCTTAGACCTTGGCTAAAGGTTTCCTTCACTAGTGTGAATATAAGCAGTGCAGCCAAAAATCCTAAGGTTTTCATAATTTAGGGGTTTACCTACCAATCCACAATTCTTCTGGTGTCTTGAACTCAATAGCAGAATCAAGTAACAGGCAGTAGTAACTAAACCAGCTGAACATAAGCAAGTCTTATGTGTCATAGTTTTGTTGAACAAGTTTTTGACACTGAAACTAAACCAGCTGGATTTAGAATGGTCTTACCTTGTAAATGATATAGGCCATTTTTTCTGGATCCTTGCACCAGCACAACAGATCCTTTAATGATTTTTAGAATGCCACCCTCTCCTTTGAAGATGCAGCCAGCTTGATCCATCATTCCAAGAGAAAGAAGATTTCTCTTTAAGTCAGGCACATGTCTGACTTCAGTGAATACTTTTTTTAACCCATCAATCATTTTGACCTTGACTGTTCACACAAGCAATGCTGTTCCGCATCAAGACCTTTCCGGCGTCTACCTTCTTGTTAATCATTCTTGATTTGGTGTCATATGAAATGAACACCCTTAGTCAAGAATCCACTCATCTGTGCACATGTCCTCAGTCACAGCAAGAACATCAGAGCTTTCATATCCATCTGCCACCACAGCCATCTCATTTGAATTATTACTCTTTCCACTTTGTTTCTTTTTCAACTCAGGACAATATTTTCTGAAGTGCCCCTCTTTATCACAGAAGTAAAAAGTCTTCTTTGCATTTGTTTTTTATGTCTGTTTACTGTTTCCTTTACCTTCTTTCTTTTCTGACTTTCCCTTTCCAACTAACCCTTCAGCATCTCCACCTCCACCTTTGTTCTCAGTGATCTTCTTCTACATTTCTCGAGAATTGAGGGCAGCTTTAACTTCTTCCAAGGTGAGAGTTTCTCTCCCAAGCATCATAGTGTCAACTAGGTTTTTATAAGATGGTGGAAGTGAGTATAGTAACATAGCTGCTTGATCCTTTTCATCGATCCTCACATCAACACTCTTAAGATCAAGAACTGCCTTTGTAAACAAAGAAACATGTTCTTTGATTGATGAATCTTATTCCATCTTCAACTAATGCAGACTCATGTAGAGACCTTTCAGCTTTAGCCAAACCCCTGCTGCAGTAGATTTATCTGCAACTTCTCTGAGGACTTCATCACCTAATGAGAGACCAAGTAAAGCATCTTCACGACCTTGATGAACAAGAAACGCCTTCATCTTGATTCTCCATAAGCTGAAATCGTTGTCACCAGTAAACTTCTCAATGTTGAATTTTGTGGAACCCATCGCGGAATGCCCCAAGAACCATAGCTCTTGATACCAGTTTGTTATGAATTCAACCCAGAAACTTTGAATGATAAATGCAGGATTGAAATAGAAAGGATCGAAGAAGAAAAGACATACGAATTATCGAGGTTCCGAGCAATAATCTCCTACATCCTCACGGATAGTTGCTTTATATTTCTTGATCAACAACCATGTAAAGTACAAGACTTTTCTAGCTCTCAGAATTTTGTTCTATGTTCACTTGAACTCTCCCCAATTGATCTAGAAAACAATTACCATTAGCATGCTTTTCAACAAGCTACAAGTCATGTCTTATATAGTTAGCCTTTCCCTCCAATTAGTTATAACAGTAACTAACTGTAACTAACAAAACAGAAACTGAGTCAAACAGAATAAAAGCTATCACATTAGCTCGATACAAAGTTTAAACTTTCACTAACTAAATTCACTAGAATTCACAGTCATTAAACCACCTTAAAATGTATATATTGCTTTGCAATTTGCAATGACTCCTTTTGTATTATGAGTTCCTCAACCTCATTGTGTTCGATTATGAGAATTCGAGCTATACCTACAAATTGCAGCTTTCCACGTAAAACTACATTGGTACACAAGAATGATATAACTATAAACCGTGACTACTAACATAACATATTAACAATTTATATTTTGTCTATCCCAAATAAAGACATCTCAAGGTTTCTAAACACTTCTTACTTTTTGAGGTAAAGCTCAAACGGATGAATGTCGAAAGCAGCACAAAAAAAGTAAGTTCTACTTTTCAATCCAATTTGTATAAACTTAGCTTATCACATTAATACTAATGCATAATTGATGGATGTTTCCTATGAACAAAGATTATGAAAAATAAAAACAAGAAAAAGAAAAGGGAAAAGTATTCCTTAGTCCTTATATATATGTGATTCAATAAATAACAAGAAAAACAATCCTAAACAACTATGCTATGTTAATAACTATGAACCTTTTAGTTCAACATCAATTTCAAGCACTTCTTGCTAGCATTTCCTGGAATTCAATCAGAGACCTCTCTTTCTGACGTCTCATATCTTCATAAAACTTTGTGATAAACTCCTCTGCTCTCTCATCAACATGAAGCTGAGGTGTCTTACCAACAACAATATTCCATGCATCTTCAATAGTATCTAAGTTGCCACCATCCTTCATACCAACCATGTCCTTGCTTATGCTTGTTTCCTCTAGTACATGAGCCTTGTTGGTGTCATGCACGGAAAAGAGGTCATCGATGCGTCTGCCGGATTTTTCCTTCTTCTTATGTACATGATAGTTAGAAGCAGCATGCATATATGATGTTTTGGAGCCTTTAGAGGGTATTAGGTGATGGAAGGTAGCAATGAGGCGTTTAATGGTGGCTTTGAAAGCCTTCTTAGCAGGTTGAAGCTTCTTTCCTAGCTTCAAAGGTGACATTTTAATTAAGGTTTTTTATTTGAAAGGGAAGGAATGGATTGAAAGCAACAGAAAGGTCTATAAATTTATACGATAAAGAAAGTTTTTCATGCACTCAAATATACAAAAGTGCTTAAGTTTGTTTTGTATCATGTAATGTCTATCATGTAACACAACAAGGGTATATTTGGAATAAAAAATTGGTAATAGGAATAACAAATTAAAGGAATTGAATTGATTTATAAATGATATTTTTCTAAAGTTAGAAAGTTTATATTACAAATTGATTTCAATTTTCAATATGGAATCATTTCAAAAAATATACTCAACCTTTTATTCAATTTGATTTGATTTTGTTTTTCGGTTATTTATTTGCCTATTCAGGTAGGATTATGAAAATGAATTTGTTATTTTGGTTTATATAATAGGTATTTTTAACATGATTTTTGTTTTCGTTTTTTACTTAAACATAAAAGTTAATTTGTCAATCAATTGAAATCCTAATTTTTACGATATGCTCAACATATTGATTTTTTGAATGAAAACAATTCAAGTTAAATGAAATCACTTCCAATTTCAGTAATTCCGAACACAATCATTTGTTGATTGAATATTTGATATTAGTCAAGAAAGGATCGACACAACTGGCAATTTGCAAATATCGTCACGAGAAGTAATTTTATCGTGTCAAGTTCTAAATAAACCAGAAATACATTTCAATTCATCAAACACTAATCCTTCCCTTTATATATATATATATTATCTTTAGTTGATTATTATTTTTAATAATCAATTTTATTTTATTTTATAGAATACGACAATAATACAAATCAAAATAAACAAATTTAAATTCAATTGTGTTATGTTAAATAATATTATTTTGGATAATTTGAATATATTTTAGTTTGTGTGTTGTTTTGAAAAATTTGAATTGAAGTTGTGTTGATTGAAAAATTCAAACTTAGTTTGTGTATAAAGAATAAATCATATATTTTTTAAAATAGGCATAAAAGAAAATAGACATTTAAATTGATTCATATTTAATACATAAGTACTATAGCATAATTTTTTTTAAATAAACATCAAAGAAAACTTTCAAATTAAAAATATAATGAATAAAAAAATATTATAAAAATGTGTGGATTTCCCGTCCAATTCATAATCCGTCTAACGTCAGATTCAGATAGCATTTTACCGGTCAATATTAAAATAAATTTTTTTGACCCGCAACCCATTTTGACAATTGTCTTCTGTAATAATTTTTATTATTTTTGTAAAAATCTCACATTAAATCTCATAAAAAAAAAAAACAAATCTCAACATTAAATCAATAGGGTGCTAAATTATAGGGTTAGTGTTATTGAATAGTAAAAAAAATCCTAAACAAATAGTCCAATTAGATTAAATCCTATTATAAATATCTACGACCATCCTTAAATTTTATTTCTAGAACGTTTTCTAAAGTTTTTTGGAGTTCACTATTCGCTTCAAGAATCTACTCTTTTGAATTATTTTTTCTTTTGTAATGGCCTCTTCTATTAAAAAGTATATTTGATGATGGATTTCATCGTTCAAGCAATCCAACTCATGATATTATTAAGATGGCAAGAGAGATAGAGATGCAATGTTCCTCACTTGATTGGTAGGCCTCAATAAATGGACACTGTCTTCATTGACTAGAAGAGACCGCATGAAGGATGGATCAAACTCAACAATGACGACGCACACAAAAACTCACTCAATATTTGTTGGTGTGGAGGCCTTCTTTGTGACAACACTAGGAAGTATATGATCACTTATGTGCGGCAAATTGGGGCTTATGATGTTCTACATGTTGAGATGTGGGGTATGTATATGGGTATGGAAATGGCTCGTCGTCAAGAGATTACACACCTTTAAGTGAAGAGTGATTCTAAGGTCTTAGTTGATATGGTGACTGGTAATTGTAAAATCAATGGAAATATCTCAATTCTTATTCTTCGCATTCATGAACTACGAAATATAAATTAACAAGTTAAAGATCAACCATATTTGGCGAGAAGAAAATCGAGTTACCGATTTGCTTGCTATTTTTAGTTTGACTTTACAACCTTTTGATTTGTGAACTATAGAGCATCCTTATAAAGTGTTCCAAAGTTTTTTTTCCCTTCTTTTTATGTTATTTTTGGAGCTTAAATGCCTTAGCATTTTCCTTTAGCTTTTTAATTTTTATGTGACTTTGCCCTCTTTTTATAAAAAAAAAAAAGGTTTAATCAGTCTTTTGGTCGCTTAATTAATTTTCGTTTTGGTCTCTTAACTTTGCTTTCATCAGCCACATTGGTTATTTTCGACAATTTTATTCAAAAAATGTCAAGTTTGTTGACTAGGTTATATGAGTGTCACTTTTGGTGTGCTGAAAGAGATGTATGATTCATCGATTTCAAAGTCAAAATTAAGCTTTCTTTCTTTTTGACAATGTCGCCTTAGTTTTACAAAATTGCAACATTTTCAAAAGAAAATCACCACAAAAAAAGTCAGTGCTCAAAGAAGAACGAATCCAATTCAAAACACCAAAATCATAATTCTAAAGCCATTACTGCATTAGGCCTAGAGTTGTCAAAATGGACTACCCGACCCACATACAACCAATCTTAATAGGTTAAAGACTTCTTCAATGGAGCCAAAAATCCTTATTTTAATATGGACTGATAAAATATTGATCGAGCCCGGCCCTAGACGGGTTGCAGGCTGGGCGGGTAACCCGCATATTTTTTGTAATACTTTTTTTACTCATTATATTTTTATTTTTTTTGCGGCTCTTTTAATTTGGTTTTTTTTATGTCCAATTAAAAAAAATTATAGTATACTATTTATGTTTTAATATGAATCAATTTGAATGCCCATTTAAAAAGTTATGGTGTACTCTTTATACACAAACTTCAATTAAGACAAACTCAATTTAAAATTTTCAAAACAACACACAAATTAAAATAAGTTCAAATTATTCTAAAATTAGAGATATTATCTAGCATAACACAAATTAATTTAGATTTGTCTAACATAACTCAAACCAAATTCAAATAGAGTATTAAATAGTTCTAGTGTGACTCTAAAATAAGTGTTTTTAGATTCTTTAAATAATGTTCACATTTTTTTAAGTGTTGAATGATTGTCTACTGAGAAAAATAAAGAAATTAATGATTAAAAATATATAACCAAATAAAGATAATATTTTATCGCATAATATATATATATATATAACCTGCTAAGTTAAGTGAGTTGGATATCTTTTGGATTTTTTTTATGTGGACTAAGTTTAGTATTTTTTGATTTAAATTAGTTATGCGGGTTGTGGGCTACTTGGTACCCGCCCGTACAGACCCGAATGAATAACATGTTTATTCGGGCCGAATTAAAAAATTTGGAAAAATTCAAGTTGAAATTATTCGACTTAAATCCTGTGTTTTAGCGGGCTAATCCATTCGAGACAACCCAATTTTACAACTCTAATCTGACCTAAACGCTTGATAAAAATATTCAAGAATTGTTTTCATGAAAACTTTTGTTGATAGTTTTATAAAACCTGCTTGTCGATTGAAATTAAATGGTAATTTTGCTTTATATTTCTACTATGATGAATATGGCGGAAAGAAGAAGTTGTGTAAAAAGAGAAAATGAATGAAGAAGGAGATACAAAGAAAAAAAAAGAAATGAGTTTCAAAATTAAATTTTGAATAAATAAATCACACAATTCAATCAACTCATCAAAACGACATTTATACAATCTAGAGAGTATATTTAATATTTTTTTTTAACAAATTAACAAAAATAAAAGATGTGACTGACGAAAACAAAAATTGAGGAATTAAATTAAAATTTTAAAATCAAAATAAAATAGACCCTTTTTTTATTTTTTTTATTTCTTATATATAAATTGATGTATGTACGAGACCGTAATAGGGTGACATAAGATTAATCCGTTCGCGCGCTGCGCTGCTTCACCGAAACGTGCATTTCCTTCTTTCCTAAGAAATCGTATTAACTAACGCGCTCACAAAACAGAACATATTTACCCTTTTAGCCCCCAACATTCCCCCAATTATTTTCTATTTTCTCTCTTCATCCCTTTCCATTTCCTCATTTTCTCACTCTCTATTACCCTATACTACTACTTTCCAGGAAAGTTCCAAATTTTCCTGGAAAATATTTTTCTCATTCAATTCGAACTCACTTATTTATATCAATTCATTCTTACGAAAATAAGCCACTTACATTTACTTCAAAATCCGTAAATAAACCCCAAAATAAATAAAAAATCAAAATTCCGATTCCCGATTTTGCTTTTGAATACGTATTTTCCTGATGGGGCAAGGGCAATCCAAAAGCGAGTTGCTCTATCAGCAAGTCAGTTATGGGAACTCCGAAGGAATCAAAACCCTTCACAGAGAAGGTGCAGGCCTTGAGGTAAACGAACTCTCCCATAATTTCCACCAATAATGATGATGATGATTATGTGTAGTGATTTAGGGGTTGGATCCATTTGATTTTGTTGTTGATTGTGATGATTTTATTGATATTTGATGCAGTGGATGGACAGAGAAGGAAAGACACCCTTGATTGTTGCTTGTATGAATCCTGAGCTTTACAATGTTGCTAAAACTTTGATAGAGCTTGGTGCCAATGTCAATGCATACCGCCCTGGTATATGTCTCATTTTATTTTGTTATGTTTTCTGATTCCAGTAATTATCTTATTAGGAAAAAAAAAATGCTGACTGCTATGATTGAAATTAAATGATGATTATTTCTAAGAAATATGAATGTTGTGGTAAAGTGTCATAGATCAAAACTTGGCACTGTTAGTTACCCCAAAAAGTCTATTGTTGTGAAGTAAAATAATGCTGTCTGGGAGTATGTACCTGTACATTCCAAAGTTTATATGATTTCTTTCTTGTTTCTGCTGTTGTGCTTAATTTTTCTGGACAAGTATTGTAGTGGAAACTGAAAATGCAAACTTTCAACTACTATTTAGGGCGTCATGCTGGGACTCCGTTGCATCATGCAGCTAAAAGGGGCCTTGAAAGTGTTGTTAAGTTACTTCTTTTGCATGGAGGTACGATCAATTGTCTATGTATCAGCAATGATGTGACTATTTCCATTTGTTTGAATTTTAGAGACTCCTATAAATGTTATTTATATGGGACTTATTTTGTTCAACTTTCCAGCCAATCCTTTGGTTTTGAATGATGATTGTCACACTGCTCTTGAGGTTGCAAGGGCTAAAGGAAACAGCAATGTTGTCCGTGCAATTGAGGTAGCATTTCAACTTTTTTTAATGTAATGTCATTGTGTTGATGTATGGAATTGAATGGGCTGACTGTTTTATCTTTCTTCTGTTTATTTTGATAGCTAAGTACATAAGTTATTCAAATGACAAGTACTGCTTTGCAGAGTCATATATGCTTGTTCTCCGGTTGGTTGCGGGAGTTTCATGGACCTGGGTTTTTAGAAGTAGTGGCTCCTCAGTTGGTTTCAAGAAAAGTGTGGGTATCACATGACATGTTGTTGAAGCATCTCAGTTCATTTCTGCATTTTTTGTTTTATGGCTAATTGTTCTAGTTTTATTGCCAGATGATTGGGCTTGCATACTGACAACTAGGCAAAAAAATTTAAGGTCTTTTAGTAAAAAAATATGTGATTATGTTCATTGGTGAATCTTCTTAACAGTTGGGTGGTAGTTTTACCGGTAGGCACCCGTATTCTCACCAGTCCTTACAAGTTGGAGCTTGCCGTCTATTCTACTTTGCAGGTACTCCATAATTAGTAACCTTTCACATATTTCACACACAATAATAAGTTTATGTTCCATTTGTAGGAAGAAGTTTGAACTACTACCTTATTTTAACTTTCTATAATCTGGAAAACTGTTAAACTATTACAGGGACATTGAAATGCTTGTAATTACTAGATTTTTGTATACCTTATAACTAACTTATGAAATTAAGAATTGAGTTGGGGCCTTTTATTTTTCTAGACATGATTCCCCTATCTTAATCTCTATTTACATGTCATCTCAAAGCATATAATTAAATGAGCAGGATGCACGACCACGCACAGTTGTTGCTTTGTGGAAGGCCAATTTAGAAGAACCAAAGCTTCGCCAGTCTGATCCATCAGTGACAATTAGTGATAAGACTACTAGTAATCTCCTATCCTTAGTTATTTTTCTTTTCATGTCTCTCTTAATTTTTCTTTTTTGGCACTCCATGCCTTGTCACAATCACTTTTTGGTATTTATGTCTTATATCACTAGTGGTAGATATATTTGTGTACATTTAAGAGAAAAATTTATGGAGATAAGAGTAGAGAAAGATAAGGGAATTTCAATAAAATACTGGGGTACGTGCGTGTATCTAAAACCTCAAATTATATCTTTCTTGTTTTAGATTTATTACTAGTATAACCATAAATTGGTGTTAGATACACCACCACACTTAATTGATTACACATCACACCTAACCTGTGAAATATCCAGAATACCCTTATTTTAAAAACTTAATTCTTCTAGTCTCCTCCTTTGTAAAAAAATGAAAATAAGAAATACGGTTTCTTTCTCACTTCTTACAGAAACCCTTCTTCCTCCATAACTCGTTTTTTGTGATTTACTAGTATAACCAACCTCAACATAAGAAAACAAACAAAAATAATAAAGTGAAAAACTAATGTCAAAACTAGACCCTATTGTCAAACCATACTAGCCTATCACTTATTAGTATTTCGTAGTTAAACAAAATTGAACAAAAACACAGGATAAAAAGGTAAAACCCAGAATACATGTAGCAGAATGAAGGCAACTCAACCAACGTACACAGCAAAATCGATAAGCTGCATGTTTTGAGGCCCAAATCATGTGAAAATCCAGACCTTACAAATTAAAACTCGCTGGTATAATCTGTAGTACATTGACATTTGTTAGTTTACTTGAAATAGTGCAAGTTTTCTAGAAAAATGAGTTTATATGTGATTAAGTCTGTTTTGATCCTGGGATCATAAACTCATTAAAGACTTAACTCTATAGTTTGACAACCATGGTATTCCGTACAGGAAATACTTCCTTCTTGAACTGACTTTGAATCTGTTGAATTTTGTCTGCCCCTTTTCAGAAACACGCCTTAGATTTGGGCCTGCAAGTGAGAATGATAGGCAACAACTTACATGGTTTTCTAATGCTTGCAAAGGAATTCCACAGGTTTGTCGCATGCCATATTTTATGCTGATATTGTTCTGTCTGTAAATTTTGATTTACATAAAGTGTAACTTTAGAATCTCCCTTCTGTATTTTGTTTTAGAGTTTCTATTTGGATTGGAATATTGTGCTTATTAACCGTACATGACTACATGTAACTAATAGGTTGATTCATACGAAGTACCTTTTTTAATTTATTAAGATGAAGAGAAGAAATGACAACAAATTTGAAATCTAATAAATCCTCTTCTCCATAGAGCAAAAACCAAAATATCAATGGTTCTACTAAGAGTTCCACATTGGATGAGATATGACCTAAATATGTTTATAAACAGAAGTCATCTCTCACCTTACAAACCAGTTCTGTAAAGGTTGAGTAAGGTCAACACCAAATTTTAAGATAGTAACAAAGTTTATCTAAGGTCCGTTGGACCACCTACTCTGAAGTCACTTCTATCAAGCCATTCGGACCACGCTCCATATGTCAAGTTCATGGCATGAGAGGGGTGTATTAAGAGTCCCACATTGGATGAGATATGGTTTGAAAATGTATTTATAAATGGGAAACAACCCTTACCTTTCAAGTCGGTTTTGAAAGAGTTAAGTTAGGCTCAAAGCTGACAAATCACTCGATATATCTGTTACCTTAAAATGTCCGAGGGTGCATTTGTTTGAGAATGCAAAACATATTCGCGGGAATAGGAGGCTGGAAATAAATGTACCCATGTTTGTTATAAAGGAATAAGAAAAAAATTCCTAGGAACAGATTATACCCTGAAGCTTTTTTTCCAATGAAGGCAGGATTTTTATTCCCAAGCTAGGATCGTGGGAAACTTATTCCCATGTAGACGGGAACAAGTTTTTGTGTGTAAAATACTATCTCATCCCACTAACCCAATAAAATAACTTCTACCTCAAGTGCATGAGCATTTCTTCTTCTTTTTTTTTTTTTTTTTTTTAACATAACATTTTATTAATTATTTATTTATTTATTAATTAGAATTTTCAAAACAGTTATTTCCAGGAATTTAAATTATCATCCAAACATGTTTCTTAAATTTTCCTTGGAAAAAGATTCCCATCATTATAATCCTAGGAATGCTATCCTGAGAATAAATTTTGAAACCATGAAAAAAAAAACACTCCAAGTTCTTTAGATCAAATAGAAACCAAGCATCTAATCTTATCCCATATCAGTCATTGTCCCAAAGAAAACTCCTTAAATGTTTAAGTTACACTCGACCATATGCACCAAAATGTTGCATGGATTGCACATTGCCACAAAAACTTACACTATTTACTTCTACCGAAGTCCAAAACATTTAAAACTAATCATAAAAAAAATGATACAGGGATCCATGAAAAACCAGTATTTGATTTGCTTCATGACATCTACTAAATCAGTGCAGTTTTAATGCAATTAATCATGGAAGATTTCTCAATCTCATGTTTTCTAGAATACCAATAAATGGTGCAAAAATTATAATATCCTTCCCGTCAGAATGTTAGTTTAGTTATTCTTTCGTCTGGCATTTGACCTTGATTTCAATACCTATTTACAAATCTTCAAAGCATATATTACGGCCTTTCTATTTTCTTTATCTTCTCAAAGTACATTTTTGTGTATCCAATTTCTAATTGTTTATTTTCAAAACGATCACTAAAAAAGTTACTCTTTCCATCTCATATTGTCTCATTTGCAATATTAACTTGTCTCGTATTATTTCTTTTTATATTATTGTTGAAGCATTAATTACTTTTCACTATTAATATACCCTTATTTATTGTATCTCAACTCATCTAACTACTATTAATAAAGATATTTTAGTAAATTAAATTCATTTTACCATTGAAATTGATAGAAACCAGAATTTACTGAATGAAAATGGAATTCTATTAAATGAAAGTGATGAGCAGCGGCGAGCTCTACAATGGTGAAATCAGCAAGAAAAAGAAAACAACCAGAGTTACAAGAACTCCTACCAGAGGAGCATAATCTGCTCCTAATCCAGAGAGAGACTCTCCTAACTGCCTAACAATATCTTTCTCAATCATTTTCTAACCACCCTTCCCTCTCTTTTATAACAGAAATCTGTAACAGAATTCCATAAAGTCAGTGAATATATTAACTAACTCTTATTCTCTAATCAACCTATCTATTGGGCCAAGGCCCAATATCTAATGTCCTATCAGAAATCAACATAACTAATAATTTTTTTAAGAATTGTGTACAACTCAAATGAGACACTTATAATGAGACGGAAAGAGTATGATGTTTTCTTTTCTTTTCACTTTAGTCATTTGCAGCACGGAAGATTCTTAATAAGGTTTCCAGATAATAAACATTTTATGCATAACCTGCTTGCTCACTGCATGATGCTCTAATCTTCCGATTTTCCAGGTAAATCCAACATTTTTGCATAATAATGTGGCTACAGTTCCACCAACAGCACCACCTGCTGCCGAAGACCCAGAGTTGGCAATGGCTATCCATGCATCTATTCAGCATGCCATGCAGGAGAGGCTAAGCTTTCCTGTGACCCAGCAAAACTCTGAATCAAGCTCTTCCATCAGTGGAGTGAATGCAGTGCAAGGTTTTCTTGGTACACCAAATCCAAATGATAGTGAATCTGTACATGAAGCTGTTCCAGGTGGCAATACTCAACATGTCCCTGACAATGACAATGTCTCTGCTGGCCATATAGCCAGTGGTCTGGATTTCAATCCATCAGCTCCTCCAGTTGCTGACCAGGTTCCATTAGATGGCCCCATTCATTATCCGTCAATTGATTTGAGCCCTGTTGATGTATTATCTCCCGTAGTTGAGAAACTACCTAATGAAGAAGGAAAAACTGCTGGTGGAAGTGGTTCAACATGTGTGATATGTTTAGATGCTCCAGCAGAAGGGGCGTGCATACCGTGTGGCCATGTTGCCGGATGTATGTCTTGCTTGAACGAGGTTAAAACAAAGAAATGGGGTTGCCCGGTTTGTCGAGCTAAGATAGACCAGATCATAAAGCTATATCATGTTTGAGAGTTGAAATAGTATCGAGAAACTTGTGTTGCTCTTGCCTGTTATAAAAAGTAGCAATACACCTTTATCATGAAAGGTGTAAAATGCATATTTCAGTTAAAATCTGTTTAAAGCAAAGTAATGACAAACAGAAAAATGTCTATACTAGAAGTATCCACATCCCACATGGGACTTTTGTGAATATTTAATTTCATATGCTTCTTTCTATGTACTCGTTGGTTCACATTATCACTTGTGAAAGTGAATTGTGAAACTACTGTAAGTAACAGGTCTTGATTACACTTAAGATTTTACCCAATTTTGTTTTATTATTGAATAGGCTAAGAGTGAAAATAAGTGGTCCTGGGATCTGTATTAAAACACATAAAATTTATGTATACTATTTTGCTTTGCTATCTTGTATTAAATTGCAAATAGTTTCATGTAGCTCTTCTGCTGCCTGAATTGTCCAACTATTTAACATACTATTATGTTTACTCATGAGCTGCATTGAATTAATGTGTATTTCTTAGAATGTACTAACAATATAAATGATTTTTGCTTAGAAATTCAGTCATTAAAGCGTCCATAATTCATGTATTCAGACTTGGTAGCCATGCTCCGTGCTTGCTCCCCGGAGAACCATGTTTGGAGGCCTTATGCTACCCAGCATTTCATCCAGCATGAATCAAATGCTCAATTGATTGATTCAACAATCTTAGTCATAGTTTATTCCATAATTACCTCAGGGTTGAAATGATTTTGGTGATTAACTTTTATGCTATCTGATCTATCACAAGAGCGGTTTTAAGCCTTCCTTGTTTGATCTAAGAAGCGTCTCCTTCGGCTTGATTTGGTTAGTCCAATGAGTTGGTACTTCCAAAAGCACATCAATGCTCAAGTCAATATATAGCTTCGGGGTCAAGAGAATGGAGAACATAAAGCATCTCTTAGCATGGTGATACAACATTTTTTTTTCCTCTATACTCTCTTCTCCACTCTCTTAAAATTTCTCTCCACCCCACAAGTAGATACAACATCTTATTGATAAACATAATTATATCGGTTTATTTTAACTGTGGGTATCCATTAAAATATTCGTAGTCATCTTTTTATTCGCATAGAACCCCCAAACTTCAGGAGAAATAGCTCTTTAGGCAACCGTAATGTGTTTGCAAAATATTTTAAAAAAGTTCTAAAGACTGAAATATATATGGGACAATCAGTAGATAGGGTTTCCAACACTCAAACCTAGCAAAGTGCCTGCTGATTTGCATTCAGGATAGAACCTCTACCTCTGGTCTAGATTTGAGCAGCTCATGCTTTAGTAGTAGAATTCAACTAGTGTGATGCAACAAGCCTTTCCCCTTGTGAAATTTGAAGATATTTATGTAAGATTTCCAATACCTTTAAGAAATGTTAGGTTTCCAATAAGACCAATAAAATCAAATCTCTTTTGAATTAGTGTATCTCAATATATGTCTTTATTTTGATCACAAACTCTCATCAAATTGAGCTATATATTGACCCTTTAACACCTGCAATAAAAACCGGTTAGTATTTTCTCCATTTTCAATTTCTACATTTTTTCCATTATTATAGTTTTAGGAATATAAGTATAATAATGTGACATCGTAATATATATATATATATATATATATAATGACATTGGTTGTGTCTGACTATTTTTTATACACTTCAAAACTATAGTAATATAGAGAGAAAATTGAGAACATTTTAACTCAATAAAATCATACATGGATAAATGAATTTAAAACACAAAAAAAATTGTAACCAAAATCTAACAAATTTATAAAACTCATTCGCTTAGATTATACTCAAATAATATTTTTCTTTAGACTAAACAATGAGTATGACATTTAAATTAAAAAGTTGACCCTTAAAAAATCAAATTACTATGCTCATTTTAGTTTGTCTATCCACAAATTTTGCATGCTATAATTCGAAGTGACATCTCATACAGATTGACAATTACGATATAACTCTTATATTTATATTATATTAATTTAATATTTTATTTTATTTTTCTATTTTTATCTTATTATTAAAAGATCACATTTATCATACTATTATTTTATGTGTTTCTCTCTCAAAATATAGAATAAACTTTTTTATGTGTTTTTCTCGTAGAGTGTGCACCAAACATTTCTTAACAGTATATTGCGTTTGAGCAAATAATTGATCCCAATAATTACTAATATTTATCAAATAAGGGTGAAAATAACAACCAGGTTACTAAATAAAATGATTATATAAGTTTTTAACTACTATAAAATTTTAAAAATTTTCTAAAAACAAAATCATATTTTTTAGTTCCTATAAATTATCCTACAGGATTTAATTCTTCGTGAAAAAATAACATCCTTTAATTTTTAAAGTTTTAAATGATATTTTGTGAATATATTTAGAATATTATTAAAAGTTCATTTTATAAATTTAAAGTTTTTTAATTTAAAATTAATTAAATATAATTTTTTTAAATATTATATATTTAAAATAAAAGTCTTTAAAATAAGAATTT
>JBBPBS010000968.1:27754154-27768082 GCA_037974835.1 Cicer judaicum
TTTTTTTTTTTTTTTTTTTTTTTAATAATTAGTAGTTGTTATTAATTAGAGTTAGCCTTTTCAATGCTAGTGCTATTTTCCCTTGGGCCAGATCTAAGAGTTCTGTTTTAATTGTATGGTTATCATTTATATTTATTGTTAAATGGTTCATATTGTTGGATTTTAATTCCCCATTGAGGTTTCCAGAATTATATTTTTGCTAAACATATTTTTACTTGTCAATTTTAAATTTTAAATCATGTTTCTTTTTGTGTGGTAATTTGGATCATTTTTTTAACATAATTGTCAACATTCACTTTATAATTTTGTATTATTTTTCCTCCTATGTGATGTCAAGTCCAAAGAATTTGATTAAAAACAAGAAATGTATGAGGAATCTCGTGGATTGTTTTTCAACTTACTGTTGGACTAAATTGCAATAGATTTTGTTATACACTTTATGATTGAATATGCTAGATCACCAATTTGCATTGGACTGAATGTTATCAATTTGTAAATCCTGGTTTGCTTATTAATTTAATTACTTGACGATTTATTCCTTGTTTGGAAGTTTCGGATTTGATGATTGTTGTTTCCATCCTACTCTGCAGGTTAATCATTAAATCAGTCTGTTGTGAGGGAGCTGTATCTTGAAATATAATTCTGATTTGAGTTATTGGGGTTGCGAATAGGGTTTTGGATCGTGGATTTGACTCTGAATGTCTGGTGAAGCAAGATCCTTTTAGTTCATAACTGAACACTTGAAACTTGAAAGCTGGAATTTGGATTTCTATTGCTTTCAAGTTTCAACTAATAAATGTCGAGGGGAAGATCTGATGGATCGCAAAAGAAGCGCATAGTTGCTTCCATCTGTGCCGTGACAGTTTTTATTGGTTTACTCTATGTGTACGGTGGATCCATCTTTGGCTCTCAAAGTAATGGTTCATCTGCTCTAGAATATGGCAAATCATTGAAAAGACTTGGGTCATCATATTTGGGCGTGGATGATGACAATGATGGAAAGCAAGATGAATCTTCTTCAAGTCTCAGGCTGGGAGATGGAGAGGACAATATTGTTCCAAAGAGTTTCCCTGTAAGTATTTTAATTTTTTGCTTTTTATGTTTGGTTTTATCGGTCTTTGCATTAATAAAAATAACAGTTTCTTGTGTGGGTTTTGTTCGAATTCAAGCTGCCAAGCTCATGTGTACCAGAGTTTAGTAATTTCTGATAAATCAATAATACATGCAAGTTATGTAAGATGTTTAAAATGTAAATGGAAAATTACAAGTTTGAGAAAACTGGCTCCATGTCCACATCTAGTATCCAAATCAATCAAAAAGAGTCTTGTTTGCTCAACGAAAGTAAAATAATTTGTTTTTTATATAAATAAGTGGCCACAATCAAGTTCATGCACATTATCCAAATGCAGCAATACTTTTGGCTCATCATCAATCTTGTGGTATTTACAAGTTTTCTGCTTTTGAAGGTTTGTGACGATCGTCATTCAGAATTGATTCCTTGCTTAGATAGACACCTTATCTATCAACTACGGATGAAATTGGACTTATCTTTGATGGAACACTATGAAAGACATTGTCCTCCTGCAGAAAGGCGCTATAATTGTTTGATTCCTCCTCCATCAGGATATAAGGTGAAGCTTTATTAAGAGTTGATGTTGTTAGAATATAAAATAATATCTTGATATTATGTCAGAATATCTAAGCTTATCCCCTAGGATCAATTTTCAATCTTATGTTTTTTTTTTTTTGACATAATCAATCTTATGGTAGTTCTCTCCTTTTATTTAAAACTCACAACTTCAACAAATGTGATCTTTAATGCATTATCTGATACATATGTATTATTTTCATTAACCGTTTGTCATGTGTCTAATGTTGCAGGTTCCTGTTAAGTGGCCACAAAGCAGAGACGAGGTGTGGAAAGCAAATATCCCACATACTCACCTTGCAAAGGAGAAATCTGACCAGAACTGGATGGTTGTAAAAGGTGAAAAGATAGTATTTCCTGGAGGAGGGACTCATTTTCACTATGGAGCTGATAAGTACATTGCATCAATGGCAAATGTAAGTCTGCATCTGGCTTTACTGGTTTTGCCTATGAGAAAGCTGAAATCATATATATTTTGTTGTGAGATGGTAGTTCTATGGAATTTTGTCTGTGTTTATGAAAGTGTCCT
This sequence comes from Cicer judaicum, assembly GCA_037974835.1. Classification (NCBI taxonomy): domain Eukaryota; kingdom Viridiplantae; phylum Streptophyta; class Magnoliopsida; order Fabales; family Fabaceae; genus Cicer; species Cicer judaicum. Next base: position 27,756,332 of record JBBPBS010000968.1, read on the forward strand.
TACACATTCCAAAATAATCCATATTTATTGTTTAGTTTTAGTGAACTAACAGAACATATGAAGCTTGAAGTGTATTTGATTAATTTAAAGGGATATATATATATATATATATATATATATATTATTTTAGATAACCAAACCTTATATTTTGTCTCCACTTTGTTATTTGTCTCCTATTCTTTTCCCTTCCTTCTTCAGTTTTATCACTATCTCATTTTTTGGACAATTTATACTCGAACGTTTGTGTTTGTGTTGTAGTAATACACTTTCATATACAAATATATACACCACATTAGTAGCTTAAGCTTCTAGAAATATTGGTCCTTTACCTTGTATCAAATTATTAGGTGGTCGAATGCATTTTGGTTGATTGTATGAAGTATTGGTCCTTGAGTATTAGATATGCTCATTTTCTTTGAATGAGTTGGTATGTTTTTCAATGTCAATACCATGTTTGACACTGCTAGTTGTTTGATATTATTCTGTTTATCCGTGTTTCTTGCATTCCATGCATAAATTATTTTCTTAACAATCTAGTTTCGACTTTGCATTGTCAGATGCTTAACTTTTCGAACAACAATCTAAACAATGGAGGAAGATTGCGAACAGTGCTTGATGTTGGCTGTGGTGTTGCAAGTTTTGGAGGATACCTTCTGTCATCCAATATCATTGCAATGTCCTTGGCACCGAATGATGTGCATCAAAATCAAATTCAATTTGCCCTAGAAAGAGGAATTCCTGCGTATCTTGGCGTCTTGGGAACTAAGAGACTACCTTACCCAAGCAGATCTTTTGAACTTGCTCACTGTTCTCGTTGTCGAATTGATTGGCTTCAGAGAGACGGAATCCTACTTCTTGAACTAGATCGGTTGCTTAGGCCAGGAGGTTATTTTGCATACTCGTCTCCAGAAGCGTATGCTCAGGATGAAGAGGATCTAAGGATATGGAAAGAAATGAGTGATCTCGTGGGGCGTATGTGTTGGAGAATAGCTGCAAAACAGGATCAAACTGTCATCTGGCAAAAACCTTTGACAAATGACTGTTATATGGCAAGAGAACCTGGTACTCGCCCTCCTCTATGCCAGTCTGATGATGACCCTGATGCAGTTTGGGGAGTAAATATGGAAGCTTGCATAACGCGATACAGTGATCGTGAGTACTCTGTTTCTTATTGTTATTTGTTAGCTTTTGTATTCTATTTTGCTCATAACACTTTATTTTGTTTAATAATTAAAGAGATTTATTTAGAGATTTAGGCTTTGTGCGTTAAATAACTAAAGCTGTTGGTATGAAACTTATCTACTGAAAATTCTATTGATTTTATCAGATGACAACAAAGTTAAAGGTAGTGGCTTAGCTCCATGGCCTGCAAGATTGACCAGTCCTCCTCCTAGATTAGCCGACTTTGGCTATTCAAATGAAATGTTTGAAAAAGATATGGTAATTGTAAATTACAATTGATCGTCCTGTTAATGATTTTAAGTGATTTTTTTTCGAGCATAGAAATATTGCGTAATAATTGGCTGACATTTTGTCATGCAATACAGGAACAATGGCAAGAGAGAGTTGATAAATACTGGAATCTCTTGGGTCCTAAAATCAAATCAAACACTTTGAGGAATATTATGGATATGAAAGCAAACATGGGTTCATTTGGAGCTGCTCTTAAAGACAAGGATGTTTGGGTGATGAATGTTGTACCGCAAGATGGACCAAACACACTTAAACTTATATATGACCGAGGCCTCATAGGCGCTACTCATGATTGGTATTGAAGCCAGTTCACTTGAATTCTATATTTATTGCTTCTTTAATATCTTTCCATGCAATTTCTTCTTTTGTCAATTTTTGTTGGTAGTTTGAGTTCTTACAAGATGCCGTCTCGAGCAGGTGTGAAGCATTCTCAACATACCCTCGGACTTACGATTTGCTCCATGCATGGACCGTCTTGTCGGACGTAGCAAAGAAAGACTGTAGCCCTGAGGATCTATTAATTGAGATGGATCGTATGCTTAGACCAACCGGTTTTATAATCATCCACGATAAACAGCCAATGATTGATTTCGTGAAGAAGTACCTAACGGCATTACACTGGGAAGCAGTTGCAACTGCAGATTCGAGTTCTGATGAAGTTGTTTTTATCATCCAGAAGAAATTGTGGCTTACTAGTGAAAGCTTCAGAGACACTGAATGAATTAAACAAACAAAAGTTGCATTTTCATTCTCTTTAATATATATTATTATTATCTGCTTCTGCAGGGGGGGATCAAAGCACTTCCCATTGTAGCATTACACAATGATTTCCTTTCATTCTATTTGCTTATTTTGATTCACATTTTTGGGGTGATGTACAAGTTATTATTAAGACATAGGCAACACGGTTTTATAGGCTATTCAAAATTTTGCTGCCTGCATTTGGGTATTATGTAAGTTAGTTCAATAATCAAGATATTGACTAAATGGATTAAAGTATAGACAAGGACTTGTAACTTATAATTTATGTAATATTTACATATTTGTGCACTTTCTGTTCAGAATTTCGTTTGTATTATAATTTTTGTTTGCTATTTTGTTTTGCATGGCTTGCTCAAGTTCTGAACAGCCAGAACTTTATAAGCAAAATGTTGAGAATTAACATGGATAACTCTTTGGGGTCATAATATTGAAAAACATTTCTTTTTATGATCATACACAAAAATTATTAATTGTTCACTTTTTTCTTATAATTATTTACTCATTTATTTATTTTATGGATTGACCGGTATGTAGTCTATCTTTTTTTTTTTCCTATTAAATACTTCCTCCATTTATAAATCATTACTTTCCTTGAAGTTTTTTCACATCTATCAAAAAACCAATAAATTAATAAAAAAACATAATTTTATGAAGTTATATTTATTTGGTTAATTATTCATAAAAACAGTGTGGGTTATAGAATATAATAAAAAACAATAAGTAGTATAATTGAAAATATTAAACAACGGTTAATTTGTTAAAAGAAAAAAAAAACTGTCATTTTGAAACGGAAAGTATATTTAATTATGCGAAGTGAAAAACAATTAGTGATTTTATCGTGTGAAACGGGTGATAGCATACGTTTTGCGTGGGTTGAAGTGAACAATTATTCTTTTGTTGCGTATAATTGTTTTCCCTCTAGTTTGTCAAAAATAAAAGGTAGTAATATATAAATACATTAATAATTAACACATAAATCAAATATGCAACAAGTTTTTATTGTAAAAACTATTAACATATTAATATATAAATACAAACTATTATAATATATTAATTATATTAATTTACTATTCAATACAGATACTATTACATCTGCATCTTTCTAGTTAAAACATTATATTTATTTTATTTGTGTTAAATTACTCGATTTTATCTGCATGAAAATTCGGTCCACAAGTAATCAAATTTGACCGATCAAGTTAGATGGTTGAAGTATCAAAGAAATAGTTTTACTTACATGCATGGTACACTTTCTTCACACACACACACATATACGCTATGTTTGGAACAAGAGAGATAAATGGAAACTTTCAAAGTAATGAAAGAAAACATGTAAATCTAAAAAAAAAAAATCATTGTTCAATTCTCAACTCTAGAAGAAAAGAAAGGAAAAAAAAGAATATGGACCCACAAAAATTCAAATTTATCAAATTGATAAGAAAAGGTGAATGTGAGAAAAAGATGCAAAAAGACAAAGTAGTGTTTATTTATTTTCAATGCTGCCTTTATTTTTTTTAAAAGGTCATTTGAGTCATTTTGTAATTTCTTTTCTTCTTTATCTTCGTTCACTTTTCTACACAACTAAATTATAGAAAATAAACACATGTAATTTTTCTTTGTTTTATTTTCTCTTAAATCAAACAACTAAAAAATCATCTAATTTTTTACTCTATTTCTTTCCTTCTGCTTTTCTTTCTTTCACTTATCTATCCTCCCACTTTGTTTTATAAGCAAAACATAGCATAAATTTTATCAGAAAAAATAAAATAAAATCTAATCTATATATAACTTTTTTCTTTTTTCTCTGACTTGATCTAATTTGGTTTGATACAAAGAAAGAAAAAGATAATTAAATTTGAAGACTCCAAATAAAGAAAGTAGGATGGGTTTTATTAGGAAAAAACAAAAAAAAGGACAGAACATGAAGTAGTGTAAAACGTTGTTAATCAAAAATAGAAAATAATTTGTTTTCCAACTTTGTAAAATAAAAATAAAAAATAAAAGAAAAAAAACGAGAACGATGATCGCATAGTGGTCCTCTCTTCTTCCTCATTTCTTCACACCGATAATCTCGGCCCTTTACTTTCTCTCTCTAAACTCTCTCTCTTACTCACTCATTTCACTACGATATATCCTTCTGATTCCTGTCAATCTGAGATTTTGATTCTGTAAGATCCTTTTTCTATTTCAATTCAATTTTCAACTTGGTTTGCTTCTGCAAGTGTTGTTTGATTGGTTTTGCTTTTGGTTTCGAATTTTGGCTTTTTGGGTCTGTTTTATTGGTAATAAAATGTGAGAAATTGAGTGAAAGTCATTTCTTTGATTTTCGGTTGATGATTATGGAATCACTTTGTGAAATTGACTGTGTTTCTGTTTACCCATTTGACGGATTTGACTTGTACTGTGTGAAATTGAGTGTGCTTGATGAGTATATTGGGGATCGAAGATGGGTGCTGATTGCTGAAGCCTTTGAACTCTATGGCTTTTGTGTTGTTTTAGGCTATTGGGAAATCTTAGGTTCAATTGTGATATTAGATTGTTTTGATTTTGACCTGAACTGAAATTGGTTAACATGTTTCCAGTAGTTTTCTTAAATATTGCAAATTTGCTCAAGATTTTTGAAGTCTGATTTTTCTGTATATGTTTTGGATCTTAGAGAGCGGTTTGCATTTTATGAAACTTTATTTGCAGATTGTTCCGCTTTTTCTTAACATCTTATGTTTAGGTTTAAGGGACTAATGGATATGCACTATCCATATAAAATTGTTTTACAATCACAATTCACCAACACAACAAATAATTACATGCATGCTTTTGTTTAAAAACTGTAGAATATGATGTGGCAAATTGAAGAGTTGCTATTGAATGACACTGTAAAATAACATTACATTGACAGTGTGTGTCCCTTGATCTGTAGGTTTAATTATATTCTTAGTACTGCATTTGCTTACTTGCTCTGACAATTTATCTTGTTGAAATTTGGTTATTTATGATTACCCTATTCTCATTTGTGTTGTATTCTTTATTCTAAAATGAGCCCTTAAATTTCTTTTTTGTGTATTCTCATTTCTTAGTATCCACCTTTTAATTCCGATTGAAGGACTCTTAGAGTCTCTTACTATATGTTTGTTGGAATTTTGCTTTTGATCAGCTAAACAAACACGTTGACCCTTACTGATTCATTACCATTTCATTTTTCTGTTTGGACAGAAGTAAGAGTAAACGTGCCTTCAGTTCTCGTGGTACAAAATGTCTCCTTGATTTCTTTGCTGATAAAATGAGATTCTTGGCTGACAAAACTTCTAATACTTAGTAGTTGGTGAAATAGCGAATTCCACACACGGGATTAAGATCTTTATAAAATGGATAGTTGCTGGTTTCATAAGTTCAAGTCAAAGGACAAAATGCAGTCTTCTAAAAAGAAGGAAACTGCAGGCATTGCAAAAGAAGCGTCAAAACCACCAACAAATGAAGAAGCTCCTTCAAATGTGACCAAACAGAAGGTCGAAGCTGCGAAGCAGTACATAGAAAACCATTATAAGAAGCAGATGAAGGACCTCCAGGAGAGAAAAGAACGGTATGTTCACTTCAACTTAAGTTTTGGATCATTATGATGGGGAATCGTTACTGATGATTTTTGTAGCATGTAAAATAGTTGTTTTAACAATTTGTAGTCATCTATAAGAAAATATAAATGAGCATTTTTATTGACGCCTTTGCTCACTGTTGCCCCATACCAACGAGGCAGCAACTAGTATTCTTTGATATTGGGTTATCTTATAATGTCACTGATGTACTTTTATAGAGTAAGTGCAAATAAAATCTGCAAATGGAAATTGTTGTAAGCTCTCAGTAATGCTAAACGCATAATTCTTGCAGACGTAATATGATAGAAAAAAAGTTGGCTGATGCTGAAGTCTCTGAGGAAGAGCAGAACAACTTGCTTAAGTATTTTGAGAAAAAGGAGAGAGAATACATGCGACTTCAGAGGCATAAGATGGGGGCTGATGATTTTGAGCTCCTGACTATGATAGGGAAGGGTGCATTTGGAGAGGTATAGTCTACCTTTATTTTCATTGAAGCAAAACTGTGTTTCTGTTCTTTTCTATATGTTGCTTTGACCTGTTAGAATATCTGAAAAATATCTTCTTTTCGTCACATCATTATTCTATCATAAAACATTTTAGTGTCTTAGGCCATCTCTTATTTTGTTTTCCATTTTTTCTTATTTAGTGTAAATAGGAATTAGTGGTCTGTCTTATGTAACATCACCCAACATATCATCCTTGCAACAATATCAATATATTATTATTGTTGTTGTTATTATTATTATTGTTGTTATTATTACTGTTGTTGTTGTTATTATTGTTGTTGTTGTTATTATTATTATTATTATATTATTTCATACTCCTTTTGCAATTTTAATTTGGGTATAGGTCAGAATCTGCCGAGAGAAGGCAACTGGTCATGTATATGCTATGAAGAAGCTTAAGAAATCAGAGATGCTTCGCCGGGGCCAGGTACTGAAATCATCAGGCTTCCTCAGATTGTTGATGTGAATTGTGTCTTGTTATACTCGTTGGTTATTTTTATATCCTTGTTTAGGTTGAACATGTAAAAGCTGAGAGGAACCTACTTGCAGAAGTTGACAGCATTTACATTGTAAAGCTCTATTGTTCCTTTCAAGACGAAGGTTATTTATATCTTATAATGGAGTATCTTCCTGGCGGCGATATGATGACATTGCTCATGCGGAAGGATATCCTGACAGAATATGAGGCCAGGTTCTATGTTGGGGAGACCGTCCTAGCTATAGAATCAATTCATAAATATAATTATATTCACAGGTAAGCTTAAGCTGTAAATAATAATTTTACATTGTGGAAATTTTATTATTACTAATTTTACAGGGGTCTTATTTTCTTGTGCATTAAAAAAGATATGATATTCTGATTTTATATGCTTTCCAGAGATATCAAGCCTGATAACTTGCTGCTAGATAGAAATGGTCACATGAAATTATCAGACTTTGGATTATGTAAACCATTAGACTGCAGTAATCTTCAGGAAAAGGACTTCTCAACCGGAAACAACAGAAGTGGAGCCCTTCAGAGCAATGGACAGCCTGCGGCTCCTAAAAGGACTCAGCAGGAGCAATTGCAGCATTGGCAAAAAAATAGGCGAATGCTTGTAAGTAAGATCACATAAGTAGACATTGCTGGTTTCTTCCTTATGATTTTTCAGGTTAACAGTTCTTTTTATCCCCTTCCCTATTAATTAACAAACTATGCTTACTTTATATTGTTATTACTAGTTATTATTCATTGTGTAAATAAATCTGGCTACTTATTTGTTCTGACTTCCCATGATTGAATGGTGACTCAAGACTTACAGCGATTGAAATCTTTCTTACTTTGCAACACTGCAGGCCTATTCTACAGTAGGAACACCTGATTATATTGCCCCTGAAGTTCTACTGAAAAAAGGATATGGCATGGAATGTGATTGGTATATTATATAATGCTTTCTTCTAGTTCTCCTTTTCAAAACTAATACTTTCAAGTTTTCTTGGTTTTTATAAACTTCGTATTATGATGACACTGTTCTAATGCTTCCAGGTGGTCTTTGGGAGCTATAATGTATGAAATGCTAGTGGGGTATCCACCCTTTTATTCAGATGAACCAATGTTGACTTGTAGAAAGGTAATGCCTGGATCAACTTTTGATGAATTACTATGTGTAGATTGAGGTTTAGCACATGTGTAGGACTTTATAATCATGGAATTTTAGTAGGCTTATGTGTTCAAAGAAAGCTTAATTTGTAGTTACACGGCACATATTTGTTATTAATATTTGATAATGTGTCTATCTTCTTCCTTTTACCGCCTATGATTGTTTTTAATCTATATCATCTCCTGCCTCCAAATTTACAGATAGTAAATTGGAGAGCTTATTTGAAATTTCCAGAAGAAGCTAAACTATCACCAGAAGCAAAGGATCTTATTGGTAGACTCTTATGTAATGTGGAACAGAGGCTTGGAACCAAGGGAGCTGATGAAATAAAGGTGTTTTGGTGTGTTTTTTTTCTAAATTCTATAATTTATTTTGGGTTACAGTTCAACATTAACAAAATAACTTGCTGGTCTTTTTTTTCTAGGCTCACCCATGGTTCAAAGGTGTTGAATGGGATAAATTGTACCAAATGAAAGCTGCTTTTATTCCTGAGGTCAATGATGAATTAGATACTCAAAATTTTGAGAAATTTGATGAGGTATGTTATATATGCTTATGTTTATTTTCAAGGATATAAAAGTTTTTTGTCCGTTGTTGCAACCCTGTATCACTCACTCTCTTGATTTCCTTCTGATGAGTAGGTGGACGACCAATCCCAACCTTCCTCAAAATCAGGGCCATGGAGGAAGGTTTGTTGTTGTGTGAATTCTTTGTATAATTGGTGTGTTAAAGTTTTTGTAATTGTATTTGTGGCATTGCTAGTTTAATAAGCATGATTACTATAGGCTCTTTCAGTAGCTCATTTTTTCTCCTTTGAACCTTAAATGTGTTTGTGAAATCATTGGGATTCTTTAGCAAAAGTGAAGCTTCTATATCTGCATTAGTTTCTGTTTTTGATGAAACAATAAATATCTTGGACATGTAACATGCCATGTAATAAGCATGAAGTAAGGTTACCTGTTTGAAGTAGTTTGAGTAACTTTCACTAAGTTAATTAAGGGCCTGTTTGGATTTCATTTTCATTTTTGTTTGCAACTAAAACTGAAAATAGAAAAGAAAAACAGAAAATATTTTCTGAAATCATATCTTAGATTTTGTGCTTAACTCAACCCCTAAAACCAACTTGTAAGGTGTCCGCTCTTTATAAACTATTTTCAAACCTTATATTTAGTCTATATGGTAGATAGCCCACCCTATTAACGGATATCGGATAAACTCTCATAATATATTAAATTTTGAGCGTAATTCAACCCCACAAAACTAACTTGAATGGTGAGGAATGTCCATTCTTTATAAACTATTTTCAAGCTTTACCTCTAGTCAACATGACGCTTTGGTTTTTCCCAAAATCAAACAAGTTCTAATTTTCTTTTCATCGCTTTTGTTGTTATGCTTGTAGCATACTTCCAATTGAATTGTTAGTTTGAAGATAATTAATTTACTTTTGATGGTACTAGAATTTTAAACAACTCTTGGTAACAGTAACTCTGAATACAAATGTCTCCTTGTTGAAACTCATGGATAGTGTTGACGAGGAAAATGCATTTTCTCAAGTTGGGGTTTGTAACTTGGACTTCTTATTTGCTGCAGATGCTGTCTAAGGATGTTAACTTTGTTGGATACACATATAAGAACTATGAAATCGTGAATGATGATCATCTCCCTGGAATTGGTTTGTACATCTTCAATTTTATCTATATATTTATTGAACCTATTCATCTTGCTTCCCTCATTTTTCCCCATTAAAAAGTTAATCTTCAACATATTGTTTCTAGTACTTGGTGATTCTTTTGTGCCAGGGACATTTATGAATCTAATGGAATGTCTAATGCTCCATCAATTTTATTCCATTTCAATCTTGTTTAAGTGAGCTTTTATTGTGTAGCAGAACATGAGGTGTTTGTTGCTACATGATGGAAAATTTTATTAAGTAAATTACAGTTGCATAAACTTGCACACTCCTCACACTTCAATGCAATGCAAGCCATTGGATAATACCTTAGTCTGATTGTATCTTATTTTGAATGGTCCAGATTGTGCACGTACCTTGTGCAAAGTATCTTTGACCTTTTCATACTTAATCAGATGGTGCATTCTACCGTTTTATGTTTGATAAACACTTCAGAGCTTATTTGAACCCATTTTATCTATGTCTTTAATGCAACATGTCTTTGAAAAATTGTGAGGCTGCTTACAAGAAATAGAAGTATGTATGTTATTCCAACCTGTTATGAATTTCATTTTACCTCATTTTTACACTGCATATGAAAGCGTACATTTATTCCAAAACTAATATGGGTAACTACTTTTTGAAGTTGATGCATCAATTCACTTTAATAAACTGTGATTTTGTTGAACCTTGCTAATTATTGTAGTTTATGCTCTCGTTGTCTTTATTGTTCTCCCGAGAGACCCCAAAATTTCATTTTTTGTTTCCTAGTTGAGTCATCATTGCAACTTATCTCCGTAAATAATTTGAGTGTATGTTGCCTTATCAGCTGAATTGAAGAAGAAGAGCACAAAACCTAAACGGCCATCCATTAAAACCCTATTTGGTAAGAAGAATATGCTCAATGTTTTTCTTTCTTTTTGAGTATTTTCTCCTTCATACTGTAAAACTAGCAATGATTGATGATTTGCTTGAGACCTATTGGTCCACTTTACTTATTTGTAATGTTGGCTCCTCTAGCCAAATCTCGGTTTTTGGAATAATCTGACAGGTGAGAGTGTTGATATCTCAGCCGTAAGATTAATCCAATGACTGAGATTTAACAGGAGAGGCTACAGAGTCCAGACTCCTGATCTTACTTCTACTTGTAGAGGCAACAATTAGTTAGCATTGTCAAAAAACAAAAATGATTGAAAACTCTTAACTATCTTGTTTAAAAATTGTTCTATTTACATGGTACAGACGATGAATCATCAACGGCTTCCAATCAACCTGTCGAAGGGAGCTTCTCAAAACTCTTACCTACTCAACAGGAAGTTCCTAAGAAGAGCGAATAATTGCAGTGATAGACACCAATAACTTTTTACAGGTTTTTTAGATGGAAGAGGAAATGCAAAGTTGAATACTGATTGTTTTACTCTGTTACATTCTTTTGTTAGTTATGGGAGGGGAAGCCTCTAAAACTGTGGTTTTGGATTGAGTGGGGTATTTATCTTTGTAGAAAAATCTCTAGGTATATATTTGTTTACATTTTTGGTGGGTGGTGTATTATTTTGTTTACCAATTTTTTAAGCTGCAATCTGATATAAGTGTCCAAGTTTAAGTTATATCTTGTAATTAAGTCACTGCTAAGAATGTGCTATCCTCACATTCTTTTATACATTACTTAATTTGTAAGGTTGCCTTTTTTTATTTCTTTCTATTCAATTCCAAGAACTCCATTTTCTAAGAATCAAATCTTTACTCTCAATATATATATATATATAGCTATCAGGAAAAGTTAAATAAGGTTTTAATGATTTTAAATTTTAGCTGTTTTAAAAAAAAAAATATTAGTGAATTTTTAGTTTTTAGGGATTAAAAGTGAATAAATATTTGAATTTAATATATTTTTAGTTCTTATAAAATTTCAACCTTCCCATTTTAGTCTTTATAAAAATATAATTTTTTATTTCTATAAAATTATAATGTATTAGTCTTTATAAAAATATAATTTTTTATTTCTATAAAATTATAATGTATGCAGTTTTAACTCTTACCGTAAAATCAATATATATTTTTTAATAATTTTTTATCTATATTTTATTATATAAAAAAAGGTTATTTTATAAAAA
>JBBPBS010000968.1:27768537-27801626 GCA_037974835.1 Cicer judaicum
TTACTTTTAAAAATTAGATTAAATTACTTGTTAACAAGAAAATAAAAGATTGTCTCACACTAAATAATTATTTATATATGTGGAAATAAAAATATTAAAAGAGTAATTTTCATTATTTTTAAAATACATCATCTAATAATTAGTATTTTTATCTTTTTTTGATTATAGTAATTTATTTTAAAAGTTTCACATCTTCTTACTAATTAAAAAGTTAAAATTATTACATAATTTAAGCTATAAAACAAATATTGTTTAATGATTCTTCTTTTAGCCGCAGCTACCAAATAAGAAACTCTAGATTTTTTTCTTCTTCTTTTGTTATAGAGGAATTATTTAGGATAAAATTCTGTTTTAAAATCATTCATTTAATTTTTTTTTTGTTTTATCGAAATAAATTATTTTAAAATCAATGAAAGTTGATTAAGTTGGTAAAGAATTGATCTACCTTAAGATCTGTCATGACTCTCTTTCTCTTTCAGTCTTGAGGTTGGCTCTGCCTCTTAAACAAATCAATAAAAAAAGAATTTTATATAATTTTTTTTAAGTGTGATATTTTTTGTTTTCTATAAAGTGTAATATTCTCTTTAATTTAGATTGAGATAGTATTTTTGATCAATTACAAATTTAATAAATAAATTTAACGTCATCCACATTATATATTTTAAGATATTGAATTTTATTATATTTATATATGAATGTTGCAATTTTGTGATATATTCTCATTTTATGTTATTAAAGTGTGTATTATAAAACAAAAAATTAATAATTGATATATAGGTTATATATCTTATATATTTTACATTTCTTTAATTTATAGTCGAGACTAACCATTCAAAATAATAATTATATTTTTCTTAAAAAATATGATAATTATAGTTAAAAAATTGTTATTACATATCAAAATATATACGAATTTGAATACGATCTTCTTGTCATCTTATTAAATTTACAATTTACAATTTTCAATCTTTCATTTTCTTACTTTTTTTTTTCATGATTAAGTTTCTCACATTATTTTTTATAAAATTGATCATAATAATTTTGGTGCTTAGAATAACTGTGGATAGAATCTATTACATATAGATGCTATTGATTATATAAGATTTATTCTCTTTCAATTGAAATTTAATATTTTATGTTATAACTCAATTAACTATCTTAATGTTGTTAAGTTGACTATTATGTACTAAATTTAAATTATAGTGTATGTGTAAATTTCTAGAAATATTTATTGTCTAGACTATAAATCAACCTGAAAATAATAAATCCAATATTTAGAAGACGAGACATGCATTGATAATATAAATATTATACGAATGAGTTTAAATTGATTAATTTCTAAAATACAAGATATCGAAGATAGAAGGAGATCAAATTCTCAAAAATTGAGGAACTAAAGTTAGAATTAAAAAATTATGGAGCTCAAACATGTAAAACTAAAAAGTACTTTGTTTAAAAATTAGATGCATAAAATAAAGAGATCAAAATAAACTTAAAAATATAATAAAATTGTATTTAAGTCTAGAATAAATAAATAAATTTTACATTTATATAAACAAAATTGAATTTGTTAAGGAAAAAATATTTGATAATTTGAAACAAAAACAATACAAATAGAATTTGATTTACATAATGTAAAAAATAATTGATAATATCAATCAAGATTATTTGTGGGGAAAGTTATTACTAGCTTTTTTTATTTTATTTTAAAATCGGATTCTATCAACACTCATATGTGAAAACAAAGTAGGAAAAGAAATTAGAGTTCATCAATAAAGTACACCATTTTAACTATATTTTATATGACTACGTGGTTGGTTAATTATAATATCTTATTAATTGTTATTTAGATTACTCTTGCTATATTTCGAATTTTCTATCCATTGTCGCCGTTGTAGCTTCGCTTTTGTTCCAAACGCGATACGTTTGCCTTTTCTTTTTATATACATTAATTATTATAAAAAATATATATAACCATGAACAAACATGTCACCTTCCTCTTTTTTCCATTTTTTTACGTCGTTGCTGTTAACTTCTTTTCTATCACTATTATTATTATTATTATTATTTTAAAATAATAGTTATAAATAAGATTAAAAATAACAATTAATTAATAATAAAATTAACCAATACACAATACATTTTACCAAGTATGTGTTGTGATTTTTTTTATTGTACTAAATGATAAGTAGGAGTGATGCATTTCCTTTTCAAATTAAATTAATGAAAAATATATTTTCTATTTTGATTCATATAAATAATTTATCTTTTAATTTTTATTTTTTAATAAAATAAATAATAGTTTATATTTAAGATAACCATTTTGATTAACGATTTAAGGTGATAATACACTTTTTATTTGAAATTCACTGTTGAATCCAAATTTTTAATTCAAGATTGTTTTAAATTTTAACTAATTTTCTTTTAATAAAATAAAATTAACTACGACTCATTTTTTATCGACAAATTGAACATGATATTTACAATTTAATATTCTTCTACTTTCGATCCTCCTTGTTTTTAACCATCCAAAATGAATCATGTACCTATTTTAATCAGCATTTTATAATAGTATAATATTTTTTTTAAAGACTTAAATATGTATTTATTCTTACAATTATAATTTTTTATTTATTTAGACCATAGTAAAATTTTGTATTTGATTAATAAATATAATTTTATTTTAAAATAATTATTTTAGTAAATTTCTATTTAAAAATTGTATTACCGTCAAATTTAAATCAACATTTTTTTTATAAATTAATTAAATAAAGAAAATAATTTAAAATTTTAACTCCCTTTTCCTCTTCCCTTACTCTCATTGCCCCCACTCTATGATGTTCATCCAATCCTTTAAAAAACTTGTTACCATTCTATCATCCCTAGCCCCTTTTTTCATTCAAATTTATATTTTTCGTTTAAATTCATTTCTCTCCTATACCTTTTTTCTCACTACTTTTCCATTTTACTACTGTAATGCTCAATTTTTCTCAACCTACAGATAATAGGGTAGTGGGGTGATAATTTTCCTTTTGACTTTTTCACTATATTATGTTAGGTTAAAAGCTACTCTCGCCGGCAATATCAAATTATGAAAGAAGTAGCTCTCTTATGAGCAATTTTTGTGTGGACAAAAAAATCTAAATACAATGTTCGAGGCCTACATATAATAATAATAATTTTTTAAATTATGTATAATTTTTTTCTCTATTATTTTATATATGTCCTAATAAAATGTTCAAATTTTAGTGATCATACAAGCATTATTCTTGTTATAAAGCAAATCGAACAACTCAGTCCTAGTTTCAATGATTTTGATATTTTTGTGGATTTACATGTGTCATAATATTATAGAGCCTTCTAGAAGTTAGGGAAAATGCAAAATTCATCATTACAAAAATTGCCTAAATTTTGGAAGAAGGGGCAAAAGAGAAGTCGAAGGAGAGGCAAACAATTAGGGAGGCGACACTGGATCGTGAGGGTAAGATGAAAAGGAATTTAAAAAAAGTTAAGTAATGAATTCTATTTGTGACTTTTTAATTTTATTTCAAAATTTTTAAAATAATAAAAGTAATTTAAAATAAAATGTTTTTTTCATAAATTTTTAAAACAAAAAAAGTAACTTAAAAATAAATTGATTGTTTTTAAATTTTCATAAATTTTTTAGTAAAGAATAAATAATCACACATAATTAATCATCAATTCATTTGATTACCAATAATTTTAATATTGTTCACTTTATTCATTTAAAGTAAATTATTTAATTTAGAAAAGTCAAATTAGATTAAGATTAATTCATTACTTTATATGAAAAAAATGAGATTTTTTATTTATATATTTTCTTTCTCAAAGACATTAAAAAATATAGACATATTTTTTTACACATTCAAAAGTTGTTTCTCTAAGATACAATTACTTAAAAGAAATAATTTTTTTTCAAGATACTACCACTTGAAGAAATAAGATTGTTTTTTTAAAAATAAATTAATATTAATAAAATAAAATATATTTAATAAAAAAATCAAATTTAATACAATTGAATAGACGTGTTAAAACAAATAAAGAATAAATAAAATGTATATAATGTTTTACAAATAAAATAGCAACACAATTTTAGTTTCTTAACAATTTTTTTTGTTTTTCTTAAAGTTTAATAAATAAAAAATAACAAAATTTTAAATATAAAATATAATGATTAGTTTTTTATTTATTTAAAAATATATATAAACAAAAATCCTAAAAAGGTCTGGCAAATGCCGATTATGACTGAATGTGATATCAACTCAAAATATCACTTTTGTGTAAATTTACAAAGATAAATACACTATTTTATATAGGGAGAAAAAAGTAAAAATAAAAAAATCACATGAGAGTGAAGTAGTTTGGTCAGTCATCTATTTTCTGTCCTTTCTTCCTCTCACATAATATTCTCTTCTTTTTCTTTTCCCGGATTCCCGAAATTTTCCTAGAAAATTCACGCCTTGTCCTCGAAGACAGATCCGAAGGGAACGCCAAATCCAATACCCATCTCCGCACAAAAATATCCTACCCATTAAATTTCCTTCTTCCTTCTCTTTCTACACTTTCCCATTTTCCACATTATTCACTACTATACACCAATTTCTACTTTTTCGACTCAAATTTACTCCCATTTTTGTCGCAACTTATTTTAGCTGGTTACTTCGAATAAGAGGAGAATAAGTTTCATTGAGTGACCCCATAATCGCGATTGTGCTTCGATTTAGCGTGTAATTGAGGGTTTTGTAGATTCTACTTCTTGATCCTATTTTCATTGATCAAAATCACTTTTTTCCTTTGTCCTTTTGTTCTGGGGTTTTATTTTTTAGGTATCGGCATTAGTATAGTCTGAATTTTTGAGTAATTCAACACACTTTTGGATCTCAATGTTTGTTAAATCTCTTTGGATCTAAGATTGTGCTGGAAATCAAGATGAATCGTTGTTGAGACACTTGGAACAGGCAAAATATTTTTTTTTTTGCAATTGATGTGTGCTGTAGAGGGCTTTTTTGTAATTTAGCAAGGATTAGGAATTTGGGTTTGTGATGATGGATCATGTTATTGGTGGAAAATTCAAGCTTGGGAGGAAGATTGGGGGTGGGTCATTTGGAGAGCTTTACTTGGGTATGTATTCACCTTCTCTATTGTTTTGGTAGCATTAGCACCCTTGTTTACTTGGAATAATAGTTTGGTTTTCTATGCTTTTCTTTGTTTCAGGTGTTAATGTACAAACTGGAGAGGAAGTGGCTGTCAAGCTGGTGAGTGTAGTCATTGATTTCTATTGGGTGCTATGTAATTGTTAGTTATTATAATTTTATTATGTTTTCTTTTTTTACTAGTGCATAGTTGGTTTTATTGCTGTAGAAGTGAAGTAATTGGTATTTTTCTTGTTATTTCGGTGAAACAATAGGCATGTCATGATGTCAATAAGGCTATGTTAGTGGCTATATTTTTGTTTAATGGTCTTGATCTTCAGTTAGGGAAATAGTTTCAACTCTTGTACATGCTCCTTTGTGTTACTGAGAAGTTGCCTTTAGAAGAAAGGCATTTTTAGGATAAGTATTGAGTTGGAATTTTTGACAATGAAAAACTTTAAGGAGATTGATAAATTCCTTTGTCACGGTACTTCTGATAGCAGTGTAAATCAATGTTATCAATGACAGATATATTGGATTATGGCTAAAATCTGCGAGATGAACATGATGCTGCGACTATGGCAGATATAATAGGTGTTTCAGCCTATGGCGGCTGGTACAAAATCTCCATGCTAAAAAGCCATGGCGACAGTGTTGTCAAATATTGGCCATAGTGGATTGCAGCTGCAGAATTTTGACAACTGCCATGGTCAATGGTGAAGGACGGCAGTGCCATGGCGGCTCTAAATGGCAGGTTTTTGGCTTTCGATCATTGTCCATCATCTGCCATCGATAACATTGCCTGGAGGAAATTTGACAACACTAGTGAAAATCGCATAGATACATACGAATAAATGGAAAGACCATATGGTTATAATATGTTTGATTGAAGACCATTTCAGTAATGATATATAATGTACCTAGAGTCTTGGCATGAAGTAAATATATTATATGATATGATTATATAATTATTATCGAATTATATACTTATTATTGAATTATATTTGTATCCTTTGGCAAATGGGGAAAACAGAGAAAACAAGCGATCCAAGATTTTATTTGTATACAATCCACATCTGTTGGGCCAGCATCTTTTTTAATTAGTTTGACCTTTTAAACAACTAGTTCTGTGATGATGTCTCAAAGTTGAATTTCTATGAAGCATAACATTATCTAGATTTTTGTTTCTCTATTCAATCAACCTGTGTTTGGACAATTTGTTACTTAGCTGTTTCAAATATTTCCAATTCTTTTTAACTTTTGTTCCTTTGTCAGGAACCTGTGAAGACCAAGCATCCTCAACTTCACTATGAGTCAAAATTGTACATGCTTCTTCAAGGGGGAAGTAAGTTTCATTCTTTTGTTTTTCTTCCCACTACGAGTTCATGCGTTTAAGTAACAATCATGAATTAAAATTAGTAGTTTATGAGCTTATCTGATTAATAAGAGTGTTTGTCTTTGTTTTTGAAGCGGGTATTCCCCATTTAAAATGGTTTGGAGTTGAGGGCGACTACAATGCCATGGCAATTGACCTTCTTGGACCAAGTCTTGAAGACTTGTTTAACTATTGCAATAGGAAATTCTCTCTGAAAACAGTTCTGATGCTTGCAGATCAGCTAGTAAGTATGACTTTAATTTCAATAACACAATACTTTTACTGAAAGCTATTGTATTTTTACTAATAATCAATTTGATTCACTTAGCTAAACAGAGTTGAGTACATGCACTCCCGGGGTTTTCTGCACCGTGATATAAAGCCTGACAACTTTTTAATGGGTTTAGGCCGTAAAGCAAATCAGGTATCTTCGCATATCCTGCATTGATTTAAATTCAGTTTCTGCTTGGGCATTTCACGACTTCTCACTTGCATTTGGAACTAGTTTTAGTTGTGATTTAAAATTAAGTTTATGATCAACGCTCTTACACTCAAACTACTGGATTTGGATCATTCAAGTTAGTGGATTTGATGGAGACTTCAATGTTGTTGTAAATTCCTAATAAATTGCTAATGATCTCCAGTGTGAAGTATCCATAGGATAGATTATTTACTTTTCAGAACATGAATGCTGTAAATAAGCTGACCTTGCTTTTGCGTCAATACTTTATCATGACCTATCAACCTGTATGAATTGCCCTCTATATATTGGGATTATATAATCAGTCTAAGTGCGATACACGAGAGTACAAAAGATTAATGTAACTAAGCTTCCCAATCCCTCAATATGTATGTCAAAGAATAAAAAAATCTGCAGAAAAGCTTTACACCAATCAGACATGTACCTTCGTCTGGTTCAAATATTAAGATATTATGTAGTTTTAATAGTTGGAATCACCATTCATACAAAACAATGGAAAGATTTTTCTACAGGGAATCTGTTAATTGAAGTATTTTACTACTTTTGCTACTCGGCCTTTGATTCTTTGAGTTCTGTTACTTTCATTTTGATTTCTCACCTTTTTAGGTATTCTTTTTGGCATGTTTGATTTTTGCTCACTCTGCCAGTTCCACCTTTTGTAGTTACACTTAACTCACCTATGTTATCTTAATATTTAAAGAAGTTTATGGAATTGAAAATTTGTAGTCCTGTTGTTATTTCGTTAGAACCGACTACACACTATCCTAGTCAATTTAAGGTGAGACCATAATAAGCCATACTTGGAAATCAAGTTAAGCATGAAGGTTAAAAAAAAAAAAGATTCAGACTCAAATAATCTCATAGGAACTTAGAAGTCTCTAAGATGAAAATCAGATTAAAGGAAGTCAATTTTGATGTATCTTTTAATTCTGCTTACTTCTTAAACAGGTTTCATGCATCAAAACACTAAGTTAGTTTTTTCTTTATGATGCAGTTTCTTGTGTTTAATATCAATAATTGAAATTCTGTGATGATTGTTTTTAATACATTGCAGGTCTACATAATTGATTATGGCCTTGCAAAAAAGTATCGGGATCTTCACACACATAAGCATATACCATATAGGTACCATATTTGATTGCTGCAACATGTTTTAACTTCATTCCTTGAGTATGTGGTCCCTTATAATATTTCCTTTTTTACTTTTTGATGTTTGCAAAAATTATTTCATGTGGTTCCCTGCCCAGTATGTTGTTTGCTTCTTTAGTTGCCATTTTTTTTTTTTGTCGAAGATTAATGTTTTTATCTGTCTTTCAGCTCATTTAGGTTAAAATGAAATGGCACTTCATATCCGTTTTTTCAATTCTGTGTTGTCTTGACCTTGTCTTGAATGCATAATGATTGCTGTGTTGCTGGACTTGGGATAGCTAGCAGGTTTAATTTTACTAATGTGTAAATAGTTTTGAACCTGAACCAGCATTCAAAATAATATTCCTAAACTTGAACCTTCAGCTGCTGCCTGCATATGCAAGAAAATCCTCCCATATATGTTACCATCTGAAGCCATCACTTGTTTATTCATCGTCGATTTTATAAAGTATTATTTTGTCCTACTCATTTTTCTCCTTTTCTTTTGTGAATGATTGTGGTACTTTTGTTCAGGGAAAACAAAAACCTCACTGGAACTGCGCGGTATGCAAGTGTTAATACTCATCTGGGAGTTGGTGAGTGAGACTACTTTTGTAGCTACTAATCAATAAGTTTTATTAAAATTTTCAAATTCAAGTGATTGTGAAGTTATAATATATTTCGTTCTGTTCATACACGCAGAACAAAGCAGAAGAGATGATCTGGAATCACTTGGTTATGTGCTCATGTACTTTTTGAGAGGAAGGTTGATTGCAATGCCAGATCTTATTTCAATTATATTATTTCTGATTTTATTTTAACTTGGGAAATTGTTTTCCAGTCTCCCTTGGCAAGGTTTGAGAGCTGGCACCAAAAAACAAAAATACGACAAGATAAGTGAAAAGAAAATGCTTACTCCTATAGAGGTATTATTATGAACTGCTTGCAAGCAAGCAGCTTTTTTGTGAATGCTTTGTTTAATAGAATATGCACCTAAGTTTTTTCCTTAGAATAATTGGGATGATTGCTAGCTACCTAAAGTGCAATAAATAATTTCCTATTTTATATGGTGCAAGTAATTTATGGCATGAGTTTCTGAGGCAGGTTTTGTGCAAGTCACATCCATTGGAATTTACATCATACTTCCATTACTGCCGATCGTTGCGGTTTGAAGACAAGCCTGATTATTCGTATCTTAAGAAACTCTTTCGGGACCTATTCATCCGAGAAGGTTAAATTTTGATTTGTATAAATTTGACTATTTCCCGGCAAAAAAAGTTAAGGCTCTGAAAAGGTTTCTTTTGCAGGCTATCAGTTTGATTATGTGTTTGATTGGACTATATTGAAGTATCCACAAATTGGTTCTAGTTCCAGAACCAGGGTGAGTACTTAATAGTTATAAATCTCTTGTGAATAATAGTGTCATTGCATTTCTAACAAAACTGAAGGTTTTTGTTAATTTGTTTTTGGTGCATTTTCAACAGCCTAGTAGCGGGAAACCAGTCATAAATCCAGGACAATCAGGAGATAGAATAGAACGGTCTTCAGGTTTACTCCTTTGACAGCAAGATCTGGAATCTTTTCATTTTCCCTCTAAAAAATACTGCCAGACCGATAAATAGTTTTGTTGTCTTACATATTGCTTAAAGTTCTATTGTTCTTCATTTCTGTGATTTATCATCACTATCAGTTTTAAACTGATAAGATTTTCACTTGTTTAAGTAAATTGAGCCTGTAGATTGTACAAGACAGAGTAGTGTATTGTTTAAAGTTCTACAGTCATTGAAATAGGCTTTCTTCAACTATGGATTTATATTTCAGGTGGACCAGAGATTCGGGATAGATTCTCAGGTGCAGTTGAGGCATTTGCAAGAAGGAATGGATCTGGGCATGGTCTGCATGGTGATCATTCCAGGCATAGGTCTTCGGATGATGTGCCATCTTCTAAAGAAGTGGTTAGTACATGTGTCATCAGGTTTTTTGTAGGTTACCTATAACTTCATTATGGAGTTAACTGCTTGTACTTTGCTTGTTACCTAATGCTTAATTTTTGCAGCAAGCTGATTCTGAGAGGCCCCGTAGCTCTTCTCGTCATGGCAGTTCTAAAAGACCTGTCTTATCAAGCAGCCGTCCAAACTCCTCTGGTGAACCGAGTGAAAGCCGCTCTAGCCGACTGGTCTTGAGCAGTAGCCGACTATCTACTACTCAGAGGACTCAACCAGCTTTAGAGTCCAAACCATCATTTACTCGTGCTTCTGGGACAAGAGGGGGTCGTGATGATACACTCAGGAGCTTTGAACTCCTGTCAATTGGCACAGGAAAAAGGAAATGAAGAACTCTGTACTTATGTCAAGGGTCATGGTTCTGTTACTTCTGATACTTTTCCTTTGAGAGATGTCTCTACCCTTGTTGATTACACTGTATATTTCCATCCAAGGCTAAAAAATCATTGAAATTTCTTCATGAAACTTTAGCAGACTCCTCTTATAGCTCTTCTGATGTTCTTCCATGAATATTTCAGCATGGATGGACACATCCATGAAGAGACACCATGTTACTTTAGGAATATGTTAATATATGGCTACATGTAATAAGTACTTTCTCTATTTGTTTCTGCTGAAGAAAAGGAAAAGAAACTGCAATTTGCAGCAAATGCTCTAAAAGATTTTGCACCCTTTTTATCCATATTTCGTGCCTGAGTGCTAGGTTGTTGTAGTGTACATTGATGGAATGGAATTGTTGGCTCCCATTATGTACAAGAGAAAGAAAAAAGATTGCTGTGCATTTAGCCAGCTTGACTTGGATTTGTAGATCTTATCCATTGTCATATCTAATTGGCATACTTCTTTTCACAAAACCAATTTATCTTCTTGAGTTTGTAACAGAACAAAGAATGTAGATGCCGATTTCCTTGCAAAGGTGGCTACGATTATGCTTGGTCTTTGCTTATTACTAGTGACTTAGGAGTTACGATATTGTGCTTTCACTATGTTTGTGTTGAATTTATTTATTTTATGTGTAGGATAATATAAAATAATTTGACAATAGATATCTTTTAAAAAAGAAGTAATTAAATTCTAAAAAGAAATTAAATTCAAAAGCGCTCCAAGTCACTAATTTTTTTTAGTTTAAGTGCATGTACTTCTAATTTATCAAAAGGTAAGGTTTTAGTGAATGATAAAAAAAAAATATTTAATTTTCATATACATGTAAATTTTTATATTTTCAGAGTAAAAAGCATAAAATGTAACCTAATAAAAACTGTTTATTTTATCTTTTTCCCACCTGAACAAAAATTCAAAATTAGTCCACCAAATTGAAGAAAGAAAACTTTTTGAATTTTTCATTCAGCTTTGTTAATTGCAAATTTGCAATTACCCCCTCACTCACTCTTTGTTAATTGCGCACACACACAACAGATAAATACAACTCTTTTCGCTCAACTGTTTTTCTTTCTCTTTCATCACGAATTCACTACCATTTCCATTCCCTCTTTCTCGTTTCTTTTTCAAACCTCCAAACCAAACAAGGTTTTAATTTCTTTTCCTCTCTTTCTCTCTCCTTTATTATTATTTTTTTAAATCATTTTCGTTTTTTCATCTATTTCACACTCGAATTTTCTCGTCCCTTCAAAAATTTCCCTCTCTGATTCTCAGCAAAACCGGGTTTTCATTCTTTCTTTCATGGTTTCGAACTCCCTGGAATTTCCAATCCTGTATCGTGTTCATTTTCTTCAAGTGCTCGAATGAAACGAAAGGACCAATTGGTTTTTTTCTTTCCTCGTAGTTCGTGGATACCCATATTGTTTTTCTCTGAAAGTTGCTAACTTGGTAACTGGGTAACTTGGTAACTGGGTTTTGCTATCCCTACTGGTAGAAGAAGAATATATTGAGGAATCACAGTGATCGTTGAAGAAGTGGGGGGTTTAGGGTTTTTGGTGGAGTTGCAAATTTGTGATTGAATTAGGGTTTTTTAAGTGTATGAGAGATAAAATTGTGCTGTGATGGATGTGGAGGAAACTGGGAAAGTGGTGTCTTTGGACCCAGATATGTTGCAGCTTCAAGAGGTCTCTCCATTTGCTCTGAAATCGAGTCCCTATGTTGCTGAGGAGCTATTCTCACAGTGGCTTTCACTTCCAGATACTTGTCGCCTGGTACATGAATATATAGTTGATTTCAACTGAATCAGTTATACTTTTCTATGATTGAATGATTTTGGCTATTCAATTGACTAATGGAGATGGTGCAAAATGAGCTGTGTGGAATATGTTTTTACTTTTTGTTAAGATTGAAAGTGATTTTCTATTGCTTTATGGAGGGTTTCAGTTAGTGAAATTGAACTAAAGTTGCGACAGTAGATATTTAAGGGTTTTTTTTTTTTTTTTGATGAAGTAGATATTTAAGTTTGAAATGAACAAAGCAAAACAATACTAATGACAGAAAACTTTTATATCTATATAAGAAAAAGAAAATCCTCAGTATGGTAATTTGGTTTTAAGCCTTAATTTGTTGATGGACTATCATTTCGATTCTGTTGTATTCTATGCATCAACTCAATAGAACAGTAGTGAGAGAATATAGAGCCTCTGAACACCAATCCTAACAGAGGCTTAAATGATTCATATATGGCTCAATATTGAGTTGTTTAAGTTTGTAACTTTATAGAATAAATATTCTGTGAGGATCATTTGATAGCAGAAAAGGATAGGTGCATTAAATGGTTGTTGTAAAACCTTAAATTGCTGTATAAATGATATAAGCTGTCTCATGAATAGTGTAAATCTATTAATAAGGCTGTTGAGTTCCTAAATCATGCTGTGCTAGGACTAGATATGTTTTCATCTATTTCCAAATTGCCCTCTACTAAAGCCCTGCCTCTTCGTTTTGCTTGCTTGTTTGTTTAATTTGTATATCTGTATTTTATGTATATTTCCTTCAATGTTCATTTTTTCATTGATGCATTCTTAACACAGGTTAAGTCATTGCTTGCTGACGCAAAGGCTGGAGTTCCTTTTAGTGCACTTGAGAACTCAACAAATACAAATGCTCTTTCAATCAACGCGTTACCTTCCTTATTTCCTGCTGGGAGTACACCACCACTTTCACCACGCAGCTCATCTGGTTCTCCACGGACCACGAAACAGAGATCTAGCCCTTCTTCATTAGGTTCTCCACTAAAAGTAGTCCGTGAACCTGTAAGGGAGATCATTCCTCAGGTATTGATCATCGTGTTGACTAATTATTGAAATCATTTTCTCAACGAATTATTTGTTCGCTTTCCTCAAAATATTTTTGGTTATGCCTAGAAAGGATTAATTCCTTGTATTAAATTTTATTAGCATTACTTTGAATGTTTGCAGTTTTACTTCAAAAATGGTCGTCCACCTCCAAATGAAATGAAAGAGCATTTCATCTTCCAAATTGATAATCGATATTATGGTCATTTGGATGGTCTGCAATTACTTGGTGAGAACATGATATTTCTGAGCTTTTTGGTTCTATTTCTCAATTATGACATTATTCTGGAGAAATACTAGTCCTTTTTTCAAGTTCTTTTAAAAACTTGTATTTTAATTTCAGAACTCAAGTCTGTCACGAAAGAGATATGCAAACTCCCCTCATTTTTCTCCTCCGTTCTTTTCAAAAAGATTGATGTCAATTTTACAGGAACCATAACAAGGTACCAAACTTTTTATTAGAGACTATTTCATTTAAATAGATCATTCATTGCATCACACCAAGCTTTATGAATTTTTATTAGATTTAGCCCTTTTTTTTATGTATGTTGTTTCTTTTACAATTTGATATATAAATAATTAGGAAAATAGGGCTGCCATATGTTTGCAGATAAAATATGCAGTTGAAAAGTGTTTACTCTCTAGCTGAATAAGTTATGCTCCATAGGGTTTGCAACTGCTTAATGTACTTTAATTTTCTAATATTTCCATCCTTTTCCTTGAAGGAAAGAAAAGGATCTTAACCTTAGATCAACCCATCACTTATAGGCCAATGCTCATCCACCCCAACCCCACCCCATTTTATCGGCTTTTTACAGGAAGTTGGATTCTGAGAGTGTAAAAATTGACTGAAATACACTACTGGAAGCACACTTCCGGTAGTGTAGTTAACATCCTCTGAGAAGAAATTTGGGCGGGGGGGATGAGCAATCATCTCACTTATATTCTAATGATATCATTTATGTTAGATGGCAATACAAACCCAGAGAAAATACTACCCTGATTGTTGATTTGATTATTTTGTGGGTGGTGATTTCAGAATTATTTTGGAAGACTCTTTAACTGGCTTTACAATCAGTGTTGTTTAAATCGCGATTTAAATCGCAAGATCGTGCGATTTCACGATTTTACCAAGCCTGGTGATCCAGATCGCACGCAGAATCATATTCTGCTGATATCACAAGCGAAAAGTCTCGCAAAAATGGTGAGACCGCGATCTTATGTCGTCACATTTGTTGGTTGTTTTTGGGTCGCGCCTCATTTTGTTTTTCTTCTCCCATTCTGTTCCTGCTGCTGCTCTGTTTACCTTTCTGCCGCCGCTTACTTGTGATTTGTAACCTCTACTGTGAAGTACTTGTGTTGATGGTGGTGGCGGCTGAGGGAGAAAAGAAATCTTTACTAGGCTGTTTCTGTCTTGAGAGAGTGCTATTGGGCTATTTACTATTTGGGCCCAACTCATAATTTTTCATGTTATATATTACTTATTTGTATGAATATGGTATTTGGTAGTTTTTGTATTACAGTAATGGGATGCTTTATTTGGTAGAGGCAAGATCAACATTTGAATGGAGCATTGACCATTTAATTCCAAATATTAATATTCTTTATTTTCCATAATTGCCATTATAAAGTATTTTAGCAAATCTTAAACATAACAATATATTCAATTTGGTAGGATCTTAGGATCCTGGTTTCGATCTTACATTTTACGTTCTTGCTATTCCCTCTCAACCCTAGGTAATTATTTGGGGAGGATCGTACGGTCCTAGTTGCGAACTTGCTAACCTCTCCTGAGCTTACACAATCTCTCGAGCGGGTAGCAAGATCGTAACTAGAATCGTATGAATTTGTTCTCGTACAACATTTGGTCTTTGTTGGACTGATGCCCCTCCCGTTTCACATATATTTTAGGGATCAATTTATTGACTATTGGATTCGAGGCAACATGTTATCTTTGGATTTACCGACACAAATATTTACCATACTGAAGCAGCCACATCGAACATACCTTGTACAGGTTTGCATTGTTTTAGAAGCTGTCATACTCTTAATCCCAAGTATTTTGCTGTTTGTTATCTCTCAAGTCTCAACATGAATTATTTAGGGCTTGCTCAAATGCTATATATTAGAATTAGAATTGCGTTTACGTTTTCTATTTTTCATGTAGGATGATTTCAAACCCATCATGAGGGAACTATTGTCCTCTCATCCTGGATTGGAGTTTTTGCATAGCACACCTGAATTTCAGGAAAGATATGGTATGTATGATCATATTATTTAGATTAATATTTTTGTTTCGGTTTTAAGTCTTGTTACTTTAAGAAAGATATATTTACTTGGTTTTTTCTTTTCTTTTTCACTCTTCTCTTTCGAGGTGGGCATGCTAGAATGCAGAGTGTTTGACAAGATTATCATATTCTATCTTTCTTTTTCTACATCACATATATTTTATGTTTTCAAAAATAGTTCCTGGGCTATTTCTCACTGCTTCTTTTTTTGTGTGTTGAAACAGCTGAGACTGTCATACATAGAATATTTTACTACATCAATAGATCAGGAAATGGCCGACTTACCCTGCGGGAGTTGAAACGTGGGAACCTAATTGATGCCATGCTGCATGTAGATGAAGAAGAGGATATTAACAAAGTTCTGAGGTAAAGGATTTTAGCTCAAAATGTATGAAAAAGCAACTATATTTTTTTTAAAAGCATTCCATTGTTGTCCTTGCTCGTTGCCTTGTTTGGCTTTTTAATAAAAGGCAATGTGGTTCTATAGAGCTCCCACCATAACAGGGTCTAGGAAGGGTCAGATCCATTACGGTCCTTTAGTGGGATTTACCTTGCATTTACTAGAGAGTAGAGACTGATTTGTTGACTTTAATCTACTGGGCTCCCCTTCAACCTATTGCCTTTGGGTCATGCCTCAATTTCTTCTAAAAGTTGTAGGAACTGTACAAATATATTTAACCATCCTAATAGAATCAAATTGCCTTTGCTTATGCCTCTAATTAAGCACTGCTGGAAGATTTAATCATCCTACTTAGTGACCAGTCTCCCCTCCCAGATTCCATCGCCCAAATTGTGGCCCTTAATTCAAGGGGTAAAGACTTTATTAAAACCGCCTTTACAGGCAAAACGCCCAAAGGAGGAAGCCAAGAACACAGTAATAGAATTCAAGGTTACAAGAGAAACTGCTGGAAATTTTAGAAAATGAAAAGAGAAACTGGAGATCCTTAGAATTCTGAATCTGATGAATTGTTATTGTGTTCTCTCTGTTCGCTAGATCTGAATGCATTACATGTAAATAACTTATAAATCTATCTACTTGACAGCTGTTATTCTAACTGAATAACTAACTGAACAGAATCACTAAGTTAGTAAGTTCTCTAACATGGATCCATTCCATATCAATGTTGTTATGCTTCTATATTTTGTGCTATCTCTATGTTCAGTCATGAGTCACTTGATTCCAAAGATGTGCAAGCCTATGATTGGTTTTCGTTTCCAGCTTAGTCATCTCTACAAAGTTTGATTTTCATTGCTTATTTATGTTTGCTACATTATTCAGGTACTTCTCATATGAGCATTTTTATGTCATTTACTGCAAATTTTGGGAGCTCGACACAGATCACGACTTTTTCATTGACAGAGAGAACCTTATTAAATATGGGAACCATTCTCTTACATATCGGATTGTTGATCGAATTTTTTCCCAGGTCTGTTGGTATTTTTCGTCTTTGTTAGCGCTCCAAGTTTAGCTTTACTGTGTATGGCTATGGGGCCCGGGGGCTCGTACTGCATATTCTGTGTGTTTGGAACAATGAATTTTAGGAATTGATTTTATTTATGAATGAAATTCTTTGTTTGGAATGTTTTAAGATATAAATTGAACTGATTCGGAATCCTTTTGTTTTATGTTGTGATTATTTAGAAATCCTCTCAAACTTGGTTGAATATATATGATTTGATTTTAGTTTTAATTATTAAAGTTGATAAGTTTTCCTTAGTAGTTTATCTACCTTGCACATTCTAAGGATAATAAAGCAAATGAAAACAAAATGTGTTCCGTTCATTTAGAATTTTAAATGTGGAATTTAATTTGCAAATCTATTCAATGTCCTGAGCAGGAGAACTGATTCCTCAATGAATCAAATGAATTTCATATTTTAAATTTCTTGTCTTATGCCAAAACTGAGACAGGTTCCGCGAAAATTTAGCAGTAAAGTTGAAGGGAAAATGAACTATGAAGATTTTGTTCATTTCATACTTGCAGAGGAAGATAAGTCATCTGAACCTAGTCTGGAATACTGGTATACTCCCTAGCCTTCTCAAATACTGGAGATCTTTTAGCAGCATAGAAAATCGTACGTCTTGACTAATATATGGCAACTTGGAAAATAAAAGAAAGCAAGTTATTTTTTTAACCATTTAATTTATACACAATTATTCTACTAAAACTTATAATAATTGTTGAAGTTATGGGGTTTTAGATGGAGTAATGATAAGAATAAGAAAAAATATAATTAGTGCGAAATATGATTGATAATGATTTGATACTAACTTGATACAAAATTATAAACACCAGCCCCAATTTATTGGGATACATGACTCCTAATCCTAAATCAATAGGGAAATCAAGAAACAAATCATGATTGTAACTAAGTTTTACCGAAGTTAATATTTGGAGATAATATTGCAAAGATATTAAATATACTTTCTTATATTCTAACAACAGCAACAACAACAATAGTAGTAACAATAATAATGTAGCGTTGAAGACCAATTCCCTGTCATTTGTATAAATCATAAGCCTGCTGGCCCTTTCTAATTAACGCAGTCTATGTTTGATAATAATTGGAGCACTGCTTTCAAAACCGGACTAGACCAGATGGTTAGTAGGGTTTGAACCAGCTACCGTTTAAGTGTATGGTCTATTTAACATAAAAAACCAGTTAATTCCAAATCCAGTGAAAACTGAGTCAAAACCTGTTAAGACTTTTGAGTTTTAACTGGTCAATTTCTTTCTTTAATTTTCCTTTTTATTCTAAAGAATATTTTTAAGTTGAACGAACATGATTTGAACTTCGTTCCTTGAGGTTCCAATGTCAAACTCTTCCTCGATCTTTAAAGTAAATTGAATTTTAAAAAGAATTTCCCCCCTAAATCGTTGTAGGTTTAAATGCATTGATTTGGATGGAAATGGAGTGTTGACACCAAATGAAATGCTGTTCTTTTACGAGGAGCAGTTGCATCGGATGGAATGTATGGCCCAAGAGCCAGTGCTTTTCGAAGATATACTATGTCAGATTGTTGATATGATCGGACCAGAGGTCTCTCCTTTATTCATGTCCTTGCGTCTTTGGTTGTTTCTGTTTTATTCCTCTGCATTATAGCACGTGGTGACCGTCCTATGTTTACAGAATGAAGGATATATCACACTACGAGATGTGAAAAACAGCAAACTTTCTGGAAATGTTTTCAATATTCTTTTCAATCTCAACAAGTTTATCGCATTTGAAACTCGCGATCCATTTCTCATTCGTCAGGTAGAAGCAAGTTTTAGATCCTATTTCACTATCAATGTGAAGCCTTTTAGCAGTATTTGTTGTCAAATTTGTAATGACATGGAGGGAACTTTGTTGTCCAGGAACGCGAGGATCCAAGTATGACAGAATGGGACCGCTTTGCACACAGAGAGTATATTAGGCTTTCTATGGAAGAAGATGGCGAAGATATGTCGAATGCCAGTGGAGATGTCTGGGAAGAATCACTTGAGGCCCCTTTTTGACTTTAAATTAGGTAGGTTGAGTAGTGTTTGCCACATATATTTTAGAGAAAATGAGACATACCTGGAGTATTTTGCAGTTACTTTTGAAATACAGTTACAATGTATTGGCAATATGACGAGTTCTCATTATCAAATATTTTACACTGACAATGCAACTCTATTAAACTCTATATCTTATTCTTAATTTTCATAACAATAAATATGTTGTATTTCTTGCACTACCTAAATGGATATCATTAATGTAGGTGAATCAAAGGCTAAAGTTGTGCTTTTTAAGAATCTTCACACTCTACCACTTGAACAATATGGGAGCAGTATGCATTTGGAGAGGTATTGGTCTTGGAGGTAGATGTCCAATATTGTGCTCTGGAGAGGTTCCCCTGAAATTTGTTTAGTAAGAAATTGAGAATAGCTACAGGGTACGAGCTGGTGCAGATTTATTGTTCTTGTTAATATACTTTTTTTTACAGTAATCCATATCGAATTTAATTTCTGTAAAAAAACTGGAGGGTTTTTGGTTTATCCCTGATGAGTTTTGGTTGTTTTTTTGGTTTTTTTTTTACAGAATTTATCTCAGTTAATTGTATTAAATTTTCAATGTGTTTCTTTAGTTTGTTAGATAGTGAAAGAGCAAATGCAATATCATGGAATTAAATTATGAAATTTAAAAAAGATGACTAAATTAAGTTTTTGAGAATTTGAAAGCATTACACGTTAGGTAGTCTATTTAATTTCATTCAAACAATTGTTGACATATACTGTCGTCACTTGTTAGTCTACGGAGTTGGTTGTATTGTTAAGCGTTATACTTTTGCCAGAAATATAAAAACATGTAACTATAATGTGTTATTTCGGTTCCTATCTTTAAACAAACGGGTTTATTTCTTCATCCTGGATATCTTTTTCATATACTCCATTGAAGTACTTTGGTTCCTTTACATCGTGACAATAAATTTGACATTCACACTGCCTACAGCTTTCATTCCTTACCATCTAAGATAGGTAATAGGTATGACATGTATGAAAACTCTAGCTTGCAGGAGGATGATTAAAGATGTAAAATCAGCAAGTTGAAATTTCGTTATCTTAGACAAATTGATGTACTCGAAGTTGTATGCATTTGTTGAAATAATCTCTAAATTTTACGAAATGGCAAGTTCATTCCTAATATTGCAATGCGTCTGTCAAAATAGTTTACCCCCATTAACTTCTACTGTTAAAGCTATAACGCTGACACATTAAAAATCTCAAATTAATGTCACATCATAAACTGCATATAAGATTTGTAATGTAAAAATATATTTAATGTCTTTAAATTTCAAAATGATTGTACTTAGTTAGAAATACATGAATTTAGTGTGACACAAATTTTTAGTGATGTAATATTAATGTGGAATCCATGTATACAAAGTATATGTTTATTTATCATGTTAGATCATAGCCTTTGACTATAAATTTTATTAATTTATAAAATTAAAAAATTATTTTGATCCAATCTCACAATTTCGAGGATGAATTTATATATTTACACAATAGAGAAAGAAATGCTCTAAATTTTTATTCATTGTTTTGATATAGTGTTTGATTGACTGTTTTTGTTATTTCTATAATTTTTATTGTTACTTTCATAAATATATTATCGTTTTATGTATTAATTTTAAGTTTAGATACTGTAAGTTTGGTGACATATAATTTTTAATATCGTCTAGAAATTTAAAGAGATTCAAACTGTTGTGCCGGCCGATTTAGCCGAATTGTAAACAAACTTATTATTACTACTTCACATGCATAAAAAAAATGCAAGTAGTGTGCATTATCAAATAAAATAAAATTTCCGAAAAAAAATTATAAAAAAATGGAAGATAATATTGAGATGGGACCGGAGTGAAGAAAATAAAATATAATCTAACATTTTTGTAGTGTTGTGTTCTGAGAATGACACGCTATACTTTTCAATTTTCATTCAATTAATTCTGGTATTGTTTCCTTTTTACTTTTCCTTTTTCTTAATCCTCTCATTTTGCAACCCGCATTGGCATTCCCATTGGCTCTTTCAAATCCTCTCATCTTTCAATTTCAATCACAATCATCATTTTCTTCTTCCTTTTAAAATCCTCATTTCTCTCTTTTATTATTATTACTTTTCAATTCGGTTCTACTCACTATCAATTTCATTCTACCTAACTTTTCTTGATCTCGTTCAAAGTTACCTTCTTTTCCTCTTCCTTAATTCAACTGCTTTCCTTAATTGCTCCTTATTTTTTTATTTTATTTATTTTACATTACATCTCTTGTTTTCCTTTCATCACTTTCATATTAATACATACATACTTAATAGCTAAGCTCAAGCTTAATCAGGTTTTCACTCTTTCCTTATTATCATTCTTATGCTTCATTTAATTAACTAATTAATTGTTTCTTCTTTCTTACCTCATTCCACTCGGTACATTTTGTCTTCTTCCCCCATTCATGTTTATGTAAATTGTTCTGTTTTCAATTCTCATCAACTAATTAATTAATTAAAAGGAATAAGCATGTCTTCTATAACAACACATGATGCATTGCTTCACAATTTTATATTAGTAATGAAATACGAATAGACTATCTCACATTCTCATAGCTGGCTTGTTTTATTTTTCAACCATCTTTTGCCAATTATCACATTCTCATAACTTACTATAAACTATTTGTTATTTTTAAATTTGGTTCTTTTAGCTACTACGTGAATTAGTTAAGTATGTTTGGAATGTTATAGAAAATCCTCATTTTTTTTCTCTAACTTTTGTTCTGTGTTTTATCATTTAGACTGAGTCAGCAGCATATATTCACCAAGAATAGTAGTTGTAATTTTTTGTGAAGATGGTTTTGGGAATAAGAACAAAGAGTAGAAAAAGTGTTTCAAATTCAATCCAAGTTAACTACAACATCCATGTTAAAGAGATCAAACCATGGCCACCTTCACAATCACTTAGGTCTGTTCAATCTGTGCTCCTGAACTGGGAAAATGGTGACCGAGTTTCGGGGTCTCTTGCTTCGAATGTTGGTAATGGAAAAATCGAGTTTAATGAACCTTTCAAGCTTTCAGTATTTATGTGTGGAGAAGCTTCCAAGAAAGGAAAAAACCACGAAAGTTTCAAGAAGAACTACTTAGAGTTTCACTTGTATGATAGGACAGTGAAGAGTCAACTTTTAGGATCAGCTGTTATAAATTTTGCAGAGTTTGGGATTATTAAGGAAGCTAAAGCCATAAGTGTTCAGTTGAACTGCAAGAAGAGTTTCAGGAACTCGGCGCAACCGTTTCTGTATGTTAATATTCAGCCATTTGATATAGAGTGTTCAAGCTCATCACCAAGCAGCAACTTTTCAAAGGAATTGTCACTAGAAAAGGAAGAAAGAGAGTTTGTATCACAGTCAGTTAAAGATGAGGATGATGATGTTGAAATTGCATCTTTTACTGATGATGAAAATGATGACATTCCTTCAAATCCCTTGCAAACTATCAGATCTGCTTCAGATACTACAGAAGGTTTGCCCCTTCTTAATTAAAAAGTACTAAAGTGATTTATTTTCTAATTGTGCTTAATGATAAATCATATTTGTGATTAATTGCTCTATACATTTTATAGACATTATATTTGATAGGATATAGTCAATGAATATTAGAGTAGTTAAGAGTTAGTTAGTACAAGTTAGTTAATAGTAATTAGTTAGTTAGTTGAGGTTGTTATAAGGCTATTTGTATAAATAGGGAGGTTATAGAGTTAGAGAGGTTCATCTTTGAATATTGTAATCAATTGTTGAATAGTAGTAACTCTATTATAAAGGGAAAACCCTTGGAGGAAAGATTTCTCTCCTAGCTCTCAATAAAAGTATTCTTTCCCAGGAATCCAATTCTTGGGTTCCTAACAATATTCCTTTGTTATGATTTGCCAGTAATTGACCATTTGACCACAAATCTCCATCACTCTATTTCGATGGATTTTGCTCAAGAAAAAACTACTATGATGCTTTACATTTGGTTATAGACTTATAGTATCGGTTGCTTCTTTTCCTCTTAATTGTCAGTGTGCACATATGCGTTGATCATTTGCATCAAGTTATGTTTGTTTGTATGCTGCTGCAATTCATGTTCTGTTGGTCTTAGCATATTTAGGAAATGGGATGACTTTATCCTATATTTGATTGCTCATTTAACATTTGTGTATCAATTTTCATATAAGGTTGATTTTTTCTTCACCAAAAAAAAAATATGTAAGGTTGGTTTTTAAGTGTCATTTTAGCTCCACATAAAATGATCAAATATTTGAACTCTAAATTTGTTGAATGGTTCTTTTTGAATTGTTCTTAGCTACTAGATACATAGTAAAGGAACTATATGGAACTATGAAGATGTATTACAGATGCTATAATTTTTATATTGATTACCTGATCTCTGGACTGTTAATATGCATGCAGAGATTAAATTTTCTAGTCTGTCATTTTTAATAGCCTGTTGAAATTTGATTTCAGACAGCATCGAAATCAGTGAAGGAGGAACAAAGGGATCTAATGAAGAATGTATTATACCCTCAGAAAGTACTTCTTCTAGCTTACTCGTAAACACAAAGGCTGAAACATCCACAAAGGTCAATGGTGTCAAATCTCCCTCTTCGTCTATGGTTCTACGCTCAGATACGGAAAATGATGAAAATGGCAGGCCTTCTTTGCATAAAATTTCTGAGGGAAGTATCAAGGTTGCTGATGCAAGTTCTGAAATTCAAGAAAGCATTGAACAATCCCGTTCACTAGATATCACTGGTGATATATTCAAAGCCAAATCTCCATCTTCGTTCATTTCATCAAGTATGAGATCACACTTTGAAATATCTTCCCAATCTCAAGTGACTCCAGAGGATAGCACAAATCAAGAAGATAGCTCAGAAAACCGGAGATATAAAGAAAATAGTCCCGAGAAAGTTAGAAATGTTTTTAACATTGGTGTGATGGAGGACAAAAAGAAAATGGACAACAGAATAAGAGGACAAGAACAGTTTACTATAAGTAATGAAATGTTAGAAAATGTGCTTGATAATAATTTTTCAGATGATGAATCTACAAGGGCAGGAAAATTATGTCGTGATACTCTTCTGCCAAGTAAAAAATCACATGAACATCCAACAATTATTTCGACAAATGATAAAGCAGATGATGTGAGAAATGAAAAGTTTCTTTTACAACCTATTGGGACCTATGGGCAGCTCACCAGGAGTCAGAACTTAGATCAGGAAAATGGTGTTCATGTTGGTGCTGCTTGTCATAAAGACATTAATGTGAATGGAAGCTTTCTTAATGACAATACTGAATTGAAGGCTGAAGTTGAAAGGCTTCGTGAAGAGCTGAGGGAAGCTGCTGCTCTTGAAGCTTCAATGTACTCAGTTATTGCTGAACACGGCTCATCAAACAAGGTTCGTGCACCTGCTCGGCGGTTGTCTAGATTCTACTTCCATGCTCATAGAGTTGGCTCCCCTGCTAAAATTGCTAGTGCAGCCCAGAGTACTATCTCAGGATTTGTTTTGGTTTCTAAAGCATGTGGGAATGATGTCCCAAGGTATATAAAAATTGATTTCTTAACTTTCTTAACTATGCTGAAATGATATAATAGTTCAGGAGCATACACCGATGATCTTGTTCTTATGGTTCTAAGTTGCAACATAGCTTTTGATGAAAGTGTAACCTAAGACAACAAACTTTCTATTCCTACATATGGAGAAAATGCTCCTTGTATGTGAAAAAACAATATAGAATTTTCTTTTCTATTGAGCATACATAAAAAGGAATATTGAGAATGAATGTGTTGAAGTTGTGGGATTTTAGATGAAATGAGGAGAGAATATAATAAGAACTCAAATATTATTATAATAGTTTTATGTTAACTTGATTACAAAATACTTAATACTAATGTCTATTTATAGAGATATATAGATTCAATCTTAAATCAGGAATAAATCATAATAATAATGAGAGATATTCTAAGATATCTCTATTATTGATCATAGGAAATAACTCAAGATACTCTAATTTAATGTAAAAGATAATATAAGATATTTTCTAATATTCTAACACTCCCCCTCTAGGTAAAACTTACTAAGCTTTAGCTTGTTACAAGAAAACAATGTATTGTTTCGCAAAATTAAAAAGGCAACTCAAGGATGTTGGTGAAGTTGGAGAAACTTGCTATAAAGACAGGCTAACCAGATAGCTTCAATGATCATCAACCTGAGAGAAATTCATGGCAAGCAATTGAACAAAGCAATGTATGTCCTTCAAAAAAACTGCATTTGGAAGCTTCAAACCAATAATATCGAAGACCTAAATATTTAAACTTGAATCTGCTTCAAGGAGGGAGAGGCGTGCTTCAAGGAGAGAGAGGCGAGATCAGTACATCTAGGACAAAGATGGGGCGAGTTGCAAGTGCATCTAGGACAAATTGCCAAACTAAAGTGAGTCATGAAAATAAAAGACACCGTTTGAATGACCATGAATGGAAAAAGAAGTCATCATTAATATGATTCATTCGTGGGAAAAGAGATACCACTGGAATGATCGTCAGTGGAAATAGAAGCCACTGATATAACATGTTAGTAAGAACCGAATTGCATGACAAACACCGAAGAAGAAGCAACATGTATGCTCGTGGCTCGAAATAAAAAACTGAAAACAGATCTGGAACCAGGACGGAAAACCCAATCTGGACGACCGAAACATTGTGTCAGAAGGCGGACAGTCGCGCTTGTGCTCGAGGCTGGCACATGAGATGAATACGGCGGATCTTGGAGGCGCATGAGTGTATGTGGAGAAACTTTTGGCCTGAACAATCTGGGTTGTGTAGATTGGGAGGTTCCGCACACAATGGAAGTGGTTATGTCGGAAAACTTGCTGGAAAACTTTTCCAGCTGCAACAATTGTAAGCGGAAGTGACAACAGTCAGAAAAAAAGAATGATCATGCCAGAAAAGAGAAACTATGATTATATTTCCAAATTGTTAGGAACTTGGAAGCGGAATAGTGGTGAGACAGTTCAAGTAGGATCGAAAGAGGCTCTAGATACCTTGAAGTTTTGGGATTTTAGATAAAAGAATGAGAAAATATAATAAGAACTCAAATATTATTGATAATAGTTTTATGATAAGTTGATTACGAAAGACTTAATACTAATCTCTATTTATAGAGATACATAGGTCCAATCCTAAATCAAGAACAAATCACAAAAACAATTGGAGATATTCTAAAATATCTCTATGATTATAAATTGATCATAGGAAATAACTCAAGATACTCTAATATAATATAAAAGATATTATAAGATATTTTATAATATTCTAATGGAATGTATTCAAGAGAAAGTTGGATAAGCAAATATTAAGGAGAATACAATTGAGATTTGAGAATACGATTGAGACTAATCTAAGGTGGCCTGTTCATGAGAGAATTAAGTCTCCAAGAAGAAAAAAGGTCAAATGGAATAATTAAATTAGGTGGACAAATAGAACTTACGGACAAATAGTTAAAAAAGGCTTTTATATAAAGTTCGAAATTGGTTTTTAGTGAAAACATGACTTTTGTTATTAGAACATAATTACTGTTTTATCAATGTAATCAATCCCAACTAAAGGGATAAAGATTGGTTATTACTGTATCTATTGAAGTTTGTATGATTGATTATCGTTTTCAAAAAGGCCTCAACATAGTTTTCATCATTTGCATGCAATTTAAACCAGTTCTTAGTTTTCTGTTTTGTAACCGTAAATAGGTTGACATTCTGGTTCTCAAACCTGATATTTCTGAGAGCAATTGTGAGTAAAGGAGTTGAAAGTATACACTTTGGTGATGGTCCATGCATCAATGAATGTTACGGCAATGGTGATACTTTACACGAGGAAGAAAAAGAAAATACAGAAGAATGTTTACATAGCTGGCTGGATCCAGAGACATTCTTAGTTGCATTGGAAAAGGTTGAAGCGTGGATATTCTCTCGAATTGTTGAGTCAGTATGGTGGCAGGTTGAATCATAAACCATCTTCTGCTTCTTGTCATCTCTCTAGAAGCATTGATTTGAAGCTGAATGACCCTGTATTTTTTACTGATACTTTTTTGTGTTTGTTGTCCTCAGACTCTGACTCCATACATGCAGTCTTCAGCAGCTAAAAGCTCTACCTCTAGGAAAACCTATGGGAAGAGATATACTATTGGTGATCAAGATCAAGGAAACTTTTCTATTGATTTATGGAAAAGAGCTTTCAAGGATGCATGTGAAAGGCTTTGTCCTCTTCGAGCTGGAGGGCTTGAATGTGGCTGCTTGCCTGTGATATCTAGAATGGTATAACTTAACATTTGTATTCCTGATGCAACGTGTTTCAATGCTGGATTCATTCTTATATTCTTCTTTTTACATGTATATGGATGTAGATATATATGTTAAATCATATGACAAATCATCTAGCTTGGTTGATGTCTTCTTCACTCTGATTTTTAAGCCGTATCTTAAAATGTTGGAAATTGTGTTTAGTGGATATTTATTGTTAGAGATAATTTTGAAAACCATTTTTGGCAGATACTTGACATCCTAAGGTTCCTGTTGATTTGATTCTTGGCATCACATTGAACCTCTTTGGCCATGTGGTCATAATTTCAATCCTCACCATGCCTATTCATAGATGATTTAAATTTCTACATAAGGTCTGCTTTGTCCATGGTTTGAAATTAAAGGCCTTTGCATGAGTAATCCCCGTTTATTTCGATATAAAAACCATTATCGGACCTGCTTTTGGGTTATTTGATTCTTGAAAGCTAAGGGAAACATAGGCTTTTTTCCTCGTGTTCACTGTTTAATAGTTATATCATTAGTTTATTCTTGAAAAGTTCAAAGTTGGATAGATAATGTAGATGTTCATGTTTTCTCTTAATGATGACATTTGCTATTTGTTCCTATCTTTTTAACTAATTGAAATGCAAGCTGATTGGAATAGGACTTCTCTTGTGGTGGTAGGTGATGGAACAATTGGTTAATAGACTTGATGTGGCGATGTTCAATGCTATTCTTCGGGAATCAGCCGATGAGATGCCAACAGATCCTATATCTGACCCCATTAGTGATTCTAAGGTTCTTCCTATTGCAGCTGGAAAATCAGGTTTTGGGGCTGGTGCTCAACTAAAGAATGCCGTGAGTGACTAAACTTTTGATCTTTTGAGAATATGATTTTTGAATTCATTAACATCATTCAAAATTTGAAATTAATTTCAAATTCGAAGTTTTTAATCTTTGATGCATTTATAGTTAACACTATTTCAGAGGTATGAAGTTTTTCTTTTCCTGGGTACCCCCTCTGCTTAAAACACATCCTTTTTAAGTTTGCTTAGACATACTCCTTTGCCCTTGCATTGTCCTTGTAAATTTGTGGGATGATGACGTATATTTAAATAAATGTTATCAGTGATGCTCTATGTTGTGCATCTTTGGTAATGAAGTAATGAACATGCTCTTGGTAACTTCACATTGTCTATACTCAGGTCGGTGACTGGTCAAGATGGCTTTCAGATTTGTTTGGCATTGATGATTGTGACCCTAATGAAGACAGAAATGAAAATTATGACTCAAAATATGAATCGTCCTTCAAACCTTTCCTTCTCCTGAATGCGTTGAGTGATCTAATGATGCTTCCTTTTGATATGCTTGCAGACGTCTCTATGAGAAAAGAGGTTTGATTACTTTTGATTGGTTGAGTTGTGTTTTTCATTTCTACTTTTTGGGAAATAGATTTTCATTTTCATTTTGCAAAAACCTTCTATAGGTATGTCCTAGATTTGGCATATCATTGATAAAACAGGTTGTCTACAATTTTGTTCCCGATGAGTTCTCCCCCGGACCTGTTCCGGATGCTGTTCTCGAGGCCTTGAACAATGAGGTTGGTTAATTTGTTGCATGATTTTTCTTTCTCTTTTAATACAGGCAATAACTATGATGAGGTCAGTGGATTATATCAATGCCTACACTCTGTGTTTGCCTATGCGTTGTTTTAGCCCTTTAACTTTTAACATAGAGTGAAAAATAGAGTTAAAGTGGCATATGTCAGTCTAAATCTGTTTTACATTGACCACCAATAATAATTCACTATTTATTCACTTTATACAATCTCAAGTTGAAAATATACTTATAAGAATGGAGTGATGTGGCAAAATAGTGGACTATCATTTTGCGTGTCAGTCTAATACTGATTTATACTCACAGTGCATGTCTTTTAAACTCAAAATCATATATAAATGTAACTATTATTTTCTTGATTTTAGGATATTCAGGATGACGAAGGGTCCATAACAAGTTTTCCATGCAGTGCTGGTTCCACATCCTATGCACCACCTCCAGCTTCTTCAGTTGTGGGTATGCTTCAAGAAGTGGGAACCCCTTCACTAAGAAGTGGATCATTTGTGCTTAAAAAGTTATATACAAGTGATGATGAACTTGATGAATTAGATTCACCACTTTCTGCTCTTGGCATGGATGATCCTAAGAAAAAATTTGCAGTAGTAAAGGGAGGTCGTAAGGTTGTTCGATATGAACTTTTGCGAGAAGTGTGGAAGAGTAGTGAATAACATATATTCAATCATTGTTTTATTTTTTTGTATATTTATTTACAATTTAGCCTAGTATAGCAGCTTTTGTTTTTAACAATAATAAGAGTAATAATAATATTGGCCTTTTATAATCTTGTACTTTTTATGTCATAGAACTGGTAAAGGAAGTTCATTTTATAAATGAGAAGTTATTATGTCTAAGTAAGTGAAATTTTATCCTCGTATATTAGACAAGCATCCACCAAAGTTGGTTTCATAATTTGACTTGCATCGTGAGGAATAACTTTTAGAAAAAGACCACGATAAAGTTTTCTACAAATTTAGTAGTTATTTATGTTTGTTCCTTTGTTTGAATTATCATGGCATTTTGGTGGGAGTGATCAGTGGGTGTTGAACAATGATAAGGCTGGTGTCTATGCAGTTAATGAGGCCTACAATATCGTTACGAGTGATGTATTGGTTCAATGTCTCCCTTCAATCAATATTTATGGAATTCATTGGTTCCTTTAAAGACTGTACTCTTGGTTTGGAGGTTGTTTAACATGTTACCAACAAAAGACAATTTGCTTAGGAGAGGAATATTGATTGAGGATGATATTGGTTGTGTGGAGGTTGTGGTGGAGTTGAGTCGGCTTCACATGTTTTCTTTGAATGTAATTCATTTTGCAGGTATTTGGCAAGCCATTTTTGGATGGTTAGGTGTTGTTGAAGTGCTACTAATTTCATGCTTCGAGCATATGGAGCAATTTTCATGTTTAGTTGGCGGTGGTAGGGTATTCAATCAACGGTTGGTGCTGAGATGGTTTGTGACCATGTGGACAATATGGAAGGTAAGGAATGCAATCATCTTCTGCAATAAGG
Organism: Cicer judaicum; assembly: GCA_037974835.1. Taxonomy (NCBI): domain Eukaryota; kingdom Viridiplantae; phylum Streptophyta; class Magnoliopsida; order Fabales; family Fabaceae; genus Cicer; species Cicer judaicum. The sequence goes on from JBBPBS010000968.1 coordinate 27,799,166, forward strand.
AGTTGAATGTTCAATAGTGGAAAGTGTAAGAGTTCATGTGTGGAGCTGGCTGAGGGTGGATGTTAAGGGTTTTGATTTCTCTATTCATCTATGGTTCCTTTGTCTATTAGTTTTCTTAGAAGGCAGCTAGCTCGCACTAGGTTTAAGGAGAAACCTGCAGTTTTATTCTGAAGGGTCTGATAGTTTATTTCGTCTAAAATTACATGGAATCATTAAAATTCTACCATATTTATGCTAATCTGTTGGTGTAGAATCATAATCTGGTAAGACCGAATGTGTTGGTTTGTGTTTTGTTATAGGTTTGCTTATACTGTGTGCAATTGGTATGGGCTACCACAATGGAATTAAAGATGCAAGAAATCATGAATTTGGTTTAATTGATGCTTTATTGAGCTGACTAAATTTGCTTTGAATATTTTTTTGTCTGTTGTGAATTAAGCTATATTGTTGGTGTTACAAACGAATATGAAGTGTTGGTGTCAACCGTCAAGCACTTGAGCAAGTTTGGTATTTCATATTTTCATTTTGACGAATTTGTAGGGGATTTTGTTGGTAGGTGCGTTCCTACTGTGTGAGCTAATTTGTGTTTATTCTATCATATACACAACTGGTGTATCTTTGTGGCAACTATGTGCACATCTTGTACTTGGTTAGTAATTTGAATACAATTTTAGTTTCTTCACATAGAAGACTAAATGCAACAAACACAAACACATTTTAATGAAATTGTCTCATTCACAAAGGGAAACAATAAAACAACATTAACAATCAAAGCCACAAATAGATGTAGTTTTTGAAAGCCCAAAAGCTCGTGACTAAAGTCATTTTCAGAATCACGCCTTCCTATCCCATGCATCCTTAATTGATATATTTTTTGAATAATATTTGATATAATTATATACATAGCACAATTTTATGTGTTGAATTTGAGTACATAGTTGAAATCAGGGGTAGCAGGAAAACTCAACCACCACATTGCTGCAAAAAAAGTGTGATCCCCTCTCATTAGCTACCTGCAAGCTACAACCATCAACGACACAAACGAGAAATTTACTTGAAAGAGTTCTGCGAGGATATCAGATTGGATTTTATGAGGGAGATTAAATGATCCAATTGCTCGTTTATAGGGTTGATTTCTAAAATAGTGAAATATGTGCTATTTATTTATTTATTTGTGGGGGTGCATGTATAAGATTTTGTCTAAGATTTTTTGCTGATAGGTTGAAAAAGGTGGTTGGGAAGGTCATTTCAGAGACCTTGTCGGCTTTTGCTTGTGATAGACAAATCATGATGAGATTTAATTAATAGCTAATGAAATTGTGAATGAGGTGAAGAGAAATAAAAAGTTCATTTTATTTAAGATTGATTTTGAGATAGCTTATGGTTCAGTTGAATGAGGTTATTTTGCTGATGATGATGTGTTGATTATGGAGGAGAAGAATTGGACAAATATCAGAGCACTTGAGGAAAATATGTTTTTATTTGAGTTGGTATCCAATTTAAAAGTGAATTTTCATAAAAGCTTACTTGTGGGTATTAACGTGCAAGAGTTGTTGATTAAAGCACCTTCAACATGTTGGGTTGCCGATTGGGGATAATCTAAGGAAGTTGTCTTTTTGAAAACATGTTCTTAATAAGGCTATCTAGGTGGAAGTCCTTAGCCTATCCCTGGGTGGTCACTTTATGAAAAGTTGTTTTTTATTTACTTTTTTTTTTTCTTCAAGGCTTCCTTCGTGTACCATTTCTAAAATCAAGTCTCAATAAAACTTTTTTTTTTTATGTTGGATTATCTGTGTCTCCGAATTTTTTATTTTTCTAAATAAGTTTTTAGCCTATCTAAAAAAAGTATTAGTGAGAATGTTGCACCAACTTTTTAGTTGAAATATTAGAAGAAACACTACAACTACATACTATCTTTGTAAATAAAACACTACAGTATTAACGAATAATGATTTCAGAATTAACATACATGAGTTGGATGAATATAAATCCCAAGAATAGAGATACATTCATAACCGTCTTTTAAAACCAATACTTTAAGAAACAATTTATTTAGATAGATCCATTAGTCTAGAAAAAAAGATAGATGTTATCGTTAAAACAACCTCCTTTAATTAGACTTTCTTATTAAAATATATTACTCTCTCATTCCAAAATAATTAAATAATCATTTCAGACATATTTAAAAAATTGTATAAATGAAAGATAATTAATACTATTTTTATTAAATTCTTCTTAGATATTAATACATTATTAATATCATAAATGTATAATAAAAAATATTACATTATAAATAATACAATTAATACTAATTAAATAGTACAATTAAAATAAGTGTATTAGAAATTGAATTGATCAATTATTTTGATACAATATTTTTTTTACATAGATCAATTATTTTGGGACATGAAATGTATCTTATAGAAGTAAATATTCAAGTGAGATATAATATAGACAAAAT
>JBBPBS010000968.1:27813691-27852993 GCA_037974835.1 Cicer judaicum
AAAAAAAAAGTATTTGATGCAGTTTTTTTATTGAGTATAGGATAAGTTAATATTTTTTTCAAAATTAGAGGGATGTTAATATTATTTTATGCAATTTCCCTTTTTATTAATACTACCATTTTGTCTTGAAATATGAAAACTCAAAATTTAGCACATTAAAATACAAATGTTATTTTATGAATATTAACAAATAAAATAAACATATCAACTACCCCACTCTATAAAAAAAAATTAACAAGAGTGAAAAAAAAAAGAGGCTTGTAACAAGGGACGAAGCTAGTAATTCGGTTCATTTAAACTAGTTTTAAATTATTAATTAATTCAGAAATGGCGAAACCTTGGAAGAATTTATTTTATTGAAAAGGCAAATTAACGGATTAGAAGTTAATAACCAAGGAAGAAAGGATTAGAAGAATTTAAATTAACGGTGTGAGTCTTAATGGTTTGTATTGCATTGTGTGAAGATCCTAGTTTTCAGTATAGCCAATATTGTATGAAACTTATGGTGAGAGGATAATTCATAAATTATACCTATTTGGTCAACTTTCTAATATTGGTCCAATCTCTCCTTTTCACGTTTTCTTGTCATCAATTAATCAACACTGTTCCTGCATTATCTGAGCTATAATTTTGGCCATCCATAAATGTCTTCTTATAGCATGCAATTAACACACTTCCATGGTTTATCCTCTTTTCTCCAAATTTCATTCTTTGTCGACTGTTTAGCTTATATTAATTAATTGTAGCAACTATTTTCTAAAATACTACAATTCATACATTAAGATATCAATATTCACAATCAAAACCAGTTGAAAATTTCATCACATAATAGTTGTAATGGGTAGCCTACTGCTTGAACAAATTAAAAAGCAAACAACAAATTTCCTACAAGAAAAATACAAATCTGCTAGGATGACATTTACAGATGTTACAGGAGCTGAATTGTAAGTATATGTCTATTTACATGTGTTTTCTATGCGCTTTTAAACATAATGCATACTCTTTCCAGCTTTAAATATAAATATAAATAAAAGTGAGTCAAAAAGTTGATAAATTTAGTATAAAATAACTTGTTATTACTAATTTATAGACTTCACTCTATTCAAATTTCTGATAAATAAAATGTGACTCAGTAATTTGTTAATGGGTATTTATTTATTAATAAATTATGATTTATGGGGCCTTAACATATAGTAATATTGTTTTTATTAATTAGGCTAGCTGAGGAAGCAACAAATAAGGATGAGTGTAGCCCTGATGCCAAAACAATGACTAAAATTGCTGAGGCATCATTTGAGATCGATGAATATTGGAGGATTGTTGATGTTCTTCATAGAAGGTATACATATGTTACATAAAAAATATATTTCAAATTTACAAAAATGACGCTCCTCTAGAATTTCAAAATTGACCATATAATATTCAAAAGTGCAGGTTGTACAATGTTGATTGGGAACAATGGAGACAATCTTACAAAGCACTAGTTCTTCTAGAATTCATGCTCACACATGGTCCTTCAGATTTTGCTCAAGAATTTCAATGTGATGCGGAAATTATTGAAGAACTAGGAAACTTTACTCATATTGATGATAGAGGGTAGGTAACCTTTTAAAATAATCATCACATTTGCTTTAAATTTCACTCCCTAATTTAATTTTTTTCATTAGTAAATAATCTGATTCTAATTCCACTAGGATCAACTTAATATTGGATGATATTTTTAATATACTTTTTACATAAATGATTATCATTTTAATTTATCTACAATTAGAATATGATGCAGTGTAAAAACTATAATATTTAAAGATAGTTTATTTCTTTTTATAAATTTATTGATGGTTTTTAATTATAGCTATTTCACCGTACAATAGAATATTTAGATCTATGATTACATCATTTTACTCTAATTTTGTTAATTTCATAAATTTAGTTTTGATTCCTAAATATTTATGATGAATGAAGTTGTTAATTAATGATTGATTTCAGGTTTAATTGGGGATCAAGAATGCAAAAACTATCAAACGAAATACTAAAACTTTTGCAGGGTGGAGAATCTCTAGAAAAAGCACGTTTGAAGGCTCTAAAGTTAACAAATGAAATACAAGGGTTTGGTAGTTCAGTGAACTCTAATTCTCCATCATCAATATTATCTTCTGAATTTGCATCACCAGTTGGTTCTTCATCATCTAGTTCATTTTCTCCCACAAGCAATGATTCCGATAACAAAAATATTGTGGATGAAAGCCACCTTTGGGATGGTTCAACAGCTGAAGAGATTTTGATTGATTCTGAAGATGATGATGATGATGATGATGATGATGAAATGGGAAAACCAAAAGGATTTGTAAGTGAAATGTGTTCAAAGATTATTGGTGGTAGTGGTGCCATTGGAAGTCGTGAAAAGATTGAATTTGGATGCCTTTCTGATGTTGGGAGGAGTGTTACTAAGAAGAGATATGATCGCCAACATTCACTTTGGTTTTAAAATATCTATTAACACCTACTATTTCAAAAATATTATTACTCATTAATCTTGTACAAAAAAATATAATTAATTCAATTGAGTAAATCATTAATTTATATTATGTCAAAAATGGTTAATGATATAATTAATTAATTAACCACATTTTTTGATGTAATTAAAATTAATTATCTACTCAACTCAATTGCATGTGATTAACTAAGTATTAAAGAAATTTTCATAACGTATATATTGTAATGTTATAAATTAAAAGTTGTGTTAATTATTTAGTCCTATATAATGATTCATCACTCTCAATTTTGTAAATTTTATATTATATTGTAAGTTTACTCTTGCGATGCAAAAATCAATTAAAAAAAAAAAACTAGAATGAAAAGTTAACAACAACATTCCTGCTTACATGTTAAATTTGGCAAAAATAACAAAATGTCGCTCTCAAGCTCTTGGAAAGTGAACTCATAATAAATGTGATGATTGTGTATAAATAAAAATTACTATGAATTCTGTAGCTCACCGATTAAATATAATAATTTATATATAATATATATTTGGTTGGCTACAAAAGTACTAAATGATCTTATTTTAAGCATTTAGGCTCCTATAAATTTTGCGAATATCACAAATCTCGACGATAGGTTAGTTTCAGCTTTGCAAAGTTTATCAAGTATATTATTATTGTTTTATTGAAGAAGAGGAAAAAGATAACTTAATGAAGACTCAAAATTAGGCTTCGATTTTTAATCCTGGAAATGTCAGGTAATGTGAGTTTTTGTTACAGAAAATGTGGAATTCCATATTGTCTATAATAGCAATGCGTCATTTGCTGAGAATCCCTTTTCCATTGATGAAACTTATTTGAAATATTTATTACTTGTAGAAGTGTGTGCTTACAATTATGGTAAACATATTAGTATTCAGGAGGTTGGACTTGCTTTAACTGAACTATAGGTTGAAGGGGAATGGTTACAACTTGGTAGATGAAGGGGAGAGAGTATTATGCTTTTTGCTGCGGTTAATTTCGAATTGTTGGAGTTCGCAATTTGAAGGATTTGTAAAATCCTACTTTGTGATTGTATGGAAATTCTTTATTAATTAATTTTAATAAAGGAGAAATCATTTTATGACTCATTTAAAAGATGGATACTTATTTTCTACTTTGATATTGAGTTCTGATCTTATTATATATTTTAAGAGTTGTTGTTTCTTTTGTATTCTATTTAATAATACAACTGTCTATCTAAAACAAATTTAATACTACTATATTAATGTTATGTCAGTTTCATATATATAAAACAACCATTCTTATAAAAAAAATATTCCCATAAGAGTACGGGAAGCAACAAGGCAAAAGCATACAACAATATTGTATGAAAAGATGAATGTGCTAGCTATTTGCTGTTCAAGAACAGATTCCTCATAATTTTCAATGATTGAGTGGGTTAGTTAGTAGCGATGAAGGTCCATTTCTTCATCATATCTTAAAGATGTAGATTCCTCGCGGGTGTGGTTCAGTGCAAATGATGCAAGTTTCGTGTAGGATTTTAAATCATCATGCTTAGATCCACGTGGGTGTTTGCGCTAACTCATTTCTAGTAGGGGTTTCATTTTTTATTTTTTATTTTTATTTTTTTTTACTTGGTGTTATATGTCTTCGATGTGTTAGGCTTACTTTCTTTCCATGTAATATCTTGATACTCTTTTGTATCTTTAATTCTTAGTACATCTTATACTTAGAGTTTTATTAATATATTTCTTTTGTCGTTTGAAAAAATTACATAAATTAATCTTGACAAGTTGTGGTATGCACGATCTTTTAAGTAATAAACAAATAGGCTTTATTAAAGAACACAAAAGTTAATGAAACCTAGGTCACTATCTGATTTGGGCTTGCAAATTTGCTCCCAAAAAATAAGATGATATTTCCTTTGTTCATTAGTACTCTCCCAACTAAAGTTTTGACAAATTATCTCCACCACATCACAAATTGAGTTAGGAATCTTCTTGATTGCGTAAAATATTATGGGTTACTAGCCAATAAAGATTGATGAGCCAACTTAATACGACTTGCAAAAGAAATATAATTTGTTTTTCAATTAGATAATTTGTTCTTCTGCAATCAAGATTAAATCAGAAATACTTCTTATTACCACAATGATAAAACGTAGGGGTAGACAAAATTCAGTTCTAAACTGAATCGTTTGAAAATTGAACCAAACTGGTTTTCAGTTTAGAAAAACTGAATCGAACCGGTTTATAAAAGTGGTGAATCGGTTTATTTGTTTTGAACTGAACTGAATTAGTTTAACTTAATTTTTTTGTTCATATAGGTCAAAATTTACATAATTACCCCTAATTACTTCTAAAAAAATAAATTCAATTCAAGTTTTTTTAAATAACAACTGGTTCGGTTTAGGTTTTTAACAAAAAACAAGTTCAGTTCGGTTTTTAGGAACTAAAAACCAGTTCAGTTCAATTCTATTTTAAAAAAATCAATTTAAAAACAGTTTGATTCCGTTCGGTTATGCAATTTAGTTCAGTTTTTGGTTTTGTTTTAACACTCCTAATAAAACAAAGAGTTTCCCAAATAATTTTCCAAATAATGCCCCAGATCTGGGGTTTGTTCTATTCCCAACAATGTTTCAATGCTCTCATCCATGCCAATGCAACCCGTAAGTTATTAGAGAGAGAAAAAACTTTAGATTCAGATAAGTTGATTTTTTTTTTTGAGGCATGGTAAAATTCCTCCATCATTGTATTTATCTTTCAAGTTTGATCAACGGACACTTCAACTATAAAGACAAGATAATCTGCAAAACAAATATGAGACAAATGGGGATGCAATTATAAAATATCAATTAAAATAATTCATTTATAACATTTTGTTGTTATATATTTTATTGTGGCAATACAATTAAATATGTGACTTATCACGTTGATCTCACATCAAAATCATCTTCTTAAAAATAAATTTGTCGATGAAATTTTTTTATCTCATAGATAAATTTGTTGGTAATTGTAATTGTGCACAAATTAATTATAGATAAATTAGTCAATAAAAAATTTAAATTTCATACAAAAAATTAGTCTATATTGTGGTGACATTCGTATGAGATCAATCTAATGGTGTCAAATATTTAATTAATATATCAAATCATAATCTCTAACGATAAATATATAAATATAGTCAGTTTTGATTATTATTTTATAATTTTAAAAATATATTTATTAATTTTAAAAATTTAAGAATTAATTTGAATGATACTTACAATTCGAAGTACCAATTTTCTTAATCACTCGCGTACAATAATTATCACAAGTCTCCTTGACGAATCCCTCATAACCGTTTAAAAGCACTCGTACGAGCCCCATTCTAGCTAATGCTCTTGCTAGAAGACACAACAATTCTTAATAAGATATATATCATATTAATGAGTTTAATAGTTTTTTGTTTTTTTTTTAAGAAAAGAAACTTATAGCATTTCATTTATACAAGAATATGCTGAGTACATATCATAATTTGGAAACGAGCTAGAGATGGGGATACTCTAACAAGAGTATAAGTTGCCTATTTTTGTTTCTGGATAAACTCAACATGAGATTGTTAAACAAAAGATAGAAAAGACATGTACATTTATTTACAATGACATTGAAGAGTGGTGTTTTTAAAATGTTGTGAACTACTTATGGAGTAAACAATAAAGTAACAAGTTGCAAATTCCAAGTCTTGGAATCATACTACTGTGAAATTCTCAAACTCTGGTGATTGAATAACAGCTTCATCTTGTAGCCAAGATTCACCCCAAAGTAGAATATTAGTGTTGGTTCCAAATTCCAGTACTCCCCCGTTAACCGAACTAACGTGCTTTAAATAGGCGATGAGATATAACAGGTTTTATACACTACTGCTCTACAAGTTTCGATACACGTTACCCACCAAAAGGAAAGTGTTATATATTTGAATCACATTTTACCGTAACATCATATAATATTATTTTTTGAAATGATTATATATATATACATAATAATCTTAAAATTTTGAGTTGGATATAACATAACTCCATAAAATCGGGTTATCAAATAGAATTACCCCACTTATATAAACACATTTATGATTATAACTCTTCACAAATAATTAATATTTGTATAATGAAATATTATTAAGTGTATGTACCATAATTTTTACATATTGAGTACCCGTAATTAATATTATTAATACCATGACAAAAAGTTTTAAAAATATTTTAAAATTAATGGCTACACATAGTGAATGTAAATTGATTTTACACTAAGATTCGATTATATTATCCATTTTTATGTCATACTACTAGAATATGGTGATGAGGCAAAATGCTAAAATCTAATTGGATATATGTATTAAACTATTTTATAATAACAGTGCATATCCCTTTTCTCAATATTTTATAATCCTTAAAAATTTGTTTTTTAATATTTAACTTACTTCTAAAGACTATATTATATATATACTTATATATACATATACATTATAAAATTGTATAATTTTATTTATATAAAATTTTAATATTTTAATATTTACTCTACTAAGTAATTCTTTATTTTATTTGAAAAATACTATATTAAATAATAAGTACAAAATATTAGAGATGAACACGAGTAAGAAGTGTGAGATATCGTCCTACCATATTCTTCGTGAAGAGAATGTTTAAGTAGGTATATATCCTTGCTAAGAAGGGAGTTGGGAGTTTAGACAGTTTTGCTAGGTTATATAAGTCGTGTTTTGACCTGTCGTTAGCTTAATTCTTGTATTTTCGATTTTTTTTTTTCATGTAATAAAAAAAGTAAAAAATGTGGCGCCCTTCTATTAAAAAATATGCAGCGTTCTTGTAAAAGTTAAGACTTTGAATTGATGGACTAAGGTGAAATATAATGGTAACTATTGAGATTCTATTGTCTATTGTTTGAATTTTTAGAAAATGGATAGAATGAAGTAGAACATGATTGGAATTGCTTTGATCCACATTTTATCATTTTTCTTCTTCAATTTGGAGTGTATGAGATGTAATCCTACATTTATTCTCATTCCATCACCAAATAAGTAAATAATAGAATGAGATATTTTGTTTCATTCCACTTCGCTCATTTTCACTCAAGTCCATTTTTTTCTATTTTATTCCGCCTATTTTAAAAATTCCAAACAAAATCTAAGAAAACGAGTATGTGAATAATATGGTTCAAATGTCTTTCAGCTTAAGTAGAGAGAGTTTTGATGCTTGTGATCCTATCAGACTTAAGAAATTAATCTTCGCATTTGTCAACAGAGATTATCAGTTTTCACAACCACAATCATGTAAAAAATTATGATTAATCATATAATTAAGTTAATCATATTTACCATAAGTTGAATTAATCATTTACTCAAATTAAATTTATCACATTTTTTTTTACATAATTAACATGTGTCATGCGATGTACAAAAAGTTGAAGAAAATGCATATGCATTTGAACATCCCAACTAGGGGTGAGAATAGACCAGTTATGCCAGACTTTTTAGGCTTGAGTTTGGTTTACGATTTACTTTTTAGTCCTAAGCCTGACCTACAACCTATCATAGGCTTTTCTTTTGGTATGGTCTGGCCTTTTTAAAAGTCTGGTATGACATGAAAATCTATTTAAAAGCCTTATTCACATTAAAATATTTAAATGCTTTACTAATATATGTTCTTCACGTACCAATATCAATGTACATATTTATATATATTAAATAAAAAATAATTTTTCTAACAAAATAATTTTTATAAAATTTGAAACAAACACCCTTTAAACCTTAAAAAAATAATATTTGGTTTCAAATAATAGTTTGTTTTTTTTTTTCTTCTGAAACAAACACACCTATTTTTATCTCTTAAATAAATATGGAACGACTACTGAGTGATTGGCTAATTTGATTAATTGAACAACTACCAAATATGGAACTACTACCAATTATATAATCTTTATCGAATATAGAACGACTACTGAATATAAAATGATTATTGAGTGTTTGTCTAATTGATATGATTTAAAATAAGAAATAATATTATTAATATATAATAAAAATAATCTTAATTAATAAATAATAAAATATATATAGACTGGTATGTCAGGCCTACTAGGCTTTTTTTATAAGCCTCAAGCTTGATTCTAACATTTTTATTAAATAGGTCGAGTTATGCCAAACCATAAGTATGTCATGCCATATACTTTAACGGACGGCCTAACCTATTCCCATCCTTAATTCCAACTAAGAGTGAGAATATACCATGTAGGACTAGGTTTTGAAATGTCTTAGTCTGACATGCGATTTTTAAGGCTTGAGTTCGGCTTACGGTCTATCGTAATTCTTTTTTTTTTTTTTTGTATAACTTGACATTTTTAAAAAATTTAGTATAATTTGAAAGCCTATTTCACATTAAAATGTTTAAATAATATATTTTATATTTTTTATAAATAGGTTAAATTGAATTTTTATATATAAAGAAAACTAATAAAGTAATAAATATAAAAAAATAATAAAATTACAACAAAATCTAATAAAATTGTAACCATTAAATATGCAACAACTTCCTAAAATAACAAAGAAACAAACTAAACCCCATAATTAACAAACTCCAATAAATTCTTCAAAAAATTATAAATAAAACAAAATAAACTTTATAATTAACAATAAATAAAGACATTACCATTTTATCAAAATAAATATTAAATTACTAACAAATAGTATATATAATCTATCGTTTAATTTAATAGATTTTTTTATAAAGATAAGTCAAACTTATTTAAATTAATAGATTTTTAAAAAATATTTAAATCTAATATTTTTATTAAATAAATTTGACCGGACAAAATTTTAAGTGGACCAAAATAGGAACGATTAGTGTATCCCCACCCTTGATTCCAACCATATTGAGGACCACGCATGACATGCTTACTAGTCACTTTTTCAATCCATGGTTATTTTGTGTGTCATCCGCATGATATTATATTCCTTTTTGAAGATATTGCGCATGAGCTTGTACACATTAATGTGATAGGATACAAGATTTCAACCCAAATGTTGGGTTAAACTCTTTAACTCACATAAAATGCTTCCGGGTCCCCATTGGAGAGAACTTGCAAATTAAGGCACTAGAGTCACTTATAGTTATTTTATTATAGTTTATAAAATTGGAAACAACTCAAACAGCCTATATTAATAAATAAACTAAGATTCAAATATTATCAACTAAAATGATTGCGTACCATAACTTGTATAAGATAAAGTCACATTTTTTTTTTCCCTTTTTTATTCATCACTTCCATATTTGAACTAAAGTCGATTTTAAAACAAAGTGACTAATCTTTAATAATGTAACGAAAAGGTTAAAAGAGGTTACCAGCTAGACAATTAGTCAATTACCAAACAAGGGATGGGATAAGAGAAGAGGGTAATATGGTAATTTGAGGAACACCATGAAGCTACAAAATACAGATCTGTCTGTCTGACCCTGTCACTGTCATACATCGGCGCCTCCAATTGTTTGTGTCAATTTTAATATATTTCCAGTTATACCCTCCCTCAACAATTTCCCTCATTTTCTCTCTAAATTGATAGGTTTTGGTTGGCGTTGGGGAACAATAAACAAAGAACAATCTTTGGATCCTTTCTCTCTTTTTCACATTTTTCACTTAACCTAGTAACTCTCCTTTTTGTTCTGTCCTAAAACTGAAACCTTTTATGTTCTTTTTTTTTCTTTCAACATGTAAAAAAAATACTTTTTTTTTTTTTTCTTTCACTGAACCTATCTTGATTTTTTCTTTTGATACCCTTTTTGATTGGTAATCTGATTGTGAATCCTGTTGGTGGATTAGTAGTCTCAGCTGGGTTGTTTGGTTATTCTTTCTGTGACAAACAATGAACTCTTCAACAAGGTTGGATTCAGCTGTTTTTCAGCTTACACCAACTAGAACAAGGTAGTTAGTTCATTCATTAATGGGTTGAATATTTATTCTGTTGAGTTTCTTCCACTAAATTTGAGTTTCTTCAACAAGGTTGGTTCTGGTGTAGATGAATTTGTTTATGGATGCTAGTGGCTTTAGGTTTATTTCTTTAGTAAGAAACGAGTAGTTTAGATATGTTTTAATTTCAAGTTTGCTGATTTAATTGGTACCAACATGATATGGTTTTTGCAACATATGAGCAAGTTTAATCATAAATTTTGTGGAAACTTTTCTGACCATTCTCCAGTTTGTTTTTGGTTTAGGGTGTTTTGTATATGATCAAATTTGAAGTTTTATGGATTTCATCGTGCTGTTGTTTTTATGATTAAGTACTAGAATGCAAAACTAGAAAGGGGCACTAACTATGAGAAAGTTAGAAACCCTTGTTTTTTTACTTGTAATATTTTTTTTTGTAACCAATTGATGTATACAAAAGCTTGTTATACACTGTTTGTAGATTGAATTGTGGTTTTGATTTTTCACTCTTTTTCCCCTCTATAAATCAGGTTTGACTTGGTTATAAATGTGAATGGAAAGAAGGAGAAAATTGCCTCAGGCTTGCTCAACCCATTTCTTTCCCATTTGAAGGCTGCTCAGGATCAGATGGACAAGGGTGGTTATTCAATTGTTCTTGAGCCAGATGGTGGTAGTGATGCCACATGGTTTACCAAGGGAACTGTTGAAAGGTTTGACTTTTAATGTTAATTAATGCGTTCAGCGTAGTAGATTCATAATTGATGTTTTCATAAATATCATTTGTATTATTGCATCCAGTGTTCGGTGTGGATCTAGAGACTTAAATTTTCCCAATTACAATTTTTGCAACTAATCTTCTATGCATCTATAGGTTTGTTCGCTTTGTAAACACCCCCGAGATATTGGAACGAGTGTATACTACAGAATCTGAAATCTTACAAATTGAAGAGGCAATTGCTATTCAAGGGAATAATTCTATGGGGATTAGCACTGTAAGTAAATACAAAGCCTTATTGCATGATTGATTGTATGCAATTAGAAGACTTTTTCGGTAATCATGTATTTCTACAGGTGGAAGAAAACCAAATAAAGCAGGCAGAAACCACCGAAGGTACTTTTGAAAGAACAAATCTATTTCAAATCATCATTAAGAACAACTTACTTGTATTGAACAAATTTGGGTGTATTTAAAGCTCTGCTGAGATATATATAAGGTTTAAAACTAACAAAACTTGCCGTCATGCACAGGAAGGAAGACTCAACATGATACTAATGAGGAGAAAGCGATTGTACTTTACAAGGTTAGTATGTCTTTAATAAAAAATACTGTATTCGTTTATTTACTTAATTTGTTTTTCTAATTGTATGGTTATGTTTCAGCCTGATGCACAGCCACCTGAAGCAAATGGACATGCCACATCAGAAGGAAACTCAAAGTAAAACCCATTTCCTTTAAATACCCTTTCTCTCTTTAACTAAGACTATCTTTCATAGTTGAAAATTATAACCTTTAATTAAGTGTTGTCTCTGATCAAATAATTAAATTCAACAAATTTCCATCCTGCACCTTGCATACTTGAAGCTGTATCAGCTATGTTTCATGCTTGGATATGCTTGTAGTAAATAAAGCAAATGATAGAAACCTTGACGGTTGCCTTTGGCACGACTTTAAAAAGTCCATCAAAATTCTGATAAACTTGCTTTAAGTTTGGATACCTTTTTTTCATCGTACAAAATACCAAGTTCTGATAGGAGTAAGGAAGAAAATGTTTTTTTTTATGAATCTTACATAAGCTTTCCAATAACATGATATTTACATCTCGAGATTAATTGGTTATCCAGCACTGCTTTAAAAGCAGCATGTTGGAAGGCTATGATTTTTTTATTTAGGATTATTGAACTGGTAGGCTATGATTTTTTTATTTAGGATTATTGAACTGGTATGCAATTGGAGATTATTTTCAAATGCATCCATCATAGCTTAAGATATTGGGGCAATTTTTTCTGTGCTCTTATAAATTACTAAAGCTCTGGTGGACAGAGTTGCTTGTTCCACACAATTGCACATTAATATGATAAGATAAATATGCTTCTCTTTTCTTAATTTGTTCGTTATTCATAAAACTTCTTTTCAGCATGTGAAACAGATTTTTCATGTTTTATATTCAATAATACCACATTTTCTCAGAGTTCAGCTTTTGAAAGTCCTAGAGACGCGCAAATCAGTGCTGCAGAAAGAGCAAGGCATGGCATTTGCACGCGCTGTTGCTGCTGGTTTTGATATTGACTATATACCTGCCTTGATGTCATTTGCTGAATGCTTTGGAGCATCTCGATTGATGTAAGATAACTTCTGTTTTTTCATACACCATTTGACCTCAAATATTGGTTGGTCAATGCAGTGTTCTTTCTCCCATTGTCCTGTACCATACACATGACATCTGGACAATCTTGCTGATGCTAATTTTTGTCACTTATAGGGATGCATCTGCAAAATTTAGAGATCTTTGGAAAAGAAAACATGAAAATGGACAATGGCTTGAAATTGAAGCTGCTGAAATGATGTCCAACCGCCCAGACTTCACTGCATTAAATGGCTCTGGCATTATACTTTCCAATATGGCCTTTGCATCCCATACTGAATTGGACACAGATAACAATGGGAAAGCAAGTTCAGGTACCTGGCAAGTCCAGAACAATGTGAAGTTGTGAATTTACAGATTCTTCAGGACGTAATGTATACTATATAATAATAGCTACCTGGTTACTCTATTTAATATGCACATACAGAGATGCACATATATGGACAAGCGCCTCTTTTCACAATCTCTGTTTCCTTTTTGTTTTAATAAGCTGTGAGCAATGCATATTGTTGTTTTGAAACAGTGCAATGTAGATTTTGATGCTGTGAGCAATGCAAATTGTTGCTTCGATAAAAATGGACTGCAGTACATGTGGTAGGTTTTGAAATGTGTCTTGAGATTTTTGTTTACACTTTTCCAGATGTGCCTCCAGTGGACCGTCAAGGCCTCCAGGATAATATGCATGGTCAATTTCCACATCACATGTTCCCTCCTTGGCCTGTTCATTCTCCCCCAGGCGCTGTACCAGTCTTTCAGCCATATCCAGTGCAAGGCATACCCTACTATCAAACATATCCTGGAAACAGTCCATATATGCAGCCAAATTATCCACCCATGGAGGACCCTAGATTAACGGCTGGTCAACATATGGGTTTCAGAAGGCAATCCATGGATAGTAGACACAGCAATACTGAATCAGAAACATATGATGTAGAGGCTTCAAAATCAAGGTTGCAGGATGAAGTGGATATGGAGAGGGAAAGTTCACACACAAATGATCGAAGGAAGAAGGGTAGCCGATCAGGAAGACAGAAATCTGGTATGGTGGTCATTAGGAATATCAATTACATAACAAAGAAAGAAAACTCTTCTGGAAGTGGATCATATTCAGATTCTGCCTCTGAAACCGATGAAGATGTTGATAATCAGGAGCATGTGAAGACCCCAAAAAGAAAGGGACGCGGAAAAGAAATTTTGAATTTGTCTGATAAGGAAGAAATGGACCATGCGAAGGATGCAGATGGAGGACACTGGCAAGCTTTCCAAAATTGTTTACTCAGAGATGTTGATGAAGATAGACATGCCATTGACCAAGATCAATTTGGTATGGAAAATGTTGATGACATGAGAAGGAAAAAACATGTTTCAGTCAATGATCCTTTAGTTTTTAATGAGCGGGAGATGCAGGAAGTTCAAGGCAATCGTACTATAGATGTTCATAGCATTAGCAAAGGATTATCCCATATGCCTAAGGCGCCAAATGATGAATTATTATTATCTGCAAGGGCAGGGCAGTCTGGTGATAGCTGGTCTGTAGATGATGCACAATCTTTAGAAGTTAGTGGAAGAAGCGGTGGTTACAGGAGGGCTGTTAGTGATGATTTCATTTTTCCGAAACAAGAAAGTCAGTCTGGTAATTCATATCCTTCCTCAGATCTGGAAATTACCAACAATAATTTGCAAAGGAAGCTGTTTCACGATATGAATGATGATTCCTACATATTGGATCATAGATCAATCCAAGGTAATGATTATGCAGGAAATGTTGAAAGAAATGTTATCGACATAGACTCTGAGTTGCATCAAAAGGAAGAAAAACCTTTAAATGGGATTGACTGTATGTATTATCAGCCAGATGTGTTAAGCATGATGCCTGAACGAGGAGCTGAAGGGGGATCGATGAGTTACGACCCTGCTTTAGACTATGAAATGCAGGCCCAAGCTGGTGGCGCTTTACAAGATAAAAACAAAGAGGTATTGGCTGGTGCTAAACCAGGATCTAAGAGGTTGGATAAGGAGCCAAAATCAAAACTTACTCCAAATAGTTCTGATAAAAAAAAGACTGCCGGGCCAATAAGGAGAGGGAAGACTTCTAAACTTAGTCCTTTGGATGAAGC
The DNA here is from genome assembly GCA_037974835.1 of Cicer judaicum. Classification (NCBI taxonomy): domain Eukaryota; kingdom Viridiplantae; phylum Streptophyta; class Magnoliopsida; order Fabales; family Fabaceae; genus Cicer; species Cicer judaicum. The sequence continues at coordinate 27,828,625 of JBBPBS010000968.1, forward strand.
GCGGGCACGTGCTGAGAAATTACGGAACTACAAAGCTGATCTCCAGAAAATGAAGAAAGAGAAGGTACTCACTCCTACTCCCATAACTCCTAGCCTCCCATCCCACTTGTGTTTCTATTTCATACAATTAGCTTAAAATGGATGTGAAACTTGTATACAGAACCTTAACATAGTTTTTAATTATATTAAATTGAAAAACTATTCATTTGTTTGTTTCTTTCCTTCAAATTTAATAATAACTAGGAAGAGGAAGAGATGAAACGCATAGAAACTTTAAAGATGGAGAGGCAAAAGAGAATCGCTGCCAAGAGTGGCACAGTCACTACTCAGTCGCCAGTGGCATCTCATGTTACCAAGAAGCAAGTTCCAAGTAAACTTTCACCAAGCTCTCATAGAGGATCAAAATTTAGTGATTCAGAACCAGGACCATCCTCACCCCTTCAAAGATTCCCCGCCAGAACTACTTCTGCTGGATCTGTTGATTCCTTGAAAACCTCAAAAACCAGTAGATTGAGTACTAGAGGCCACTTGAATGATAACAAATTAAGCCAATCAGCGTCTTCTCTGCCTGAATCTAAGCTAGAGAAGGGTGATAGTGCAACTAATACAAAGGCATCAATGGCACGGATTAGAAGATTGTCAGAACCTAAAATGAGTTCCGTTCATCATACTTCCTCAGTTAAGGCACATGGTACAGGGACAATATCGAAGACTAAAGCATCTGATGGACCGGTGGAGAGCAAAAAGATTTCTGCTATTGTGAATCATGACAAAAGCAAGATAGCAGCCCTCCCAGAACTAAAAGTTAGAACATCTAAAGCAAACGGAATTGTCCAAAACGTATCATCAGTCAAAGAGAAGACACAGAAGTTGAATGGCAACAAGTCTTTAATGAATTCAGAAGGTACCATGCTGAAGAAAAATGAAACAGGAATTTCGTCCAATGATGGTGGAGATGAAAATCCTGTAATTGATAAAACTGTTGTGATGCTCAAGTGTGAGAAACCTTCTGCACCTACTATTTATGCCCCAGAAAAGGAATATGATAGTGATAAAGTGACACAGAAAACTGAGATAGCATCCAATTATGTTGCCATTCGTGCTCCTGTTTCACCAGTAAGCATGGATGTAATAGATAAAGAAACCTCAGAGAGCCAGTCACACTTGCCACCCATATCTTCAGAGGTATGTTAACAACAACTTGTGTTAACTTCGATGATGATTTAAAATTTAAATACCTTGTTTGTTCATACTCTCGTAGGGGTTAGGTGCATAAAAAAATATTTTGACTATGAGAACAAATGTTCTACTATCTAACAGCATATCCTATTTTAAATAAATTGCAGTAAACACGAGTATTGCTAAGCACCTTAGCTTCCAGCTATATTCCTTCAATGTTATTATATTTCAATTTTACGTTTCCTATCATCTGTGCTTCATTAAGCAAAATGTTATACTTCAAATTGTGCACTTCAGATACAGAAGCTGAATCTATTAAATTCTATGATAATTAGAATTTCTAGAATATATGATTTTAAAACTTCTGTGCAAGAAATTCCAATTTGATTTTAGATGTGATGGTGTTGTTTATCCAAATTCTTCTTGGATGAGATGACTTCTTAGTGAATTAACTAATTTTGAATATATTATCTTCCAAAACCAGGTTAAAATGGATAATACAGAAAAAGAACCTTCAAAATCAGCCAGCATTTGTATTGCTGAGGAAAAATATCATGCTCCATTTGCTCGAGTTTCTTCTATGGAAGATCCCAGTACAAGAAATAGTGAGTATGGCAAAGCAGCTCCCACAAGTTTAGAAACTGCAGCAATTGTTGCAGACACCGTTAAAGCACGTGTGTATGACAACAGAAACTCAACACTTGAAAAGATTCCCGAAGCAACGGAGAAGCTTCCCGTAAAGGAATCACCGAAAGGGTTCAGACGATTATTGAAGTTTGGGAAAAAGAGTCATAGCTCGGCTACACGCCACAAAGAATCAGATAATGTCAGTATTGATGGTTCTGAGGCAGATGAGATTGGAATTAACGGTTCCTCTGACGAAGGTAGCCACATATTGTATAACTTCTTTTTCCTTCTTAGGTAGCCATTTAAAGGCTACAAAAAATTTATTCCAAGAAGAGTTTTTGCACAGAACTAAACTATGGTATTGATGATTCAAGATTATGACAATAGTGTGCATCTTGTAAAAATTAGTCCAATTTTTTAATGATTATACAATTGAAAGTATCCTCTGATATATATTCATTTACCTTAATTCAATGATGTTGACAGAATGTTTTAAATAAGTCCTACTTATAAATTTTATTTATGTGTACATAATAAACTGACCATCAAATTTTCCATGTCATCTTCAGTTCATACTTTAAAGAATTTGATCTCTCAAGATGAAACTCCAACTACCAGCACAACTCAGCAAAAGTGTAAGCACTCGATGCATGTTCAATTTACTTAGTGGACTTGTGTCAATTTTTTATATATCCCTATCCTCTTACATTATAATGTAGATTACTGATCTGATTATGGACATTTGTTGTGCAGCTTCTCGCACATTTTCGTTGTTATCACCATTTCGAAGCAAGAATAGTGAAAAAAAGATAATGATGGCTTGATAGAGTGGAATCTGTTGTTGTTAAGGTTGATGCAGTCCCAAGCTTGATTTTTATTTTTGGTCTTAAATGTGAGCAGTAAAAGATAACTAAGTTATGTATTGATATGAAATTGATCTTTGTATATTCATGTTACGTTGTTGATATATATCCCCAAGTGATTAAGAATGGTGTTTTTTTTTTCTCTTCCATGTTCACTGGAACAAATATTTGAGCTTTTTTGTTTTCATTCGATAACACATTTGTTGAGAAACACAATCCCGGTTTGTGTGCAGTAATGTAGTCCATAAGTTCGAGATAATATCATCAAAATAGTTCGATATTGATCGAACGGTTTGGAGGTGCCGCTGACTGCACCAGACTGCAGCCACATTGGCTGTGCATAATCCAAATTCAAGTTTTTTCTCTCTTTTTTAAGCTTTGGGTGGGCCAACCACATCTAGGATTTGGCTGCCATTTATATTGATTTACTTTCATGTCTTTATATTGCTTGTACTTTTTGTACTTGAGTAGAAAGAGTTATAGAATTCAATTCAACAACATAGTCCAAATTGTTGTACTCGTAAAAAAAATTGAAATGTGCGTGATATTTCAAAATATTCCATTGTAGCTATTTTTTCTGTTCTAAAATTGTTGAAGTCAGTTAAATCTGAATAATGCTGTAACAGTTAGCATTACTATGATCAATAGTAACAATTTAATCAAGGGTCAATGATGTAATTAAGGAACAATTTGGAACACAGTTTTGACTCTGATCAGGAATTCAGGACTGAATAAGGTGAGGCGTCAGGAGTCAAAGCGAATGATTAAGCATGAGATGTTGCTTTTGCTCATCCTATTTAATGCTTCACTTGCCAAGCATTCAGCTGCTTCTTGTGGATCCTCTATGTGACTTATTAGATTCACTGCCTCTTGGTTCTTCATCACCTACGCATATTAATTTGGATAGTTCATTATTAATAACTTCAATTTTCTTTCAAGAAATCATTACTATCATTGAAGGATATGCATGGACTAGCCTTATCTTACAAATCTCACATCCATTTAATAAGCAACGTGATATCTACTTTTTGTTTAATATATTTAAATTAAGAAATATGGATGACTTGTCCAAATATCTATGAGTGTAAAAAAGAATGGATAGTGAAATTTGTACTATAATACTCTATGTAGTGAACTTTACCTCCCATATGCCATTGCTTGCTAATATCAAAAATTCAGTATCAGAATCAATACTTTCACTTCTGATGACAAAATCGGAGCTGCTAGAATGCCTTGCAGCTACTGCATTTCCTGATCACATCCATTTATTGATGATCATAAATAAAATATATTAGATATTATGGTTTCTTTTCTTTGACAAAGTTCATCCATTCTAAGTTCTAACAAAGCCAAACAAATGTTTAGTATTGGATACCTGAAAATATTCTGCGAGACCAATGTCTTTTGGCTGATTGTTGGTATGTGTCAGTTAACTGATGAGCTATGCCATCTCTACACACAACAACTCTGTAATCTCCTATATTAGCTATTACAAGTTTTTCTCCATTGATTACCATAGCAGATGCTGAACCCATTATACATGTCTCTTCATATCTATGTTCTTCTCTCATCTTTGCCCTTACACCAAGATAAGCTCTCTTCATTATTTCTTTGCTTTTTCTCCATATGTGAGCCTAGCACGTAATGAAATCATTGGAAAACAGAAGATACCAGAACTAGAGGCTATAAGTATTGCTTGTGAAACGAGGCAAAGGGCAGTTTATAAATAATCACTCTTCTCAACCTACTTAGATGCCTTTTAACTGAGAACAAAACCGTGAAAATTCACATAAGACCTATCTTCACAATAGACCCTTTTAACAAATAATGATGCCTTTTTTTAAGAATCTTTCATGATAAAGTGACCAATATTTAAATGAAACAGAGTTTGAAAAAAAAAATACAATTTTAAAGGCAATAATACAAATCTAGTTTATGAGATGATCAAAATATGTTTTACTCAAAGTACCTCTTGAAGCTTCTTTGCAAAGAAATGAGACTGCATGTACTTGGTGACCTTGTCTCCAATTAATGGATCAAAGATTCCAAAATACCACAATTCTGTTTGGTCCATTTGCTCTCTTTGTACCACAACTGAATCAAAGTCAGAGTAATCAAAACCATCTATGATCATATGATGTTCCACCACTTGATAACCATGTGTTATTGGTACCATCCATGAAGGTTTCTTTGCAGACACGAGCTTTCTCTTTCTGCCTATAACTCTTAGTAAAAACCTTTTCAACCTAAATGCCTGTCCAAATCAATAGTTAGATTAGCTCTTGCTATGATTTAGCAAAAAATCATAAAAGGGCGGAAACCATTCTTGGTTTTTAAGTTACATACTCTTTGCATTTGGTCTACCTATGCATTAGTTTGGATAAACAATTTAATTAAGCGTTTATAGTATATGTGTTTTTGTATAAGTTATTTTTATAACAAAAGATAAAATAAAATCTAACTATTAGCTATTTTCATAAGCTATCATGTCGAGCTTATGGAAATAAGTTGAAAAATAGCTTATAGACATGTCATAAGTTGTGTTTATAAGTTCTCTCAAATAGACTCACAAGTGTTTATATCAATAGGCAAATTCAAATAAGGTAATCCAAACATACCCTAAATGGAGATCAATTAGCCTTCGCATGGATTAAGTACAAGCTCAATGTAATAGGAAAAAAAATGGGGAAAGAACTTTAACTTACCTTGAGCTTGAGATGAAGATTTCTGAATCTCATGATTTTCACTACTGTTTGATCAGAACTTGAAGGGGAAAATAATCTTATATTTGCATAAGGTGACAAGAAAAGTTAGAAAATCAAGTATCCTAGATAAAGATTAGAGTTTAAGAGGGACTTCAATTCATTTGGTAATAAATATTCAATATATAGGTGTTGAGTAACAAATGGACTGTCCACAAAGTTGTTTTAATGGGCACATGCAGAATCTAGAATAATAAGATTGTCCTAAAAGAAAAACTTATATTCAAAGATATATACCCTTGGGGATTCTCAATCTACGAAATTGAAATAACCAATTAGCTTTAAATTTAGTTCAGAGGACTTTGAATAACATGTTAAGTCAAGCTGTACATTTTTTTAAGCAAGAAAAACTGAAATTCAAATTTTATGTTCCCAATAGTTGATACTTGATAGTGAACACTCATTTATTTTATTTAAAAATATATATATATGAACTTGTCTCATTCTATGTATATCTTTTCTCGATAGTCTGTAAAAAGATATTAATTTGATCCTTATTGAAACCATAGCAAAAAGTTTGAAAATGAGATGCATAGAAAATAAATAACTAACAATAATGATAAATATATATTCTAAGTTTTCATATACTCATTCAACATTTCATAATATATATATATATCTTTCTTTCTATCACATTATCAATATATTATATATTATATCACTTTTTTTTATTTCTCAAAATATATACACCTCTCTAGGTGGCCAACACACATTTGTCAATAAATAATTGTGAACGGCAAAGGACTAAGAGAAAATAGTGGAGAAATGACACATGGCACATAAATATTCATTGTCTTTTAGTTGCTTCGTGAAGGTGCTTCAAAGTGTTGAACGCATATCATTCAATATGTTAATTGCATTGTTGAATATATTTACATCCGAACGATGAAGAACTTGTGTAAGCATGGCTTTTTTAAGGGATCCTTTTCTATATACCCATGGGTGCTTTAATTTTAAGACAATTTTATATGAAAAATATTTTATATACATATAAATATCTATTTGATCACTTGAAACATAAAGAAATAAAAAATATAATAATATATTAAATAAATGTATAAAAATGGAACACGTAAAAATATAAAAAAAATAGTTTATATAATGTGTAAAATAAAAGCTACTTAGAATTGTTGTTCTTAAAAAGTATGTAATATGACAGTTCACATATTTTTGGGCGGTCAAAAGTCTAACATAGTATTTGTAAAAAAAATATAAGTTGTCACAGTTGACAAATAACTCAATCATGTGGTCATTAGTTTGATTATAAATCAATGTATATCAAAAAATATTTGTTGAGAGAAATCAATTCCATATATAAATCTTCATACCTCAAAAATGATTATTTAAATATTTGTAACATAAATAAGTATTTGAATTTAAGTAGTTAATAAGTTTCAACATTTTAGGAAAAACTCCGTATTAACATTTTCCTTTGAAAAAAACAATAGAATCTCCAAGTAAAGGTTACCTGAGTCTAATGAATTGAGAATGGCACAACTACAAACTAATAACCAACGGAATCAAAGCCTAGTGACAGTCACGAAGAAAATGCAAGTTGATCTCTATAGCATTACCACAAAGGAGTTCTCTATGATACGTGACACAATGAGATAAAACTTGCAACGGCTAAGATTCAAAATCAGAAATTCAATTTTAAGTTATTTATAAGAGAGAAAACATTTCAATTTTAATTTATTTATTAAAATAATAGAGAGAACATTTACTCAGTGCCCAATTTGTGTTGAAATGAGTAATTCTTTAACCCTGCAACACATTTCCATCCCGCCTACCACCACCACTACACACGGTACAGGTTTTCTCAACAGAACTCAAAGGCACAACCATTTACACCAAAAGGCACAGCCAATTAGGGCACGACCAGAAAATTGATTTTGATAAATTATCCCTATCTCTTTAAGTTGCAATCATAACTACTCATTTTCTACATCCCTATACAAACCAGCACATTCATCTTTCGTATACTTTATGCTTGACAAACAATACAAACCGTTTGTAACTTAATGAATTTGCACCACAAATAACTATAAATATCGAGAATTTGAATTAGACTGTCATCTAAACCCTAAATAGGCCAAGTTAATAAAAAGCAAACACATAAGTTGTAAGCCAATAGCAAAAACATATATTTAACCATTTAGTTGTAAGCATATAACTTCTTAATTGAGTTACCAATCCTAACAATCAAACTATAAATAAGAACCAAATGAATCCTTTTCAAATGACAGGAAAAAACTAAAACAAATAAAATTCCAAGCTCTAGTTTTGGTTGACTAATCGATTATCTAATAAACCAACATTCAAAAATAAGCATTCAAAAACAATGGAAAATCGAGTACTGACATAATCTCTTAACATAGATATAAATATCTCGAAACATTTACCAAACTTAGTGATACAAAAAACCAAAATCCAAGTTGTACTAAATGGAAGGAAATAGATAACAAAATTTGAAAATAACGCTTAAGCTGCAGTCTTCTTCAGCTTAGCAAGCTCTTGCCTAACAACAGCAGCCCTCTGCAGAAATTCAAAATATGAAAATCACAATGAGAACAATTTCCCACTTAAATATCATAAAATTGCTTCACCAAAATCATCAAAGACAATAATAATAACATAAAAAAACATACCTTAATCTTTGCCAACATAATCTTGAACCTATCAAAATCATTGAGTGCTGCCCTTCTTTTTCTGACAATCAGTTTCCTACCCCAAGAGCTCTTCTCCCACTTGCTCTTCACATCTATAAAATGCAAACAAAACCAATTAACATAAGGAAAAATTTCAACAAATAAAAAACATAAAACTTTAGAAACCAATAGCAACAACAGTAATAAAAATTATTTTGATAGATAAAAAGTCTACCAGCAGCTTCCATGGCCTTGATGAGATCCTTCTTCTTGGGAACTCTCTTAATATCAATCTTGATATCGGTGAGAGAAAGTCTCTTGAAATTCAATGGTGACCTCTCCATATCAGGTGCATCAACAAGTGCCTATATACAAACAAAACCAAAACAGTTTTTGAGAAATAATGCAAATGGGCATGATTAAATCTGAAAAAAGGTTAGAAATTTAAAGATGGGTTACCCTAGTTTGGTCGATGACATCGACGATGACAACGAGCTTTCCATAGTCCTTTCCGTAGTTGACAAGACCAACCCTCCCGATCTCAACGTACCTCTTGAAAGGCTGCACACAAAACAGAGAGTTAAGTTAATTGAGAGAACGATAACAAGTGGTGATTATTAGAGAGATCAAAGAGAAAGAGGATTCACCATTTTCGGCTGTGGAATTGCAGAAAGGCACAAACGGAGAAGGGTGAAAGTTGTTAACAATTAGGGTTTTGTGTTAATTTTATAACGAGTTATATTGGTTCGGGCCTTCTTTCGGGCCTGGGTTCGTAATGGTTTTACTTACTCATATTTGTTTTTGGGATTTACTACATACACCCTCTCTTTACTAATCAAGTTTTGTAATTTTCTCGATTGTTTGTGGGATTTTCTACTGACACCTCCTTTTTTTTTAATAAATATACAAAAAAATTATAAGGTTTGATTGAGATTTTATTTACTAAAATAATATTTTTATTTATTTAAATCAGTAAAATATATTGAAAACAACACAAATTCAATGTTGGAGGAACTTTCCACCTTAAAATATTGGTGGAATCAATGTACCAAGGGAGCAAAGCCTCTAATGAGTATGGTATCATTCCTCCAATCTCCAAGCTAACATGGCCAACTAATTATCCATGACATCATCAATTTTTTGAAACACACCTATAAGGTTAGTATTCTTTGCTCGAACATCGTCAAAAACACTGGCTAAACAACATCTCACGTTTAATACGATTTATCTTTTGATTCGTGGCATTTTCTTAAATATTTAAAATATAGTGCAATTTATTTGTTTTATGCCTTAGACCTGCAAAATAGAAAACAATCTACAAAGAACAAATGAGTTAGCGATGGAGCCTGTCAAAAAAATTGTATTCCTTGAATATCATCTATAGCAGCCACATGATGAATAAGCTTTGAAAGACTTTCAACAACCAAAATAAATAGATAAAGTGGTAGGAGATATCCTTGCTTAATGTCTCACTTAAGATGAACAGATCACCCACTAGATCATTGTTGGCCAGGATAAAGTATGTAACTGAGTCAACATACAATCTAACATAAAAACTGAATTTGATGAGCATATGTCACAAAAAACTCCAATTCAATTGATCACACTAAGCTTTCTTTTTGTTTTAACGTTTGCATGGAATGAATGACCGACTTTGATAGGAATAAGAGCATTATCAAAGACGCATATACCCTAAACAAAGCCAAATTGCCTCTCAAATATATATATTTGGTTGTGACTTTCTTCAATTGATTCGCCAAAATTTTATATAAAACATTACAGATAAAAATATATTATCTCTGATCCACTCCTACTCAATAAAAATATCATCAACAATTCAACATTAATCTCCTAGCTATTTTGAAAAATAGATATCTTAAAATATTTGATAAAAAGTTGGATTGAGTTCTTCTAGACGTAGGGTTTTACTTAGGTGGATATGAAAAATTATACAAAAATAACATGTTAGTCATATATTTTTTTTAACAAGTCAGTTTTTTATCTTTCTTTTAGTATTAAGTTTATTTTTTATGTTTGTAAATATTTACACCAATCATCTTAATTTCAAACAACATACATTAAAATAAAAAATTCTCTTAATTTTTTCAATACACTTATATAATTCTTGAGAAGTTTTGATTGCAATAATCATAAAAACATAAACCCATCGATTAAATTTTTAAAAAATAATTAAACAAGAGAAAATTCGAGTGAGATTAATTTTAGAGTTTTTGAAGTTAAAAGCAAAATTCTCACAATCTATGTCCTGAAATTATATGAAAATTTATTATGTTGTTATTTATATGATTGATAGCAAAACTCATGATACTATTTTTAAAATTTAGAGCTAAAAATGAATAAAATAATGTTGAGTAAAGATAATTTAACGTTATAACGTTTATATCCATATAGTACTAAATTGATACAAAAAGTTAGAGAATCAATTTAATATTTTCGTGTAAATTATAAAAATATACGGTGTGTTTTTTCAATTAAACATATTTTTCTCTCTGCATTGTCACAAAAAAAATTGCGTTAAATGAATTCTATTTTTATTATTTTGAATAAGAATAAAAAAAATATATTCTTATATAAAACAATGTACAATCACAGTAAAATATTATTTCATGGGTGTCTTTTAGGATAATCAAAGTTTTGGGTTCGAATATGAGTTTTTTTGAGTTTGAATATGAGTTTGCACATGCAATAATATAAAAAAAAATTAGAAAAAATTTACCGCTCATTTAAATCTCACAAAATTAATTAATTTCTAAAATTATACACAGATGATACATTATTTAACAAAAAAAAAAGGATATATGATTAATAAAATCACTAAACTTATTAAAAATAGAATTTTTATTTTGTTTGAAAATTAGTACATGCAATTTTTAAATATATTTTAACTACAATTTTTTTTGCCTTTCTAAAAAGTAAATTTATAATTATGGTTGAGTAAAAAGTACTACAAGATTTACTTTATACACAATTTCTATAAATATTTTTTTATAACTTAAATTATTTTATAAAAAAATAAATCAATGGTATAAGATAGAATCAAATGGAATACAATGAAAGATATATATGTTCCATTGTTTGGAATATTAAAAATATGATGAAATTGAATTGAATAGGGTGGAATAGATTCCATTCTACCACTTACTTTCGACTTTGTTCTCTTTTAATTTGAGAGGAATAGAATAAAATAATATATTACTTTAATTTTTATTTATTAAAATACTATCCCTATTTTATTTATAATCAACAATTTTCTGGTGTTTTTCACACGTCCTTCTCTAATCGATGTTGATTTTCAAAATGAAAAATAAAAATAAAAATAAAAATAAAACAAATTTATATAATCTATAAAAATAATATCCTTTAATTTTAAAAATTGAATCTTAATAAAAACAAACATAAAAAATTCAAACTATTTTCTTTAAATTATAATAATATCTCAATACAAATTTCAAATTAATATTAATTTTCTAACAACTTAAAAAGGATATATCTCTAAAAAAAATTATATATAAAAAATTTAGAGGTCAGTGTAGTTGGGCTAAGAGTCTCTCCTCTTGATCGACTCTAATTTTTGCACCGTCAATATATCACAACTATTAGATCATTATAAATGTTTGAATTTTATTATAATAAATCTAAGTTATAAATGTTTAATTTTTATTATAATAAATTTAAGTCATATATATAAATAATTGTAATGTATAAATGTGTAAAACTTTTTATATTGACAATGCATAACAATTAAATTCTATTATATTTTATTTCTTTAAATATTATTTTTAGTTATAATATGTTTACATTTAATAAAAAAAATAATACTTTTTGCATAATAATAGTGTTTTGTAATAAGGGTAAAAATGGAATAATCATTATACTTCATTCTATTTTATTTTATTCCACTGTGCTATGTTTTGTTAGTTCAATCTAAACATAGCCTAAATAATAGTCCATTTCGAAGGGGGGAGAATCACTTGTGCACGTTATAAATTATTAATATAAAATAAAAAAAGAAAACTTAGCACGTTATGAAGGAAATATGTGATTTTAATGTTCAATTTCTCCTATAAATGAACTTTCGTAATTTAGAATTTTAATAATAAATAAATAAATTTTGTTAGGTATTAATAGAGTAAGGATTCGTTGTACTCGAGTTTTTTTATTTAACTTATTTTTAATTAAAATTTATTAATAATTTAAACTTAAATTTTATCAAATAATTTCTATTTGAAATTTATTAACACTTGATATTTTACTTTTTAAAAACAATATATATATATATTTTAAAAAATATAATAAATATATTTAATTTTAATAATATTAACATTTATTTAAAACTTAAAGACTTAAAATAAATATTTTACTTATTCGAAATTCAAGATATTGTGAAATTAAAATTCCAAATTCCACCAATTATTTCCGATTTTGTCATCCAAATCACAAACAAAACCACGAAATAAATTAATAAAAAATGCATGCTTTATATTAATTAAATCCTTAAATTAAATTAAATGAAAATACATTTGCCTATAACTAAACTTGTGTTGCGCCTGCGATTGTTGTCGGTCTCAGATCATCGCGGTCTTCATTGTTCAAGTTTCTTTTATATGTAAGTCTTCCTCAATTGTAATTGTTTCACGGATCAATGTTTGTTACATTGAAAAGTTGTGAGATTTGATTAAATTAGTTCATGGATATGCTCCTGAACTCAATTCAGTTGCTGCTTTGGTCCTACTTTTGCATTTGCTAGGTTTTTATTGTTACAAATAAAGATTAAAGTTTTGATTCTTGTCCATATTGAAAGATATTGCAATTTTATTTCAGTTAAGTTTTGATTTTTTATATTTTAGATAAATTAAGCTGCTCAGATTCTTTTTCATGTGTTCTTTGATATGATACCTCCATTCAAATAGTCTCAGTGGATATTACTGTATGAAGCACAAACATTGATATGTATTAAGAAAATGAATTAATTGAATTAAATCAAGGTGTTAGTGTTGTGTTGGTATCGGAGACCGTAACATGCTCTCGATCCGAGGTGTCGGTGCAGAGGTATTCCGGTCTTCGATCCGAGGTGTCGGTTATGGCCAAAACTATAATTCATTTATGTAAGCAAAATAAATTTTGATGATCTGATACAAGTTATTATATATACAAATAATTATAGGCATTATGGGAAATGGAGACTACTCACTGCAGTCTATAACTCATTACCTTAATTTTACGATTTTAATGGATTGTTAGGATAATCTAAGATAAAGTCGATTCATTTCGATCTATTCTTTTAGTGGTGTGAGTTTTTGTATACTTCCCATACTATTTACCTTTGATCATTCCTGCAATTGATGAAAGTTAGTGTTTTTCTTCTCGATTTCTTATTGTGACATTTACCATCTAAACAAAAGAAAAGAGTATCTCATATAGATGTGTGCGGTAAGATAGGGGTCGCTTATTGTAGATTTCGGCTGTTAAACTTTTACTTGCATATTATATTATTATTGAGTTATGGTTATGTAATGAGCAGAAAAGCACAAAAATGGAAGGGACTGTTTTTGCTCCTGCATTGGAAGGAATGAAGTACGTGAAGTCTGAACAGGGAGAAATTTTGTCCAAGCCTTTCTTGGATGTCTGCAAGCATATACTTCCTGTTATAGGTACATTACATGATCTAGGTCCCTTACTTTGTTATTGTTGCAAGACCAGGATAGTGAAAGGAAAACCTGTTTATTCAACATACTTTAGTGTTTGATGTGTTTTATTTTGTGAGGGGAACATAGAATGGTCCTTTTGAATAATCTACTATATATTAAACAATACTACATTTCCTATATGGTTATGGATGGTTTACTCTCTTTGATCAAGATAAGATGCATATAAGTGAACTTGTCCATGATGGGCTTTTGTTCTCACGGTCACTTGTTTCTCTCCATCCGACTAAAAATTATCTAGAGTTTATAGAGTTATCAAAATTCTAAAGTTACAAAAGGTAGTTAATCTTACCACTTACTAGCATGACATATAAAATCATAGACAAAACAGTTATGACTCAATAGGGATTTTATGGGTGGAATATGAATTTCATCTAATATTCCAAATTAAGTTCACGCAGCATTGAAGCCTAAACCTAAATAGCCACTATCTGCAGTTTGAAAGACCATTGTATGTATGATGGTATCTTTATTGAGCCTTTCCCTGTACCTTACTCCTTATATTCATCTCATACTAGCATTTTTAATGTCAGGTTCCTCAGATGATTGTATGGTATGTTTTTTTGTTTAAATTTGGTTCTTTAATTATGTTATGGAATTGTACATGCAATATAACTGCATGTGTGACGTGTCCCCTTTTTATCCCTTAACAATATGTGGACATTTTGTAGACCATTTTTGACCTGTCTCTCAATTATTTGAGTGCTCAAATCTTTTTTATTTATAAGGAAATATTTCATTAAGATGAAAAGGAGTAGACAACCGCAGGATAGTGAACCCTTCTCTCTAAAAAACATTTACATATCTTTTAATATGTAAACATAGTTCATTACAATCTAAACTCCACGGTGTAAACACGACAGATTGTGAATCATTTTGCTGCAATTTGATGTTTGGTCAATGTCTCAAATGTACCATAATATGAGTACTTCTACCATTGTTGACTAAACTAGTGTTTTTCTTATGACAGAGAAATTTGGAGCTGCTATGACCCTTGTTAAATCTGACATTGGTGGTAATATATCGGTATGTTTTATCACCTATTTTGATCTTATGGCCTTTTTTGTGTATATATGTGTTACTGTTTGATTGCTTGTAGCTTTAGATTGATGTAATATATATTTTTATTTATATGGCTTAACCATACCATCAAGTCTGAACTGCGTGTAGACTCATTTTTCAAATTCATGCGTAGCTAGCTTGTATATATATGATTATGCTTTATATTTTATACAACTTTTGGTATGTCATATGTGCCAAACCAAACTTAAATAATATAGAAGCTTGTATATATATGATTATGCTTTATATTTTATACAACTTTTGGTATGTCATATGTGCCAAACCAAACTTAAATAATATTGGATTCTATAGTTCAGATACTATGTATTCTTACTCTATACTATGTTGACTTTCAATGCAGAGATTGGAATCTAAATATTCATCAAATCCAACCAAATTCAACTGCCTGTATAGTTTGGTACAAGTAGAGGTTGAAACTAAAACTGCCAAGTCATCATCCAGTTGTACCAATGGACTTCTTTGGCTTACAAGGTAATGAATTCCAAGCAATTACTGCTTAACTGGTAACTCTTTCTGGTATGGCGTTCTCACTTCTCAAATCTGTTATATAGAAAACTCTTTCTTGACATTGTAATATTCCAGGCAGAGTTTATTTTGCATGAGTAAATGGACATACCAAAATAAAATTAAAAAATCCGGGAAAAAGGGTATCAAGATATGCATAAGGTTCTTTTAGCAAGAAATCTGATAACAGAAGTCATGTCATGGCACGTGCTTTCCAAAATTTGGGACCAAAATGCAACGTGATATTGATACTTGACATAACAAATAGATTCTATAAAACACAGTAATGTGTACAAACATGCAGTTTCAGGAATGTTTACTGTGTGTGGATTTTTACCATCCCAAATCTGCCATGATATTCTCCAGTAACTTTTGTTGTGTATCAGCATAATCCAAGTTTGGTTCATTCTTCTAAAGATCAAAAGCCTGAATTTCTTTTTTGTTCTTATTGAGTCACTTTTTCAAGGTTTTAGGGAAGATTTATATTATTTTTTATTATCTTTCAGCTCAATAGTAGATCCTTTCAATAATTTCAATTATAAAGCTATTGATTTCTTTAATTTATTTTGAGCTTATGAAGCTCAGGATGATTGTTAGTTTTCTAATTTTTATTTTGTGTTCAAAGGCCTCAGCAAACGCTTACTTGCTTCCTTGCTTCCTTTAATTTATAATACATTTGTTCCTCTGACCTGTAAAATCTTCAGAGCTATGGATTTCTTGGTGGCACTGTTCCGAAACTTAATTGAGCATGCAGATTGGTCAATGTCACAAGCCTGTACAGATTCCTATTACAAGACTCTAAAGAAGTGGCATGGCTGGCTTGCAAGTTCAAGCTTCACTGTAATGAATTTTTTTTCTATTTTTTTGCGGTGTTCATGTAGTATGTGGTAACACGCTTTTGTAACATGAATAAATACTTTATCTACTACAGGTAGCAATGAAGCTTGCTCCCGATAGGAAGAAATTCATGGAGGTGATTCAAGGGGGTGGTGATATTAACGCTGATATAGAGCAATTTTGTATTACCTTTTCTCCTTTCCTTGAAGAGAATCACAAATTTCTGGTAAAGTGTCTTTGATAGTTCTTTTAGCTTATTGATGATGATTGCTGACATTAATCTAAATGGCCTGAAAAATGAAGCTGATCTCTATGCATCGACATGTTCTTTATTTTCATGCATGCATCATCACATTCGTTTTTTTTTATGCACGCATCATCATGTTCTTAGTATAGTGACAACAGTTTCATGATAAAGATATTAATTTCTTAAAGGATCTTGAAACTTAAAAGCTTGTTGTTTTGGCACAGGCTCGATTTGGCTTGGATGATCTGAAGGCTTCATGAAAGCATGGATTGATGATTCTCTATTGGCATCTAATCCAATGGACATGATGATAAAAAAATAAATAAATGATTTATAGTAATTTACCATATTAATGACTTGTATTCTGTTTGGTGGTGTGGAATGTTGGGACAAATGCGATTTGCCAAGAAACGAACTTATTGAACTGTAATTTTGCATGTGGTTAAATTGATTCTTTATACTACAAGAACAAATGATTATTCAGTTTTTAAATCCCGTATATAAAGTATTTTACATTATCAAAGCCACTCGCCTTATAAATTATTCAGTAACCATCTAATCTCATGATATTAAGCACCTATGATGCGATAGTACTACAGAGATTTGAATATATATGACGAGGGGCTTTGATAATGTAATATATTATTTGTCGGATCCATACGTATGGGAAGAGTTGTGTTATTTTCACATAGAATTTTGACATCAACTTGAATGGTTATGCGGCTAATATATATTTAGTGTTTGATTCATGAATATAACATTTTACAACTCATTAATTATTTACTGAATATAATTAACTTCATTTTTGATATCATTAATCATAAATTTCAAAAATTTCAAGTGTATATTTGAGCACAAATCGGGGTTGTTAAATATCATGTATTTGAACATTTGAAAATTGTAATTACCTGACATTTAAAATCAAGATAAATTGTTTCTAAATGATTAAGAAATTGTGATATTTTGATATATTTATCAATCATTAATTGAATGTAATTAATCACATATTTAAATTGTTAACCATCTAAATTGATATTGAAATATGATGTGAAATTTTTGTGTAAATATATAATTTCTCTCTTGAGAAATAGGATAATAGTAATAATATATCACACATGCTTGTAACAAACAAAAAATGAAAAATAGTATATAGTGACCAATATTTCCACAGTCACAGATATTCGTGATGATTTTCCTTAAGTTTTTGTTGTGGTTAAAAGTATTAGTTGTAATTGTATTTTTAATTAGGTTGTTGAGACCAAATTGAGAAATGCCATGCAATTACACTTTTCACAATTCAACCCGTAGATGTCGCATATGTTAATCACTAAAAATAGTTTAGTAATATAAATCCCAAATATAGGTAGGGAATGCAAATGAAAATTAGATTGCAACATCTTTGGATGTCCATAAAAAAAAAGGTGTAGATTGTGACTGGTTTTGATTTGCATGGCCACCGATAGGGGGCGGTAGATCAAAATCCAGTACGCTTTCAATTAATATTCCCCAACCCTGAAACTCTCCCTCCTTTTGGTTGGTTTGTTTGGATTGGAGGATTCTCTTTCCAAAACATCCCACCCAACAACTATTCCATGCATGCCTATCTACTTTAATCTTCTCTTCATTGTCAACAACTTTCCTTCTTCATTCATATTTTCTTGAGCCTTTTTGGGGGAATTTAGACCAACAAATTCGTCATCACATTCACATGGTTTATTCCAACATTTGTTTTCAAGGTACATAGCAAGCTTCGTTTTTCTTGTATCAATATTGCCTTTTTTTTTTCTCTTTATTAATAAACATGTATGACACAAGTGATAGATGTTTGTTTTTTTAGCCATTTGGTCAGGGTTTCAACCCAATCTAAAAAATGTCAGGTATAAAGATTATCCAAAAATCAAATTTCATGCAAAAAAAAAAAACAGCAAGAAATATATATTGTAGAATTTTGTGATGCAATCGTTCTGAAATAATATATATGCAAAAATAATTTGAAAATCATTTTTGTTTTGGAGAAGAATTAACCTAATTAAAAGATTTTTCTTACAATTAAAAAAAAAAAGACAATTTGAGTAGAACAAAATTAACTTAGCTGTTAAATAAATGTCACGACTCACAATTAAAAACCTTGGTTAATATATTTAGGCGAATTGCAAGTAGTTCTTCAAGTTACTTTGAGGAATGACTTTATGAAGATGATATGATTATTGGTTGGTAAATTGGTAAGGAAATTGATGTCAAATGATACAAAAGGATGATCAATTGTATGATATTTATTTTACTTTCAGAAATTTTTCAGAAATTTGTAGTTGATACGGTTGAAGATTGAAAGTGTGAACATATTAGAAGTGGAAGGTTTAAAGTACTGAAAAATGAATCAAGGAGGTGCATCTGTAAAAATGTCCTCAACTGCAGTGAAAGGGCAGATGAAAGGCCTCCTTAAAGGACTTAGATACATATCCCAAATATTTGGTAAGTCTAATATTCAATTATCACAAAATTTAGGAATTAGGAAATGAATTAAGCTTGAGTTGTTCCTTTAAAAAAAATAAAAAATATTGCAGACGAGGAGGATGACAAGGAGATACAAATTGGGTTCCCAACAGATGTAAAGCATTTGGCACATATTGGATGTGAAGATGCCAAGGCAAATGCACCTAGCTGGGTACAATTTAAATTTAGTCTCCTTCATAAGATAAACAACTTGATTAATTGTTAATTAATTAAATGAGAAAATGCAGATGACAGAGTTCAAAGAAACACAGCAACCTTCATCGGGAGCTGGTAAGACGTGTGAAGGCCAAGGTTTGATAATTTAATAATTTGAAATAGTGAAATGAAACATAAGTGAAAATGAATTAGCCTAATGAATGCAAGTGTGTGCAGATAATGGTAATAATAGTGATGCAAATAGTATAAAAGGAGATGGAAAGAAAAGCCATAATCGAAGGTCAAGGCAACGTTCGTCAGATAGCCAATCCTCAACGAACTCTCCACCGCGAGAGGAAGCTACCTCAAAGACCTCTCGACGACACCATTCCTCAGAATCTTCTCGAAAACAACGTCAATCCGCTGAAGAAGAAGATATCAACAAGCCTCCAACTACGAAACCCTCGCACCGTAGAAAGTCCAAAACGACGTCGTCTGAGGACAAGGACCCTTCCACTAAGAAGGCCCCTAGAACCCGAAGGTCGTCCAAAGCTGATTCCTTAACTGACGTATCTTTCACGGATCTTGGGTCTGGGCCTGGATCTTCCGTCCAGTAGACACATACTTGATTTAATAGTGAGCGCTGGCATAAATAAATAATTCAGTTTTAGAGAGAGAGATTTCAGGAGCAGGATATCTATTTTATTCTTCTCTTGTTATAATCACGTTGTATCATCATTATCTTATTTTACTTGGTCTTGTCACTTCAAAATACTACACTACTTTTCTTCCATCTCTTTTTCTATATATATTTTTTATTTTTGATCCATGTGGATTTAATATTCAAATTTAAATAATTTATGATACTCCAAAAACAAGTTTACAAGTGATTCATTTTCTTGTTTGGATAGAGTCAAAATAGATTTACTTGGCATTATTTTTGTTGAGAATTTCACAACTATGTAAATTTGTATTAGTTTCTGCTCCCTAAGATAAGAACTCTAGGGAGCACTACTAGTAATGGAATATATAATTGATGTGTTGATGTATGGCATGCTAAGACACCTTTGATCAGAAATGATTCCAGTTGTGTGCTAGATTGTAATGTGTTGCTAGAGAAATACAATAATCAATTATCAAATGTATAAAAATTCAACACAGAAACAAATAGTAGTATTAATAAGAAAATAGGTAAATCAAATCACATTTCCAGGAAGGAAAACACATCCAATCAATAACATATTATACAACTTTTTTTCATGCTTCAGTGCATGTAAATTGAAGTTAATTTCCAACAACATAGTGTTCCAGGTTTTCCTTGTTGGACATTTTTAAAACAGAATCCTTCTTCTCTCACTTGACTTCACAGGAGAGAATTTGAGATCAAAAGTTTCATCAGACCTCTTTTTTGTAGGGATTGGTGTTCCAAACTGGGAGAGTTCCCTTTGGTTTCCACAAAGAGTGAATATGTTTTGAATTCTCAGTAGTCTAGAGGAACCATTATTTTCCTTGTCAGCATCAGAATTTTCTTTAAAACAATGATCCTCTCTCTTTGGACTTTGGCTAACAATGCATACCCTTTTTTCCTCTATCACTTCTTTCTCAACTTCCTCATCTTCCACTTTATCCTCACAGTCCTTCTCTTCTTCACCTTCTTCTTCATAAACAGTGCTTAGACATGCTTTTTTACCAAAGCTTGGTGCACAAGCATAAGCCTCTTCTTGTAGACCATTTAAAGTAATTGGACAAGGTAGATTTGAAACATCTTGCATAACATTGTAACCTTGCATAACATTGTAACCACTCTTGCACGTAACTCCGCCAACAACAACAGGTTCTTGATCATCCATGTCCAAATCCATTGATTTCACCATTCCAAGATCATCCTCGCTTTTGTAAACGCGGAGTAGCTTTCTCATAAATCCACTTGGCTCCACGTCTTTCACTTCGTTTTCCTCGATACAGCTTTCTTGCCTTGAAGTACTATGACACAGCTGCAGCTCGATTTCTTCCAGTCTCTTTCTCAGGATTTCAACCTCCTCCTGCTGCTGCAATATCTTTTCTTCCATTCTCTTCCTCTCCAACTCAACAAACTCATTAGTCATTCTTTGACACTCTTGCAGCTTCTTTTCCAACTCTTGTCTCAGAAGCAGGGTTCGTTCGTTTACCTTTAGGTTAATCTCCTCCTCACTTGCAGGAGCTGTTTCCATTTTCGATCTTAACTCGGCAATTTCTTCCTCTTTCTTCATCAGCTTTTTGTGCGCTTCATTTCGCTCTTTCTCTCTGAGCTTGTTTTCCATTTGTAGCTTCATGATAAATTCATCCATTGCAGCAATTCTTGATCCCAAAATGACGGTAGAAGAAGATTCCTCCTCCTTAATTGGGGTATGAGGGCCGCGAACTATACATTTTGCTTTGGCTCCATATTCTAGTGTAGAGATTGTCTTGTGTATCTCTTTAGGATCGGGACTTGCACACAATATCATTAGAATTTTCGACTTATCATCTTCAAAAGAATCCTAAAAAAGGAAAAATAGAAAAGTACTTGCATCAATAATCAATAAAACTTGGAATAACATGGAACAGGAATCCAACAATTCACTCAATTGAAAAACAATCATTACCTGCAGAAGCATGGTAAGTTTGCTGTCCCTGAAAGGCACATGTGAATCACCATTTGCAATGGACTCAACCACTCTCTTCAGTGCTATATTTCCTTGATTAATTTTTGCGGTCTGTAAATTTATAGACAAACATTGTTATCAATAGCAAAAAATAGCAGCTTGCTCAAATTCTACTACACTATAGTATTATTTAGCGCCTCTATTAATAATACTTTGTACTAAATAGCATAATATGGAATAATAACAATTTATTCAAATTCCCCTACACTATATGGCTACAATGCCATTATAGCTTCTATTTAGTAGAGAACCGAAAGAAAAACAATATGGCAGAAAAATAACCTGCATTTTAGCCTCAAAACCAGTTTGACCAGCTTGTTCAATGTTTTCTGATCCTGCCATATCCACAAGCATTAGCCGCCCTCCCACCGTTGGGACATCAAGCATTACCTGATCAGAACCGAAAACAAGTCATCAATTACCAATCAAAGAAACTTAATAAATTTTATTAGAACCACCTTCCAAAGCAACTATACCATGCAGTGACTTCTAGAACTCCTATCATTACAAAGTGTGCTTTTAACGATCCTTCGCTTCTCCACTTTCTGAATTTCTTTTGAGATCTTCCCAGCTTCATTTCCAGATATATAGGTAGCATTCTTGGCTTTTTTCCCCATCACTTCAAGTTTTACCTACAAGTCAGATTGCAGAATTAAGAAAGTGTCACCATCCAAATGTTCATCACATACAAAATTAATTAATTAGGAAACGGTTCCGTTAGCACTTCAAATTAACATCTAATTTTTAATATTGATTTGTATAACTAGTCCAGAATTAGATAACCTTTTTTATCCTGAGAAAACTGAGCTAAAAAAAGAGTAAATTTAGCAAGCCAATATTGTACAAATTATGAAAATAAGTAAAACCATGCAAACTTCATGAGTATATATAGTGAAACTTAGCCAAATAACAAATCCTAAAGCAAAATCTCAGATATGATCTGAAGAACAAAAACTTATAGAATCAACAATAAAAAACATAGATCAGGTGATGATGCAACATGTTATGTTACATGAACTCTATTACCTTTGAAGAATTTCCCTTAGACCAACCAAATCCAAATCCTCCACCACCACCTCCTCCATTGGTGGACAAGAGATCATAAATTTCCTCATTATAAATCTCCAAAACAGTAACCTGAACAAAATTTCTCAACCCAATACACGTTCCTGTAGAATCAGCATCACTTCCATCTCCACCACCATCAGAATCAGCATCACCATCTCCAAGAATATCCTTCAAAGCCCTATACACAATCCCAGCCTGCTTTGAACACCCAAACATAGTGTGACTCTTTCCAGAACCAGTTGGACCATACATCATAATGGTGCATTTATCCCCCAGTTTCACACCATTAATCCTTGATTCCACAAATTTCTTGTAGAACACATCTAAATCCTCTTCTTCAGAGACAGACACCCCATCAAGGGTGAAATCCCTATACCCAAAATCAGCACGAACCCTAATAGATCTAGTGTTCGAACTGGTCTGAAGAACCGATAAAGGTTTGTCTTTTCGATCTGGATAGTCACGGATTCTGGCAATTACTTCAATTGGGTGCTCTGGAGGGGATTCTTTGTTGGTGGCAACATTGGGATTTGGAGATGGAAATGGTGTTGCTTTGAAGCCATTGAAGTTGAGACGATGCTTTGATTGTGGAGTTTTTAATAGGGTCGAGTGTATTTGCTTGGAAGAAGGTGTAGGAGCCATGAACGTGAAACAAAACCCAGAAAAGAAAGTGAGGAAAGATTAAACCTTTTTGTGTTGAATCTGCGACCAAGTTTAGAGAAAGTGGAAGAAGAAGAAGAAGAAGAAGAAGAAAAAGATAGAGATAGAGAGAAAGTAAAGAGTCACACACGGAAACAAGGGTTTTGAAGTTTAACCAAAATGTAGCCGTTACAGTCTCCAACGTCTATATGTTTATTCCAAAAGGTAGGAGTCACGATATATAATGAATTTTTTTAAAATCTTTATGCAAATTTTAATATTTGATAATTTATAGTTATTTTTTTTTTTCAATTACACTTTATTTTAGATGCGTTTTTTTATCAATAGTAAAATTGAATTGGATCATATAATTTGAGAATTATGATGTTATATAATTTTTTTTGTTTCCGTTAATCCCACTCCTACAATTTGTTGTGATATTTTATTTTATTTTACGATTTAGTATTGAAAAATTAAATTAGAGAACTCTTAACATTAAATTTAATTTATATATGCTGATAGTTAATCACAATTAGTTAAACATATTAGAAATGTTTTATTTTTATTATAACTATTTTTATAATCACATGTAATTTTTTTTACAAAATACGTAACAATTAAACTCTATTAAAAATGAATATGAATATTGAATTTAATTTATATGCACTATACCATGTTAATTGATCACAATCGTTATTATTCAAAATATTTGACATTAACTCTTGAGGTATATAAATGGAAGTTTGTAATTATTTAATAATATAAATTTTAATCCTCTAAATTTTAATTTTAATTTATTGCTTGAGCTATATAAATGGAAGTTTGTAATTTTTTAATAATATAAAATTTTACA
>JBBPBS010000968.1:27870231-27883594 GCA_037974835.1 Cicer judaicum
ATATATTTTTTTTTTAATAATGTGAAATAATCCAACAATCGTTGTGAAACATGAAGAGTATTTTTTTTTATTAATACTACTCTTACATCATTAGTTATTTTGTACTTACATAATAAAAAGATATAAAGTAAATGATTAAGTAATTCAATCAAGATTTATTTAAATTTTGTTTGGTCAAATTTATTTATTAATTCGTGCAAAATAATATTAAAAAATTTCCTTTATATATGTATATTAAATATTAATTATAGGTGAACTTTATAAAATGTATTAGCGAAGTATTTTTTTTTAATTTATAGAAAATATAGATAGAGAATTAGAGTCTGTCAATGACATTGGTTTACCTCTTGTAAATATGAGAAATTGAAAACGATAATTTTTTTTTGGATAAGATTCACTTCAACAGCAGAGTTAAATTTAAGAAACAAACAATTAATAAATATTGTTTGTTACTAATAAATTGGAGAGCAAAGTGAATTCCCTATAGCTCAAAGTACTAAGAGTGTTCAAATTGCGAGAAAACCTTCCAAGCGAATTATTATAGTCCTCATGAAAAAAATCATCACTAGTTGTGTTATATGTTCATTTGCAATTAACACAACGTCTATATCTTCCTAGCACATGAGATTTATATGTATTTTTTTTTAATTTTTTTTTAATTTTTATCTATTATCATTTCCCCCCCTAAATCTACATACAGTTTTCTCATCTCTCTTTATTGTCAGCTTCCTCTCCTTCTTCCATATCTATTCTCTTTTGTTTTTGCATTTTCTCATTCTCGCTATAGTTCTTTAATGCATTTACATCTTTCTATTTTTCTTTAAGATTTTTTATTTTTCACCTCTTCTCATTCTACAACAATATGTCGGTATACATCTGAATATTTCCTTTGGACGAGAAAACCGATATTAGATGTGGGTGTGAATGTTAACTTTTTCTGAAAATTAAAATTTGAAGAGAATTATTTTTCCCTCCATCTAAATTCTTTATTGATTAAATTTTATATACATGTACTTGTTTAATATATTTATTATTTTATTTTAATATTAAAAATTATAAGTTTATTTTTATAAAAAAATATAATTTTAATATTTTTTAATTTTATTATTGTATAATAATAATTATTTTATTATATTAATTATAATAAATATAATTTTTAAATTTATTATATATATATATATAAAAATTTATATATGCAAAAATCCAATCCTACCTCAAATGAATTTAAAGACTTAAATTTCACAACGAATGAATGCAAATTTTCAGTGAGAGAATAGACGATCAAACCTCTCTATCATATTTGACAATGATACACTTTATTACCTAATATAAATAGTCCTTATATATAAATATTTAATGGACCACCAATAATAGATATATGTTTCAACTTTGTTTACACGACACTTATATTATATATTGGGGACCACAAATAGTATGTGTATTATCTATATAATAAATCTTCGAGGCACCACAAATGATAAGAACTCATTTCAACATGGTAATGTTAAAGAAATAAAAAAAAAAGTAGAAAGTAATTTTTTTCATTTTTTTAAATTATACGTCTAACCCGCGGAAGGAAAATATCTAGGTAGTTAAGTGTAAGCTGTAATGAGAAAATAGTTCAACAAAACTTATTCATTAATCAATCAATCCACAAACAGATTGTATTCCTATTCCTACACAATATGAATAAAAGAGAGGTATTTGAAGACAAATAAACTCCATTTTTCTAATATGTTATTAGCTATAAGATTCTAATCCACTAGTAACATATTTATGCTACACATTCTAAACCAGATCCAATCTAAAAAACGTAGCCACTAAATTTTCAGATTCACCCATATTAATTCTATTTGATTTTATTTAAGTGATAAAACATAAATAATTTAAATATAATTTTAGTTCATCTATATTTGTCAAAAATAATTCTTTAGTCTCTTTTTTATTTTCTATTAACTAATTCTTAAGATGTTTTTAGTTCCTATCATTTTTATTATGTTACACTCTTATTATGTGATACTTAGATCACATTTGTAATTTAGATAAAATAATTTTTATAATATTATTTATATATTAAAATATTAAAAATAAATGAAATTTTAAATATTTTATTAAAATATTTTTAAATTTAAATTTAAAAAATATATTAATATATAAATCAAATAAATAAATTTATATTTTTATTAAAATATTTTTAAATTTTAAATATTTAAATATTTACATTAAATTAATTTTTAATAGATAAATTAAATTAACAAAAATAATAATAACATAAATGATGATTAATGAGAATGCTGCTTCATAACAAATGATGGTGGAGAAAAATCCGAAGACTTAAAAAATATGAATGGGATAATCTTGGTTATCCATTTTTATAAAAAATTTAATAAAAAAGTATATTTTATATTTAGCTACTCAAAACTTAAATTTATTGGTTAGTTACGGAGACAATTAATACTACTGTTATAATAATAATTTTTTAATATTTGTGAAGCGAACAAAAACGAAAATCACTATAAGACATATTGCATATACAAGAACAACAAATTTGTGAGTTCATTATTAGTCTAAATTAATAATCCCTTATATCCGTAAATCATTACATGTTTGATATAACATTCTCCAAGTTATGCCAAAAATTAGCAAAATCAAAAGTAAAAAAAAAAAGTATATATATATATATATATATATATATATATATATATATATATAACTTGATTGATAGATGAATTTGTATGTTTTGACATATTCAATCTTTATAGCAACTACAATGATGAGAAAAATAACAACAACTTTTAATCTTGAAAATAATAAATTGGGACAATTTAATCTCTACATGAACAGTCATATAAAAGGGGTAGTTTGGTTTTTGTCAATAATTAAAAATAAATGTTTTAGTCCTAAACAAATGTTCCTAAATAACTATTTTTTCAACAAAGTATTCCATTTTTATTCTTTTTCATCTGTAGCAATCAATCAACCACCATCTACAAATATATATCGTTGTAATATAATTTAAGTAAATGTATTTTTTTAATTTACCGTTGATACTATTATTTGGATATGTTATAGAGTTTTTAAAATTGTGACTTTTTAAAATTTCAAATATTGAAGTTAATATTGGAAATATTTTTTAATCATAAATTTTTTATAATCATGAACTTTTTTTAAAAATTAGGATATGCTATGATTATTTTTTAAAATTACCGATCATTGTTGATATTTAATTGGGTGCTAGAAAAGAAAAAAAAAGATGGTATATTAAGAACTTTTTTTTAGAGATTTTTGTGTGTAGTAAGAATCATATTATCTCTTTTTTAAATATTGTTAGGAACAAATTGTTTCCTTTTAATTATTGTTAAGGATTTAACTGTCTCTTTTTTATTTTTATTTTTATTTTTTATGGTGATTTATGTGAGAAGTGAATTGTCTCTATTATATTTTTCGAGGATTAAACTGCATTCATTTTTCTTAAGGACCAAATTAAATTTTGAAAATTTTCTCAGAGACCCAAATGTGTCTTCACTCTATTTATTTATTAACTATTAGTATATGCTTCTCTTTACTTCACTAATATATAAAGTATATTATGAACACAAGTTTTTAAAATTATATAATATATTTTTATTTGTTTTTTAAATTATAATATTTAATCATATTTTAGTGGATTAAATATATTTTTAGTGTTTATAAATTTTAAAATTTGGTTTTAGTCTCTTTAAATGTTTTATTCAACTTTTAATCGTCACAATATTTTTTTCTTCAGAAATTTTAGTCTCAATCAAATTAACATAAATTGAAGCTTTTAGAATTTTGCAAATATATTTTATATCATAGAAGTTTCTTAAAAAAAACTCAAAATTCAAATTCTAAATTTCCATTATTTCAATTTTTTTTTGCTTCTGTCGTTTAAAAATAATTTAATTGATCACTTATTAAATTTTTTTGATTTATTTAGGGGGAGGTATTTTTAATGTCATAGACATGCATTGGAAAAATTATTAAAAAAATTAAAGAGTACACATGAGTGGATTTAAAACAGAGACTAAATCTAATAACAAAAATACTATGGAAATATGACCTTGCCTATATGAGTATGAACTTCTGATATTTGCTTCAAAGGGTAGTCTAGTCGCATGAGTCGGAGGAACGTTGTTGTTGAATGAGTTTAGGGTCGATATTGATTGCTTGACAAATTTTTTATTCAAGGTTAATAGCAAAAAATTTATATCCTAACAAATTTATAATATTTTCTTATACGGCTTTAGAATACTTTATGACTAATAAATTAATCTAAAATTTGCATAGGTTGCAGAGTTAGTAGTTGAAAGAGCACTACCAGAAGCAATAACACTCATTAGAGTGATTCTATCGATGCTATCAACAAGGTTGGGCACTTTGTTGCTATGTAGATCTCTCTGTCTTGATAAGAAATGGCCTTTCATCAACAACTTCTCAAACATTTCTTTGGAAAACAGAGAAAAGGTTATTCAGAAATGGTTGAAGCATCGGTTCCTCACACCTATCAGACTTGCATTTATTTACATCAAAGTCCTTTGCCTCATTGTTTTCTTCTCTCGGGTAATGCCATTTTCTTCATTTACAAACTCTCACCAATATTTTTTTACATTTTTTTCTAATACAGATGTATTTTTATGCATTGCCATTATAAAACCTTTTTTTTACATGCAACCAATCAAATCGCACCAAATGGATATTTGTAGAGATGTTTCAGGAACTAACCTAAAAAAACTGATGTGATTTGATTGGATGCATGTATAAAAGTAGTTTACACTGTCATTAGTGTATGTAGATTAAACTTTTTTGCTGTTGTGTTTGTGATGAAATATTCACTTTACTTGTGTATATATGCAGTGTGATAAAAATGGTGAAAACCAGGCATGGGAAGCCATTGGTTATGAAGTTGAGAGTGATCAGAACACAAGCAATGATCACAAAGAGAGGCCTCTTGAAAAGGGAATTGTGGAAGCTATGAATGAGGATAATTTGAGTCTACCTCAATCACTTTCTCAAAAAGGTCTTGAAATTGAAATAGATGCTAAAAACAACATCCTCAAAGTGAAATGTGATGTTGTAATTGTTGGTTCTGGTTGTGGTGGTGGAGTTGCAGCTGCTGTTCTTGCAAAATCAGGTCTTAAGGTACTTGTTCTTGAGAAGGGTAACTACTTTACTCAAAATGATTATTCTTCTCTAGAAGGTCCTTCTTTGAATGAGCTTTATGAATTAGGAGGAACTTTTGCATCTCATGATGGGACAGTAGCTATTCTAGCAGGTTCAACAGTTGGAGGTGGTTCAGCTGTTAATTGGTCGGCGTCTATTCGAACACCGGATTATGTGCTCAAGGAATGGTCAGAGAATCATAAGCTACCACTTTTTTCAAGCCATGAATATGTTTCTGCTATGGACATGGTTTGTAAAAGGATTGGTGTAACTGATACATGTGTGGAAGAAGGACTTCAGAATCAAGTTCTTAGAAAAGGTTGTGAGAAACTTGGTCTTCAAGTTGATTATGTTCCAAGAAATTCATCACAACAGCATTACTGTGGATCTTGTAACTATGGTTGTAGGAAAGGAGAAAAACAAGGGACTGATGTTACATGGCTTGCTGATGCTGTGGATCTTGGTACTGTAATACTAACAAGATGTAAAGCTAAAAAGTTTATTTTGGTGAATAACAAAGAAGGGTGTGTGAGAAGAAAGAAATGCTTAGGAGTGATGGCAGATTTTTTAACAGAAAACATCACATGGAGACTTCAAGTTGAAGCCAAAGCAACAATCTCATCATGTGGAGCCCTTTCTACACCTCCTTTAATGATCTCTAGTGGACTAAAGAATAAGAACATTGGCAACAACCTTCATCTTCATCCGGTGCTAATGACGTGGGGATATTTTCCAGACTCGATATCTGATCTCAAGGGTAGAAGCTATGAGGGAGGAATAATAACTTCTATACACAAGGTGTTATCAGATGACTCCAATGTAAAAGCTATAATTGAAACTCCGGCTCTAGCTCCAGGAACTTTTTCTAGCTTGTTTCCTTGGGAATCCGGATTTGGGTTCAAAGAACGAATGCTAAGGTATTCGAGGATGGTTCATTTTATCACAATTATTCGGGACAAAAGTTGTGGAGAAGTTAAGAGTGAGGGTAGGGTAAAGTACAAGTTAGACGAAGAATTCGACAAAGAGAACATCAAGGATGGATTGCAGCAGGCTCTGAGGATTCTAATAGCAGCTGGAGCGGTTGAAGTAGGTACTCATAGAAGTGATGGACAGAGAATTGCTTGTAGTGGAAGTAATGAAAAAGAATTGAATAAATTTGTGGAATCAGTGTATGCAACAGGAGGACCAGTGTCACATGGAGAAAATTGGAGTATTCTTGGTTCTGCTCACCAGATGGGAAGTTGTAGGGTAGGTGTGACTGAAAAGACAGGTGCAGTTGATGAAAATGGACAGAGTTGGGAAGCTGAAGGACTATTTGTGTGTGATGCAAGTTTGCTTCCAACTGCAGTTGGTGTCAATCCAATGATAACTATTCAGTCTGTTGCATATTGTATTGCCAACAGAATTGCAGTAATCTTGAGAATGTAATAGAATTAGTTGGTTTCTTTTTTTCTTTGTTCTCTATTTCAAACAAGTATATCCTGCCTGTGTAGTTGATTGATGCTAAAATATAAGCATCTTTTCATTTAACAGTTGCATAGATTGTTTGAAACTTTGAATTGTAAAGCTGTTCAAGCAATGAATATGTGATTAGCAACATTATGGTGATTTTCCATGTAAAGTTTCTAACAATGTGGCTCATTATGTATATGCTTTCAATGTATGAGAAGTAGTTATGCATGTCAATAATATGATATGTATATTTCTAATCATTGGGAATAGCTGTGGTCTATAATCTCTTTTGTACTCATTCAACTAGTTAAATTGATTACATTTGCAGTAGATGAAATAGAAACAAGCCTCTTATTTCTGAAATCAATTGAACAAAAAAGAAATACATGATAAACAAAAGGATAGACATCAAAATGTCATCGACAATGCGCCTTTTGCATTGCGAGACTTCTGATAAATGATAAGATATGACTCATTTTCTTTTTCGTACCATGTCTACAGGTCGACTTTACATGTATTTTAATTGAGTCCTCAATAGTCATAATCTGTCTCTCGAAATGGCAATGGAACTGTCTTCACTGCCCGGTAATGACCAACATTGTTGAGATGCTCATTTTCCAACCTATACAAATTAAATGGATAATAGTTCTTTATTGATGCAAACATATTTATTGATACAAAAAAAGCAAGCATTTGATCAAATGAACCTGTAGAAATTCCAATGCCCTCTTCGAATAACTTCAAGTGCGGCTAACAAAAATTCTAGCATCCGTGACTGAACATGTCCGACGTTGAAATGCATGATAGTTTCCACCCATGTCACCCTCAGGACAATGTTTAAAGCCTGTAATACAATATCACTTTCTGATATTAAAAAAACCTATCATTGTTTATATTCATTCAGATCATAAAGAGGTATACACAGAACTTACAATAGACATATAGTATATGCTTTTTCTCCTTAGAACCAAATCATCTCTAAGCCATGGATTTCTTGAGTTGGGATTAAAAAATCCCCAATCCTTGATAAAATCCCAATACAATTGATAACATGTTGCCATTATAGAAGTGATTATGACAATTGCAAACCACAGATGGTTATCTTGCCTGCTGTATGTTACTCTAGCCCCTGCTGCGATCATCGCCGAAACATACTTTCCCATGTTAGCCAAATGGTTCACATCGCTGTCATCGAACCACCTTCTTGCACACTTGTAACAAAATTCAATAAGCATGTGCACTATTAGTCCATGACATATTGGATTGAATATACAACACAAAAAAGAAAGTTAATTAGCAATGTTACATGTTTTCGAGGCGCTTACTTGCATAGCACGCCAATAATATGGCAAAAATGAGATGATATAAGTTAATTCCATATATAGTCTTCCAGAATGGCAAGTCTCAGGGTGGTGTGTTTTGAAAACTCTACCCAAAAGGTTACAACTTGTAGTTTCCAAATGCCTTAGCAATGGAATCTGTATCCATAGCCATAACCAAAGAATAAAATCTAATGTTAATTAGTATGCATAATAAATATAAGTGAAAAATGGACAAAATAATCAATTCATGTGCATTATATAACATCACCTGGCTAGTTAGTTGATCAGCCATAAAAAAGTCTACTAGTAGAACCTGTTAAAATGATAAATTAAAATGAAATTATCCAAAGTTCAGTTTTCTACATGTGTGGTATTACAATGTATTCAATTGTTCTTTGGATCAATTGAGGTTGAACTTTACCTTATAAAATGGAGAGCAGACTATGTTGCGAATGACGCGGATGAAGCAGTAACGAGTCGGGCGATAAAAAATGTCTAATGGACAAATGAGAAGAACCATGAAAGTCTGTAAAATAATTTTCAAAGTTAGCACAAAGGTGTCAAAAAGTGATTTTTTTAATTAAGTTAAATGTAATTTTTATGATTTTGATTGTTCAAAGTAGTGATTAGACTAACCAGAAGTAATATTCCAGGAAGGGCATCAATTTGGTTAGGAGAAAAGCCTGCAGCCCTTAAAAGAAGGTGCACAACCATTGCTCCAAACACAGTTGTCATTAAGGTAGTGCATATTAAAAATGCATCTCTTTGCTTTAGTGATGTGGTTGGGGAGAACTCAAATATGAAGTTGTAATTGATTCTTGTTCTTTTCCACATGTATAGATTGCATCCATACATAAACAAATGTAGGCTTAACAATGCAAACACACTGCACAAAATCATTGTAACCATTATTAGCACACTATAGATATTTTTGCCTAAAATTTTCAGCAGTTATTTTTTAGGGAAGTTCTTCAAAATCTTCATTGTTTAGTTAGTGTGTTTAATTCATGGTTTATTAAAGGTTGATCAGTTAAAAAAGATACTTTGTTATCTACTAAGAGTTCATTTCAAACTGATTTTTCTACTTAATCTATAAATGTTTTTTTTTAAATGTTGAACTTAATTTTTTTTTGAATTGCATAAATTATCTTACACAGACAATTTATATTCAAGGTTTATTTAACAACGGATACACCAACACGACTGATACATACAGTAAAGTTCAAGTCCTTCCGTCTTATTAAATTACTCCATTTGTCTCATATTTTATGTCCCATTTGATATAAACACATTTTCTATTTAAGAAAATGATTAGTTATATTAATTTTCAATGTAAAATAAGGTTAATTTTACGGTGGACTACTTTCATAAAATGATTCACTTTAGACTAATATTTAAAAATTATAATCTATAGTGGATGATGGTTCATATTAAAATTTTCCAATAAAATGATATATTAAAACTAAAATATCCTTATATTACATTTATTATTTGTCTACCATATACTTGCAATTATTTTTATAAATAAGGGTAATACTAAAAATAGTAGTAAAATATTTATTGATAATATAAAATAACAAATATTTTAAGATAACAATATTTTAAATGAGAAACATAATGTAAGAGTTTTAATGATGTACATATGTTTAATCTAAAAAAAAAACAGCGTCTACATATTTGTATAAATGTCATGTTTCACAAATGTTTAATTGATTCATTGTACAAAACATATTCAGCGATGACAAAACATGTCAACACGTACCACACCACTAGATGCTCATCAACTTTTTTTAAAATAAATTATTCACTAAAAAATTACAAAAGCAATTTAAAAAATAATAACTCGAGAAAACTAAAACATATAACTAATGAGTACACACAAAATATGAAAACTATCACTGACACATCTATTATTCATCGTCCAAAAATCCAAAATAATCATCAGGACAACCAAAATAAAATGTTAATGAGTTCATCAATTTACAAACTACTAAAAATATGATAAGAAAATCATGAAACAAAAAAATAGGATATATACTGATGAGGAGAAAAATACAACAATTTAATTATTAAATGTTTGTATAGTTGTTCTAAAGTTAATGAAGAACTTTTTACTGGAGGGATTATTAATAAAAAGAATATGTAGATGGACATTGGGCTATACAATACAATTTAACTAGGTATGGCAAAGTGGGCTAGCCCGCCCTGTGATTAGTTCGCCAAAGAGCGGAGCGAGAGGTCTAACTTGGGGAAGGATAGAGAGGATTAATTTAGGTAGTCGAGTCTAAAGTACCATCTCACGTCAGCCCAGTAGAGGGGTGACGGGCTTGCGGACCGGCCCACTCAAGAATTTTTTTTATTTTTTTTAAATAAAATAAATACAACTTTCATCAATCAATAAAGGCAAATCTCAAAACAAAATCACTACTAACATTAAAATAGACTCAAAAATAAATTCACTAACATTAAACAATCTCAAATAAATGTATTATAATATATTTGCTATTACAATCTACTAATAAATGAAAAATAATAAAATTTAAGAAATGTATTAAGTTTAACTCTCTATTTTGAACATGAGAATATATGTCCTGAGTTCCATGATGAACTTATGTTACATCATTCAGGTTTTTTATCATTTCTTTTATTTTAAGTTGGGTGAATTAATAAGTTAGTTTTAGTTTGGTTAAGTTAGAAAAAAAAAAC
Organism: Cicer judaicum; assembly: GCA_037974835.1. NCBI lineage: Eukaryota > Viridiplantae > Streptophyta > Magnoliopsida > Fabales > Fabaceae > Cicer > Cicer judaicum. The sequence continues at coordinate 27,880,893 of JBBPBS010000968.1, forward strand.
TGAAAAAAGAAAACTAACGAAAGTCAGAAAAATAAAATAAAAAATAGTAATTTTTTTAATTCAATAGACAATGTGTCTTGGTTTGTCTCGTAATTGTCTCATTTTATTATCGGATTAAATAGGGAACTAACTTAAGTAGGTAAGTTCAAATTTTTAGTCCAATAAATCTAAAATGGCAGACAATACGAACGGATCTGACGAGTTTGACTTGTTTTGCCACCCATACATTTAAGAAACTTATTAATTTGAGAATCGTTTGTTTTTGTTTTTCTAGAGTAAGGTTTACTACCCCAATTTTTTGCTTTTTCTTTTTCTTTTTCTTACTAATATTTTTGCTCCTTTGATAAAATAAAACATAAAACCAAAGTGATTAAATTAAGTGAATTTCTTTTGTCTTACATATGGACCAACAATAAAAGAAAATTGGAAAATGAAAACAAAATAATTTTTAAATTTTTTTTGGATAGGACGAGTCTAATCGTCTTGTTCCACCACTATTTTATTTTAGCGGTTTAGGCGGGACAAACCAAACTAATCGTAACATATTTAAAGTTTTAAACAATCCACAAGATTCAACTTATCTTACTATCTTTATTTTATTATAGTCTTATTTAGTACTCTCTCCAATCTTATTTATAAGAAATATTCTGATTATTTTTTTAGTATTAAATATAAGAAATATAGAGCACTTTTTAAGTGTATTAATTACTAAACTTCTATTTATACCCTTTTTTAATTTGAGTTTTATATTAACTAGAAATAATTTAATTTGAGTTTTATGTTAGCTATAAATCACGTCCTCTATATTTAATGAGTGTTGAGGTTATTTTTGAAGAATTTTTTTAATATTATCTCGTTTAAACGTATTTTTTGATATGTGTAATTTTGTCATTCGTTTCTTATAGAAACGAGAAGTATGTAATATGTAAAATGCAGTTAATTTAAAAAAATAAATAAATTAATTTATATGATAATATATATCTTGTGGTTGACAAAGACTACACTAGTTAGTAGACAAAACAGACGTGTGATATATATATGAGCCGTGAAATCTGAAATATGTCAAAATATGAAAAATGAGAAGGAGCACCTGAAAACAGGATAGACAGTTTCCATATAAGCCGACTCATTATTAGGAGAGAATATAGCACATAAATGAGCCAAAATTGCATATACACTAAACAAGGACACGAAACAACCCGTAGACAACCCTGCACACACAGTAACAAAGGAAATTAATTAAAAAACACGGGGTAATATTTAATATTTGAAGGAAAACATTATTTATAAAGTGTTTATATTATCACACAGTCATAGTAAATAAATTATTAAAGATATTTAATTTTTATATCCCACCCAACAACAAACATTTTTCAAACTAATTAATGGCAAAGTGACATTGCCTAGCGCACCAAAATTTTGCTTGGCCTTGTAATGTTCACGTCAATATTTCATTGCAATTTCAAGTGAGGGTATTGTCATTAATCATTATGGATAAAATAAAATATACAATCCTAGTCATTTGGCATTTAAAAACAATACTAGTATTATAATTTTTTGAGTGGAATGGTCTTAAAATTACAGTCTAATCCAAATCAATTATCTTGTTATATTTATATAAATTGTAACCTTTTTTATTAAAAAAATTACTATTTATTCAACTTTTATTGAACATTATATAAAACTCGTTTATATTAACTGTAGATGTGTTTTTCTCTCTAATTTTTTTTAATAAAGAAAAGGAACATTAATACTAGTGTTAGTGAATCTAAAGTGTCCATAATTAAGGAGAGACAAAGAGAGAAGCATTATATTACCGACAAGAAAAGTGACCATATGAGAATCTTTATGTTGTTGGGGTCTTAAAAACTTCATTGCCTTTTTTCTGTCATTGTTGGCGAAGTGCTTTGTGAATATGGATTCCACTTCGTCCATTAGTCTAACAACCTTATATAAAACAAACATTATAATTAATATTACCAACATATTAGAATATCATATAACCCATTATACATGTACATTAAGAATTTGTGAACACCAAAATAAAAATAAATGCCATATTATTTGTGTCTTTCTTTTACCTTTTCTTTTCATCCCCTGCAGCTTTGAAAATAATGAATGGAATATTCGAAAGAAACCAACGTATATACCTTATCAGAACTAACGAAATGAGATCTCTTCACTTCTTTTAAATAACTTGTAGAAGCTTTTTGACAAGACACCTGCTTGATCACATGGCAATATCACTTTGTATCACATTTTGTATTCAATTAAACTTGCAAGATACAAATGCTAACTTAATTCAAGGTAGTAATAGAATAAATTATCAATGCCAAGTAAATACGCCAAATTAAATTGTACATGCATGTGTGATTTCTTTTTTCTTGACAATTTTGACATATAATTAAGATAGTATAAAGTTTGAATGCACATTAAAAATTGATCAATATGAGAAGCAAATATTTGGTTTGAACAGTATGATCATAAGCACTTATGCGAACATTTATATGGAAGCTAATGAATAATGTGATATATTTCCACCACATTAAATATAAGTAACTTTGGATCGTTAAATGTTGATATATGAATTTTTCTGATTTGAATTTGGGATCTTGTTTCATAATTTTTTTTTCCGGTGTACGTTAATTCATCAAAAGACCTTTTTTTTTTTTTTTTTTTTTTTTTTTTTTTTTTTTTTTTTT
>JBBPBS010000968.1:27891859-27906246 GCA_037974835.1 Cicer judaicum
TATATATATATTGATAAAATATATATCAAATATATGACAAAATAAAATTTTATTATCATGTTGGTTATCATATATCTATTAAACATTCGATATTGATAATATTTATTCTGTCACTATTCTATAATATCATATTATATATATATATATATATATATTTATTTTTTTTATAAAATATATACTAAATATATGATAAAATAAAATATTATTATTATGTTACTTATTACATATCTATTAAATATTCGATATTATAATATTTATTTTATTACTATCCTATAATATTATATTTTATTATTATTTAGTTTTATGTCATATGTTGTCAATATTCTATTCCGCATATCAAGCGGGCTCTAAATTCCTAAATGGACGGACTCTATATATCAAGACATGATGCGTTGGCCTTCTTCTCTTCATATATGTTGGACATGTGTTGGCCTTCTTCTCTTTATATGTGTTGGACACCATATTTAGGAAGGGATGTGGTTAATTCACAGTTAATGTTTATTTAAAATGTTTAAGAATATATTATCAAAATAAAATTTCTGGTAAATCATTAATCCTATTTTTTATTATTGAATTTATTTTTTTCACTACCAAGTCTTAAAATATAATAAAATACAGAGAATTGTGAAGAGTGGAAAGAACATTCATCTTTAAAGAATTTCTCCTCGTTGAAAAAAAACAAAGTTTCTACTCTGTTGAAAAAAAATCTCCTTCCACCCTTAACATTCTCAAAAGTCCTCCAATTTTTAATTTTTTTCTTCTGATTTTAACCCTCTTGGAATTAAGCAATTTATAAGTGATTTTTTATAGTAAATTTAGATATTTAAAGATTAATTTATAATTTTTTATGATTTTTTTACAATTCCGAAATCGTTAATCAAAAGGTTTTAAATGTAAATTTAATGATTTGTTTTATACATTTAAACTAATTTAGAGGTGTAAAATTTCTAAAAAAATTTAAATAAATATTTATATATCCAAATTTATCAATTCCAATAAATCCCGTTAAGATTGGTTAGTCCGAAGAAGATTAAAATTGAAAATAAATAAATAAATGTTGGAACTCATAAGTTTGGAAAAAGAATGAGTGTAATAGATTATGAAATTGAATTTGAAAATTATAGATTTGAAATGTATTAGTTTCAAAGCCATAGCGATAGATTTGATGATTTTTTTTGAGTTTTAAATTGAAAAATATTATAAAATTTTACGTTTATGAATTTGATGATGAGTGATATGAAAGGAGACGATAAAATTTAATATTTTTTATTAAAAATTATCGAAAATAACTAATTTGATTAATAAAAGTATAGTCAAAAGTTCAAAACAGAACAAAAATAATAATTAAATAACTAAAATGAAACCAAACAATAAATTAAAAAATTAAAAAACTAATTTAACAAACATTTTTCTTAGTTCTAAGAGTCTTAATATCAGAAAATTTACGTAACGTATCCTAAAGAATAGTTTAAATTCCTGAGTGCTTGCTTTGAACAATGGAGCAAAGATCATTGTCAATTTGTATAGAACACAACAAAACATTCCAATTAGGTCAAGTGTATACTTTATCATCAAAATATTATAGTGCATTGCCACTCATTCCTTTCCCTCTTTTTCCTCTCTTATGTTTATTACTTGCTCCATATAAGAATAGTTTACTATTATAGTATCAAACTATGTGCTCTATGGTATAGTAATAGGACAACACACTTCGTGTTTGATCAATTGTGTGGAGGGGTATTAACAAGTAGTGAATGTCATAATATTGCATTTAGTGGCCAGCATTTAACCTCATATGCATAGCAGAAATAAATTGAGCATCAACTAGGCAAGAAACTAGTTTGGATGATATAGCAGAACTCATGCCCTCTTCTACTGGAATATTCTTGATTTGTTAAATATGATAAATTAAGTACACATCCTACTCATAAACTGACTAAATTTGCAAGAATTAATTCAGTTGATGTAGATTCCTATATGAATTTTTTTTAATGCTGCTGAGAAACATGATTCATGAGGCTTAAACTTTTTCCTTTTTTATTATTTAAATTTTATTAATAAAGATTTATCTCGGTATCATAATTAACAATACTCTCTGTTCACTTTATATAAAAGATTGCAAAAAAGGCTGCAAGGGATGCCTATTTCATAATTTTCATTTTAGTGCTAACATTGTTAGTGCACTAAATTTTGACAAAATATCCAAATCCATCTTTTACCTTAAGTAGTAGCTAATAGCATGCTTAGTGGTGGCTTGTTTATGTCCAATTGGGTGGCTGCTTATCTTTTTCCTTCAAATTAATCATGTTTTAAATGACTGGTTATTGTATTAATTATTTTCTTGAGATAAGATCACAACCATTAAAAATTGAATATGAGAACACATACTAACAAAACACATCACACAAATAAAATACACAAGAATTCATTTGTGTGGTATGCACCTCTTGCTTATTTTTTACAACAAAAAAAAATCAATAAAATTTTCACACTCACTAACAAGCTATAATTTTTGTAAAAATATGAAAATCCACATCAATATGTATTTCTCACCTTACCCTGTTAATTGAGACTATCTTAATATGAAAAAATATCACCTTACAAAGAATTAATAAGTTGTCCCTGTAAAAAGATAGTCTCACTAGAAATAAAATAAATAAATGAATAAATAAATAATAAATAAAAAAGAAGAAAGTCTCACTCTACAAGCTAGTGATTACAATTGCCCTTGTTTTGTTCCTGCTGCAAAAACTCTGGTACACCCTACTCTGTTCATTGGCTGCATCAAATAAAGATTTTTCTTTTTCTTTTTTTTTTTTTTTTACAAAAAAAAAAAGAAAAAATCTGAGCACCAAATTATTTTTGAAACTACTTGATTGATGCCATTCCTTCCTGTCTCTTTTTTCTTTTAATTTGTTGAAAAAGTTAAATGTATCAAATTTTAATGCTTTAAACGCAAAAGTTTCAATGAAAACTTACTATTTTAAATTTATTAAATAAAGTCTTTATAATACTTGTTAATATTTTTCTTGGTAATTTATGAGTAAAAGGATAAATGATTATGATTTTGAATATATCTAATTTTTTTTGTGATGAGAATAATTTAAAGAAAATACCTAATTAAGATTTGTAGATATTGCTCCAGATGTAGTTGAAAGTTGTTTTTAGTGGATAATTTGACTTTGAGAATACACGGTGGTAGATACTTTGTAGAAAAAGAATTTGAATCAAATTTGGTTTGCTCAGTGCAGAAAAAAATGGTGATAATATTGGAAAATCATATTTCATAATCCAATTAACAAAATGATTCAAGCCACAAAAACATGAAAAATGTTTAAATGACTAAATGATTTTATTTTTTTATAATAAGAAGTTAGGCGGCATACAGATCACGCAACTTTTTAACAAAAAGCTAAAGTGCACTTTTTTTGTTTTCAAATTATTTTTAGATTTGATCGATTTAAGTTAAGTTGGTTTTATTTTAGTCCTTAATCCTTATGTTATAAATCGCTTTGATACATTAACTTATTTTCATATTTTATGTTAATCTGTTAAGTTGTAAATATGAAATATTTTAGTATCTTAAATTATAAATATAATATAATTTTGTCTTTTTAAAAAGCATTTAATATTATAATTTAAGATATCAAAGTGATTAGACCTTATAACTTAAATATTTAAATGTGTGATATTTATAATTTCAGACTAAAAAAATTGAAAATAAAAATGTCCAACAATTGCAAAGAATAAAATAAAAACAAATAAAATAAAGAATCAAAATAAAATCTAAAAATAATTTAAAAGACTAAAATTATATTTTAACTAAAGACACTGTTTCATTATTTTATTTTTTATATTATAAAATATAATAAATTTTATTATAATTAATTTACACTATCGAAATTAAAATAAAATATTTAATTTAACGATATTAACATTTGTCAATTAAATTAAAATTTAAAAATGATACTATTTTATTCTTAATTACCTCGTTCGAGTAATCTCATCTAATTAATGTAATACGAATGCGAGAATTCAACCCAAAAAAGTTAATTTATAGGTGCAAGAACTCTTTAATTTATAAGCTTATTTTTTAGTTAAACTCTTCTATATGAATCCCTAACAAGTGATAATACACTATCGTTCAAGAGCTGACATATTTGGCGAATTTTACTACACGACATTTTACTAGTGAACACTTCACTCAACTTTTTCTAATCTTAATACTCCATCAATCTTAAAAAGAATAAGTCGGAGGAAGAGCCCAACTAAATATATTGATCTATTAAGTTATTATTACTTTTAATAAGTTTTTTTTTAATAATAATTTAGTCCTTTGAGTCGGTAAATTTTTGTGCCGTTATACTTTTTAATTAGTTTTGCATTCAATTATGTTAATGTTATTCAAACTCATCAATAATTATAACTTTTTAAGTTTCAAATTTAGATTCCTCAAGAGAAAATAATTTTTTTGACAATTTTCGTGAAAACAATATAACAAAGTTTCAATCTTAGTACATGCACAATTTATGAGTATATGTATCACATCCAGAAATTGAAATCAAACGACATTTCATCCAAAAACGGAATTCAAACCTAGAAATTGAAAGCATTTGTTATTAGTTTGTATGAAATATATTATTGTCATTATTTCTCTCATCTTTTATTTTTTAAAATTTAAAACATATACCTAAGAAATAAGAATTAAAAAAAATAGAGAAACTTGTCATTTTTTAACTCCAATTTGAGTTTAAAATATCTTTTATCACTATGATTGTCAAAAGCCTAATTTTCTTTTCAACAATTTCTGATTTTGAAAACCTAAAAACTCATAAATATTAATGAGTTTGAAGAACAATAATAAATAGAAAAATAATAAATATAAAAAAATATAACGATGCAAATATTTACTTATTTAAATGATTAAATTGAAAAAAATAAATAACTTAAAAAACTATAAGATATATTCTATAAAAAGCGTCACTTTTTAGTTTTAACTAATAATATCTAGTTATGATTTAAGAGTCACTGCATTCAATTTAAATTATAAATAAAGATATCTGAATTTGTATCAATTAGAAATAACATCATTAAAAACAATAAAATAATTAAAATATATTTATATTTTACATCACTAAACATGATATAATTTTTACTTATAATAATAGTTCATAAATGTATGTATTGTCTACCAACTAAACTCCACCATGAAAAGTATTGGAGTGATACAGGTTGCTAGGTCTTATCCCTACCTTTGGCAAAATCTATTAAATAAAATTAATTACTAACGTTAATTATTGTAAAAGAATTAAGAAAAAATGGATCAAATCAACTAAACAAGTATCATGAACTCCCTTGGTCGCAAAATAAATGATTCATTTGCAAAAAAACAAAAACAAAACAGTTTTAAAATAATTTATTTTTTTAATTTTTAATGTGCATTTTTTAGTTGTATCATTTAATTAATATTATTTAAATCATTTTTAATACAAAACTTCGACTATACATTTATATGAATAATGTAACACCCCAAATTTTATAATAAACTATTTTATTAATTAAATAAAATTTTAAATAATTAATTTGATGACGAATATTATTTTAGAATATATGTTGATAAATTTCGTGGCTAATTTTCGTCATATGGATGCTTTTTATGATGTGCTAGTTTGATACATGTTATATTACATGAGTGATATAAATAATACATATTATATTTTATTATTTGATATATTTAAAAAATAATAATAATAATAGTATATATTTTTAAGAAAAAGATTTTATGCGATTTTACGTGTATATACGTGTACCCAATTAATGTAATATTTTTCTGTGCATTAGATTGATGTTAAGTATGTATATAGTTATATTTCAATTATTTATAACTACTTTCTATTTTAAATTATTTAATTTATAAATAACTATTTTGATATGTTAGAAATATTGTGATTGATTTCCTTTACTTTTATGTATAACATATGATATGATGATTTTATACATCTTTATTGTGATTTAGTAATTCATATAAATTGTTGATGTTATATTTATTTAATCGTTTTGACTATTTTATAAAGATGATAGTATTTTTATGGGCTGTTAACTAATTTTACAAATATTTAGATGAATTTGTTAGGTAGACATGGACTGTTAACTAATTTTACAAATATTTAGATGAATTTGTTAGGTAGACATGGACTGTTAACTAATTTTACAAATATTTAGATGAATTTGTTAGGTAGGCATGGGCTGTTAACTAATTTTACAAATGTTTAGATGAGTTTGTTAGGTTTTGCTAATATTTAGATGAGTTTGTTAGATTTTGCTGCTTGTTTTCTATCCGTCGATTTCCAAAATAAAAACATAAATAACGAGACTTTGTGAACCTTGATTTGTACTAAAATAAAACAAACAAAAAAAAAAAAAAAATGGAAGGGAGTTGAATGGGAAGCCGTAGAACCAAAGAGTAGAATTCGTTATTTTGCACCGTTCTCCTTCACCGTAAGTCCAATTTGAGTGAAACCAACGCCAAAACGACCGTGTGAAAAGTGGCTATATTATCCACTGATTGGTTTTCTAATTTATGGTAATTTTCTTTGACCGATTTTCGAATTTAGTGTTTTAGAATATCTCCTTATAAATTATTTTTGACGTTTACCCATAAACTGTCGAGTTAGATCGATTGAAGGACAAAGAGTCAATGAACAAAGGTTGTTTGCTCGTGGAATCGTATTCATGTGTGAAAGCGTCAAAATAAGGTAAGGGGTGAGAGAGCGTTTGAATTCATGAGTATAATATATTGTGAGATGAACGGGAAAACCGTATTTCCCAACGATTCATCCGGGGCTTGCTACGTATGGCAGTAGCCCATCCGAGGCTTGCTACGTATGGCAGTAGCCCTTTGAGAGATAAATTGATTAATTTGAAATATGAGAATTGTGAGGTTAAAATGTGAAATAGAAATTTTTATAAGGTGTTGATTGATTTAATTTTCGATACTTGTGTGGTAGTTGATATTTGTTATTATTGTGATATTGGATGTTGAATGAAATTATGTGTACATGTTTGCTTAGATGAAATTATGTGATGTGATAATAAAATATGGATGCATGGTTTGATATATGCTTACGTGATGATAATGATGATTTTTGATTGATGATAGTGATGTTATAAAATTGTGATGAGTTTATACGATGATCAAGATTATTTATGATTAATGATATTATAAAATTGTGATGAAAATATTGAAGTACCCCATACTTGATGAGATAGTGATGATTCTTAAATATGGTGCTCTTAATGGAGTAGTCTAAGCTAACGAAGGGAGAAAATAAATATTGTGAATTTGTGAAGTGAAGATTATTTTGTCATCATATAGGTAGGGCCTAACAAGCCTAGTGATTCTGGGGAAGTACAACTGAATGAGCCTGATCGTGGAGGGCTACAGTCGAACTTTAAAGTAAGACTGATAGACCTTGGGGGTACACCTAGTGGGGAATTCCTAAGTGGATTAGTGGGTTATTCCCTAAGGTCGGGAGCTACCGTGCAACACAAGAGTACCCCGACCGTCGCGTATATGTGTCTCGGGTTGAGTTGAGGGGATCTATGAGGACTTGGCCATTCATGAATTGTCCGTCCACTCTTGTAGTGGCATAGTATCATGGCCTCCTAACCAAGTACTTCAGAGTTAGAATGGTACCACATTGTGAAGTAGAGTCTAAGCTCATGCATAGCATTGCATTTCCTTGTGATTGTTTTGTTGTGATTGATGTGTTTCAAAGGTAATATTAATTAGATGATTTGATGCATATTATAATGAGATGATTATTTTACTTGCGTGACTTTGATGTTATAGTATGATACTATTTAATTAAATATTTTGATATATCGTAAAGTGATTATGATACGGTTCTATTATGATTGTTTGCGTGTTCTTCTTACTCATATTATACTATTAACATGATTTCAAAACTCACCTCCTTCGTTATTTGTGTTTGACTGGCTGGGCCCTGCGTTTGCGAAATCGCAGTTATTACAGGTTAATGAGTCTTGAAGTTCAAGTTTGGGAGGAACCCGCTCTGATAGGTGATACCGGGAATAACGGTTTTAATTTGTATTTTACTTATTTAATTTGAATCAAATTTTATAGGAATATGATATAAATTATTATTATTATTATTATTATTATTATATATATATATATATATATATATATTATTTTGGGATTTAGGGTGTCACAAATAATACGTCAATAATAAGAATAATTTGATAAAAATAATATTTTCTCTTTCATTTATATATTTTTTTAATATGTGTGAAACGATAAAATAATTTAATTATTTTAAAATTGGAGGAATAATATACACTCTTTATGTTCATAAATATAGGACTTCATTGACTAAATCACCATAATAAAGAAATTAAATAATAATATTAAATTTGTTAAGAATTATATCATTTTTACATGTTTACCTTTGAAAAGAATTGAATATATTTTTATATATTTATTATTGAATATATATATATATATATTATAACAATTTTCTCATTTTTTACGACAATAAATTAATAACTTTATTCTATTGTCAAAACAAATAATATATCATTTTATTTTAACAACTTCATCAAATTTTGCAACGTAATAACACGCAGAATAAGAGAAACTTATTAAAATAATATAACATATTATTGATATAGTTTAATTTTTTTATTTATTAAAATTATCATTTATCATTTATTAAAAAAAAATTATATATATATGATCGTATTTTCAATACGTCAATACAAAAATTCAAATGACCGCATCTCTATCTTGTAATGATAGAAAAAGATATATTTTAATATATAAATTTTAAAGTAAATATAATAAAACAAATTGAATAAAAACGATATATAAAATTAAAATATCTCAATTTCTAATACTTTAAAAAAATCTACATACAAACTTTTAACAAGTACTCTTTGCCCACACAACTCTGAAAAAGACTTTTGGCATTTCACCATTACATTAAATTCTCCGTCCGCAATTCAAGTGTGCAAGCTATTGTCTCACTTTTTGGTCAACTGTGTCCAATCACGCATTATGGGGACACCAATGAACTTATCAAGATTTATGCCAATTCAATGCATTTCTCTCAAAACATATTAATATTTTTTTAATCAATACATATTTGTGGCAGATTTTTCGATAACCACTTTGATAAAGGGTCTATGATGGACCAATATTTTAAAATCATTTGAACTATAACAATAATAATCTGAAGTAGATTTGACAAAAATAAGGAAAAACATTATATAATTTAAATTTTAAGATATTTATTTGATTTCTTTAGGTACTGTATTTCAAAGTAATTTAAGAGTGTTAGGTTTGGTTAAAATTGAGAATTTATATAAGTCTTTTATTGTTTAAAATTATAAAGGAAGAAAAAATTCAATAATATATATATGATTAGTTTTTTTATTATGATTTGTACTAGTTAGAAAGACTTTAAGATTTTGTTTATTTATTTTTTTTTTTCTTCTACTCTTGTATCAGAATATTATAAAATGCACTTTAAATATTTGTTTTAGAGAGTGTAGACGTACTAAAGATCATATATGTTGTAATAATTTTTACATAATGTTGTTTTCCAATTGTCATTCGAGAATCATCGTAGTTTTTTTCTCAAAATTTGGAGTTTTCATGTTATTTTCTTGTGATGTAATTGTTATTTAAATTTTTGTGACTATTTATTTTTCCGACATTTGGTTTTTGCACTTTTGGTTCGGTCCAAGAAAATATAGTTTTTAGTATGCTTTGTGGTTGTAGATTTGTCTAATCTTTCATACCATAGAAATGTTATACCGTGGAAGCGTTGTTTAGACAATCTTATGGCACACTTGGTTTTTAAGTGGTTCTTTGTAACTCATCTCTTTTTTTTTTTTTAGGAATTTACTTGGTGCACGATTATAGTATATTAAGTTTAGCTTTGATGTTTAGCATAAAGAAATTAGATGGAACAAACAATTTAGACTCAAGTAAAATTTAAATCAAAGATGTGTTGATACAATCATGATAAAACGTCTTATATCCCTGTTAAGAATTTTATAATAAATATGATAAAATCCGTTAAAATATTTTAAATAGTAAACAATTTATATTTCAAAAACTAATTTTGTGGAGATTGAAATAGAGTCCAATCAAATTCTAAGAAACCCCTCAAAAGCTAGAGGGTCGTAAATCTCACATAAATATTTAACTCAACGGTAAATGTTTGGACAACTTACTTTTTAGTCAATGATGACAAACAAAAAATCTCAAAAACACGATCACATACAAAACAAATTATCAAACTTTGGGCCGAGCCGGCGGATACAGCAAACGAACCAAGTTGGGGACTAGATCCAGGTAGCTTACTGGATCAACCAGTGCAAATCATTAGGTTTTCGACAAAATTAATAGAAATTGCTCCAATTATTTAAAATTTGATAGATATACAATAATATATTATCATAATAGAATTGATTAATTTTATTATGTTCTACAACGAAATTTATTAAGTAATTTGTATAAGAATAAAATTTTGGCACCTCTTATCACATAGATGAATTTGTTTTAAATAAAATCAATTGAGTCTTGTATTGAATAAGATACAATTTAAATATATATTTATAAATAAGATATATTTCTCATTTCAAAAGTTAATTTTGTAGTTTGTATTAGACACAATTTAATTTTGAGATGACATATCTCTTTAAACTTAATTGTCTATAGTTAGAAAATAAATATACATTTTTAGAAAAGAATTTTTATAGTATTTTATCTTTTTTAAAACAATAACTTTAGAAGTAAAATTTAAGTAAGTAATGGGTTTAAAAAGTTTATCATAAAATATCATTTTAAATATTTTATCTATTTGTTACAACATTTTTTAAGTAATAATTTTTTTTAAAAAAAATACTTAAATAAGATGCTATTTATATAAGAAAAAGATGTTATGTTTGAATCAATTTTTGTCACAGGTCGATTTGATTCAATATTTTAGAGAAAAACCAAAACCAACTAAAAATATAATGAATGCAATAGCTTTATGTATAGAGCATATTCCAAACTCAACCAATTAATTAACTAAGTCTAACTAATAAACCAAATTTAACCAACTAACTAATATCTTAAATTAGTAGTTAAAATATCTGATTTTAATATTAAAAGTCTTACATTAAGAAGCTCCATTTAAATTATAAGGAGCTTCCCTTGACTAAATATTTTATATGTCATTTTGGTGCTAATATAGTTGAGTGTCTAAGTAATCCTGTGATAGTTTTTCGCTCTAATTTTTTTATTATAAAAAAATATTCCACATGTTAGATAAAGGAAAAGGAATTAACCTTTCTTGTAGTAGTTATACACACAATTTTTTTTTATCTTAGTTGTTGATTTCAGTTCGAAAGGTTCAAACCGCATAATTAATTCACCTTTATGAAAGATCTCAATCGTCGATCAAACAACTGAGAGTTGTAATCATATGACGCAGTTGGTTACAATAGGAAATCTGATTCTATGAAAAGAAGTATTGCTCAAAATCAAAAGAAAAAAAAAAATAAAAAAATCGATACCAACAACTACACATTATAGAAAATTATATATAAAGATAACGAAAGCCAATTTATTAGTAATTAAATTGTGAAAAAGATTTACATAGTCATGACTCCAAATAATTTTCATTTAAATACAAACAGAAAAGTACATAATATTTAACTATTTAAAAATATATTATATAATCATTTTTTAAAACTTTGTATTTGTTTTGTGTGTACATCAATGTTGTGACTATTCTCTTTGATGGGGCCATCATGGGTATATACACTTGAAGCAAAAAGACAAACAATTAAGGGGCGAAAAACACTTGGCTTTGTTGTAACGTTTAAATTGAAGGAGTCCTGACCTCGTCAAAATAATTGATAAATAAATAGCGTATGTTTCCAATGGAAATTATTGTGGAGCACATTATAATTTACAAATTAATTGTGTTAAATAAAATATTCTCTTAGTTTTCTGCTAACAATTAACATGAACACCTTTGTTCCTTCTTCCCCACCTAAATGGTCAACTCAATTATGTGACTGTGGAGAAAATCCTGCAACATGTAATTAAGATATATACTATACATATAGCCTATAGATATTGTATATGTATTGACTATATCTGTAATTGATTGATATATAACATAATTAAATGCAGGTTTGATTACTTGCTGTTTACCATGTATCACCTTTGGCCAAATTGCAGAAGTTGTGGATGAAGGACGTAGTTGTAAGTACAATATATATATTTAATTAACATATACTATATATCTTGTGTGGTTTTTGAATTTGTTAATGAATGCAGCTTGTATTGAACAAGGATGTGTGTACGGACTACTGATGTCAATTACGTGTCACTGGCTGTACTCATGTCTCTACAGAGAGAAATTGAGAGCCAAGTTTGGTTTACCAGCTGAACCTTGCTGTGATTGTTGTGTTCATTTCTGCTGTGACTTTTGTGCCTTATGCCAAGAACATGCTGAACTCAAAGCAAGAGGTTTTGACCCTTCCAAAGGTATTTCATTTCTATACATTTGCAATTATAATATCTTCTCTTTTATCAATATATTTATTATTTCACTAAAAATGTATAATTCAATACTCAGGTTGGATTGGTCCACCTAATGCTCCTCCGCCTCAAATGCCTCCCACCATGTTTCGCTGATCCATTCACCGTTAATTAATTTTTTGTAATAGTGAATGATATCTACTTTTCATTCATAATAAAGAAATTGAATTCACAATGTATTGCCTTACTTTATTTCAAATTTATTATTATTCATATAATATACAGAACAAAAATTGATTAGACATTTGAGTCAAAGAGATAGAAAAATGATGTGATATGAATTATGGTAATAATGTGATAGAAGAAGATATTTAAAGAAATCATGATGCTTTAGACGTGTATATAGAAATTACTGAAAATGACTCTCAAATATTTATTGGTGAAATCGCGTATAACAAGATGCTATCCAATCATCTATTCAAACATCGACATACTCTTCAAAATTTTCAATTAATCTAATTTTAAATTATTGTAATGCTAAATATTCTGTCATGGATGATGATATGATAGAAGAAGAAATATTGAGAAAACATGAAATGTATATATAGAAATTAATGACTGTCGTCATTTGACAAGATACTGTCCTCCCATCCATCAATTCAAAGATCAATATACTCTTCAAAGTTTTCAATTAATCTAATGTTCAATTTTTGTAATGCTAAATCTTCTATCACGAGTGATATGTGATGGAAAAAGAAATACAAAGAAAACATTATCGAATCGCAAAATAGATTATAGATAAATTTATTAAAATAATAAAATTTTAAAAATATATATACTTGTTGAAATAATTTGAGAGAATTATTGGTAGAAAAATATTTTTATTAAATTAATGTAGATTTTTAAATAAATCTTTAATAGACTTTTCTTTATCATTTTATATTCAAAAGTTATCGATGAACTAGTGATTGATTTATTCTCAATATAGAATATTTTGTTTTGTCGTAAATTATTTAATATTATTATTAATATAATATATTGACTAATCAATGTAGTAAGGATTAAATAAATATTAGTTATAAATTGAGAAATTATAAGTGAGAAATGATTGGAGTGGTACATCGTGTATACACTATTTTTTTATTCAACTGAAAGGTAAAAAATTATATACAAGTTATTGATGTTGCGTAGAATAGTTGAAATATTTTATCTTATTTTTTTTAAAAAAATATATTTAAAATTATCATAATTTCTATTAAAAAAATTTATTTAATTATTAAATAAAATATAATAATTTATTTATTAATTTTTAAAATATTATTTTTACTTTATACCTCGTAATGTATTAGACCGACCTTAATTAAAAGTAAACATGAACGAAGTCATAATATAGTTAATCTTACATAGAAAAAATGATATAGAAAAAAAAAATATGAAACAAGATATATCATTTTAAAACATGATGTGTATACAGAAATTACAAATGTAGATATATCATTTTAAAATATATAAGAGTGAATGATGTCACGTAAATGTTAAAACACCTTTTTCATTAAATTTAGATTGAGAAACTTTATTTAGCTGTGAAAAAAAGTTGAGTAGTAACATCTAAAAAAAATTAATCATAAGCTTAACCACTAAATTACTTGATAAAGAAAAAATAAAATAATGATGTCAAAAGTAATTATTTTTTAAAAGGATTTTCTTACGAAATAATATGTATTAAACATATTCTAAATTATAGACCCAAAAGGTTATTAAATAATTTTTATTATTAATGATATGAAGGAGAAAATCATAGATGAAGATGGTGCACATT
>JBBPBS010000968.1:27906522-27923289 GCA_037974835.1 Cicer judaicum
AAATTAATATAAAATAAAATATGTAGCTATACACAAATTTAAAATATTTATTTATGTTATGTTATGTTATTTTTAATATTTTAATAAATAAACAAATAAACGATAATATTATAAAATAATAATGACATGAAATTTATTTTATCTACATAAAAAATGACGCATAAATGTCAGATCAATAATCAGAGAGTCTCGTAATAAAAATATTAATCAAAATAATTTTAATAATTAGTTAATAGAAACTAAAAATTTGGTTTTAAAACTCGAGATAGTAGTGTGTGAGTTTCTTCTAATGGCAATTATATTATCTCATTTATAGATAAAAAAAAAAAGAATTAAAGATTAATATTTGACAAATAGAGTGATAAAAAATGTATTTAAGTCAAAAATAAAAGTTCAACGAAACTATCCGTTAAGGTTAGTATATGTAAAATGTAGATATTATTAAGTTATTTTATCTAAAAAAATCAACAAAACCGACTACAACTCTTTCTTTATGTGTTAATATTGACAGACGTTCGTAAAAACACAAGATCTTGTCTAATTTTGAGTAAGAAAACAATTGTGAACTATTCGAAACAGTAATATAATTTAGAAGAGTAGAGACGAATGAGAGAAATAGAGAATAGAGAGTGAATAATATTGTTCTATTTTTGTGTTGTTTTTATTACACTCTTACCTATATTTATAGGTACAAGAAAATGGACATTCACTAATTAGTCTAATATTCATAACACTTTCCGTTAATGTTCTTCAAGATTATGTCTCATTAAAACCATACTAAAAAAAATTGATGGGAAATAATTATAGTGAAGGAAAAGAGTACACTATCTTTTTTTTGAATTACATCGTGTATTTATTCCTCCCCTCAGCCATACAAATATCACTGAAACGGAGGAGGCCAAACTTTGGTACCAATTGCTCGAATTTTCTATTTGGGAGTAACTTTGTGAAAATGTCTACAAGATTATCACATGAACAAATTTGTTGAATGTTTATCTCACTATTCTTCTACATGTCAATGGTGAAAAATAATTGTGGAGAAATATGTGTTCTTTGATATCCTTTAATATATCATTCCTTCAACTAAGCAATGCATGCAATATTATCTTTATAAATGATTGTTACATCTATTGTTCCGGTATATAAACCACAATTTTATTGTATATGTTGAAACAAAGACCTTAACCAAACACATTCTCTATTTATCTCGTGTAATGCTAAAAGTTATGTATTATTTGATGAAGTCGTCATTATAGTCTATTTTATAGATCTCCATGATATGATTGTACCTCCACCTGTAAATAAGTAACCTATATGTAATCTACCATCGCGAAAATCTAACAAAAAACATGTATTCTCGTAACCAACTAATTATAGTGTGGGTAATTTGGAATAGAATAAACTCATATTCTCATTTTGTTTTCATAAAAAAACTTATTTGTATCCAACATGTTTTATGACTTTGGATGTTCATACTACATGTCCAAAAACCTTTCGCTTTGTTAAACGAGTTTCATTCTGCTTCAATTGCATCTTTCAATTTTTTCCAATTCTCATTTTGTCTACAATCATTGATAGATCTTGGTTCTTGATCCTCGTTATCATATTTAGGGTTATATTATATGCAAAAACATCATCAAAGTTAACTTCATGTCAGTTCCATTGAATTTCATTAGTGACATAATTTATTGAGATCTATTTATTTTCATAAATTATAGGCATCTCATCAGTTTCTTATGCGACTGTAATGTCAATTATGTCAAAAAACTCTTTTAGAATTTTTATATCCTCATTTAGGTCATCGTTTCTATTAGTTTCCTTTCTTGTTCGAGGTTTTCTATCTTTGGAACTGATTGGTCTACCACACTTCAGGTGCACTTGATTTAGTCATTTTTCCTATTGGAGCATTAGTAGTTGATACATATGATTTAGTCACACTTTTTGTATCAATAAATGCATTTGGAAGTTGATTTGCTAAACTTTGCAAATGGATTATTAGTTGAACTTCTAGTTCACATGGTTGGATTTAAGGATCAAAATAAGATAATAAAAATAAGATAAATTTAGCTGTAAATAAATCTCATGTTGTTGGTTCAAGATATTTTACAATCGATGGAGCTTCATATTTAACATATATGCCCAATCTTATTTGAAGGTCCATCTTGGTGCTTTGTGGTGGAACAATTGGAACATACACCGCACATTCAAAAATTCTTATATGTGAGATATTAGGTTCTTGGCCAAAAATCAATTGTAAAAGAGAATGATTGTGATAACCTATTGGTCTGATGCGAATCAATGTTGCAACATGCAAAATTGCATGACCCCAAATAGAAATTGGGAGTTTGCATCTCATAAGACTGATCTTGCAATTAACTTTATACGTTCAATAAATGATTATGCAAATTCATTTTGTGTATGAACATGTACTACAAGATGTTCAATATCAATCCCAATGGATAAGCAATATTCATTAAATGCTTGAGATGAAAACTCAACATCATTATCGAGATGTATTCTGTTAACAGGATAATCAAGAAAATGAGCTCCTATTTGAACTAGTCGAGCAAGTAATCTCGCAAACATCTGATTGTGAATTGATAATAAACAAACATGTGGCCATCTAGTTGATGCATCAATTAAAACCATAAAATATCTAAATGATCCACATGGTGGGTGTATTGGTCCATAAATATCATCATGTATACTTTCTAAAAAATTTAGAGATTCACTTCCAACTTTTGTTGGCGATTGTCGAATTATTAACTTCCCTTATGAACAAGAGATACATGAGAATTTATTAGACTAAAGAATCTTATCGTTCTTCAATTGATGACCATATAAATTTTCAATTATTTTTCACATCATTATAAACCCACAATGACCAATTGGTCATGCAAAACGACAAATTTATTATCATTTGTTCTAATTTACAATTACACATGCTTCAATTGTTCTAATTTAGAGTTTATTGCTTCACTAAATAAGAAAGTATTTTTGTCTTTGAGAATTGTGTGAGTATTTGCATTATTAGTGAGACAAATGTCCTCATTGATGCTAGTATAAATAGTCATTCTATCTAATATAAACATCAATACTCATTCTATCTAATATAAACAAAAATAAACAAGAAGTATAAGGATAAGTTTAAAAGAGAACGTTATCATTTAAACACACTGAAAGATAAAACTTCATTATTGATAAGACATATAACTTCACTGTCTATAACACAGAGAATTCAAAATATACTCTAACATAAAGTTTGTTATTATTATAATGAAAATATAAATGATTTATTTCTTGATGCTTCCATATCCAATAAAGTGATCAATTTTTTTTTTTTTCAAGATTAACAAAGAAATCACCAATATCTAAATGAGTAAGATCAATATCACCATAATCAAAATCACCATCTTCATAAGCAAAATGAGTCTTGGTCATTTTCTCTTCGTTTTTGAGTGATTGTTGATAAAGTTCAATGAGATGCTTTTATGTAGGACAGGTACAAGACCAATTACATTTTCCTCCCCAATGATGACTGAAATTTTCATTTGTTTTTACTAAAATATCCACCTTTTCCTTTTTCATTATTTTCAACATTTTTCCACTTCGGGTGAAAAAATGAGTGTTTGAAATTTCCATCACGATTACGATAATGACCACAACGACGAGTTTGTCTATGACAATCGTGTGTTACTAAATTCGCTTATAAGAATAGAGCAACACCAGTGAAACGAATTTCATGATTTTTTCATTAAGAATTTATTATTTTGCTTGGTTACAAGGAGACAACAAATCAAATTAGCATATTTCTTAAACCCCTTTTTTCTATATTGTTGTTGCAGGAGTACATTAGATGCATACATATCATCGATTATGTTTTCTCCACACAACTTCAATTGAGAAGTGATTCTGAATGCCGCATAATTATATGCAGTTACTATTTTAAAATCTTGTAAACGTAAATGAATCCAATAATAACAAGCTTTTGGGAGAATATTAGTTTTTTGGTGCTCACATCTTTCTTTCAAGATGTTCCAAAGCACAAGTGGATCTTTTACAGCAAGATATTAATTCTTTAAATCTTTGTGAATATGATGATGAAGAAATATCACGACTTTTTTCTTTTGTTGATTAGATGTTTGATTTTCTTCTTTGAGAGTATATCAACTACCTTATATATCTAAATAAATTTCAGCATACGGAGCCCAAGGTAATTAATTATTTCCCGAAATGTCATAGGTCTCAAACTCAAGTTTTGATTGATTCGACATTCTTAATAAATTCTTATAGCGTTGTGTTGATAACATGTTGTGAACTGATAAAAAAAAATGGCAAAATTTAGAAGAGCAGAGATGAATAAGAGATAGAAAAGAAAAAGATAAAATAAATAATATTATTTTTTTTCTTATATTCTTTTTGTTCCATTGTTAGTCCTATTTATAGCACCATCAAATAGACCCAATATTAATAACAAACATTTTTTCTAATCTTAGGAGAGAATAATTACATAAAAA
Source organism: Cicer judaicum (assembly GCA_037974835.1). NCBI lineage: Eukaryota > Viridiplantae > Streptophyta > Magnoliopsida > Fabales > Fabaceae > Cicer > Cicer judaicum. The sequence goes on from JBBPBS010000968.1 coordinate 27,911,040, forward strand.
TATTTTAATATGTAAAATTATTCCGAGATTTGCAAAATAGAAATTTGCTCCAACCCATAATTCGCATTCATCATATGTTGCCACAATATTCATATACCCTTACGAATGTGTTTGCCAGATTTCCTTAATCAAATGCCACTTCTTAGGCATGCATTCCTTCACCATTCTTTCTCATATTTTCTTTATTAATTTAAATGCATTAACTATCACAAAATAATATCCGGTGAACACATTAACGTTAATTTAATGGCGATGAGTCATAATTGACGTCTAGCAACTTTTGTCAAAAAGATTAACTATATTGTTTATAATAAACTATAATAATAACCACAAAATACAATCTCGGATACAGAGAAGATCCTTCCGTTCCGAAGTTGATCAATCAATCACCATGTCCGACGCAGTCAACGATGTTTGGAAGAAATATCTCCTTCAGCTTCACCTTCATCCTCTCAGAACCAAGGTTTCTTCTTCTTTTCACTCACTTTTTATCCTTTTACTTTTCTATATTCTAATATATTCTTGTTTTTTATTTTTACTTTGAACGAGATTAATGTCTAATAGGGTTGTTGAAAAATTCAAACTTGTATAGGCAATTACTTCAGCAGTTCTAGGTGGTTTTAGTGATGCTGTGGCACAAAAGATTGCTGGGGCCAACAAACTTCAGTTCAGAAGGCTGCTTCTTTTCATGGTATGCCTATTTTTGAACTTTGCTTCTTCTTAAATTTTCAATGTTATCATGTTTATATAATTAGTATCTTTATTCTATATCATTTCATGATTTTCAATCAATTATCAAATTGTGAACCAAAATAAAATTGCATGCTTACTATGTCACTGATAAAGTACAAGTCGTAATTTATTTGTAGTGCATGTTTGGTTTTATGGTGGGATTGACAAAATCACATTGAGCCATCGTGGTTTTGCCAAAGCTAGCTTCTGCAAAATCATAGTGGCTCACCGTGGTTTCGCCAATACCACCGCGAAACCCAACATACACGTTGTTGAATTTTGAAGGTCATTGCAAATTTAAAATCAAATTATTTTGCAGCTCTACGGTTTTGCCTACGCAGGACCCTTTGGACACTTTCTGCATAAATTGATGGATAAACTTTTCAAGGGGGAGAAAGGCAATGAAACTGTTGCTAAGAAGGTACATGGTTGAGTAACTTGTGTGTTATTTGTCTGTCCTCTGTCCCTTATATTATAGGGATGATGATATTTTGTGTTGTGTTAGATTCAATGTTTTCCTTAGCTCTTGTACTTGTTTTTTATTTAAAACTCTAATGAATGAAATGTCCTATTACTTACTAGGTGATTCTTGAACAAATAACTAGCTCACCATGGAACAACTTTTTCTTCTTGATGTATTATGGCTTGGTTATAGAAGGTATGCTCATGCTCATTGATATAGTTCTTATCATGTATGCACGGTAGACATCAGTTTAGACATCAGTTTAGACATTGATTTTGAAACACGAACATGAATAACGATTAATGTTATATATTTGGTTGTAACTTGTAACTGAGTGTCCTTTGTGTTACCCCACCTTCCTACCCAGAAAACAGAAACCATTAATTCCTTTTCCTCCAATTTCTTAATATTCATGTGTATGTATATAATGTTTAGAGAACTTCTAGTAGCATACTCTCTTTTAGTGGATGAAATTCATATGTGCTTCACCATATGTCCTCAAATGTTTATTATGCAATTGCAGGATGTTGATCACTGCTGCTGCTTAATTCTTAACTTTGATTCAGTTTTTATTATGTTGCAGTTGAAGTCAGTATATGTAATCATAAGTTCAAAATCATCTTTATTTATAGGTCAATATGTAATCCTAAGTTCAAAATTATACCTTAATATGATACTGTGAACAATAAATTAGCAAACATAGAACTTGACAAGGACCAGACCAAAATAGTGAACGATTTGGAAAAGATAAAACACACAAACAAATTGTATGTGTGTAGGTTTCTTATCACTCTTGCCTAATTTAACCAAAGAGATACATTGAATGATTGATAAAGTATTAATGATTTTGGAAAACGCACTTCATATTTCTCTCTGATTTTTATTCGTAGACTTTGCCATATATGTATGTAGGGAGGCCTCCCAAACATTTTCAGTTTATGGATAATACATCAAACATATGTTATTACATAATAAAATCATTTTTCAAATGAAAAATACTAAATAATTCTTACTCGTTATTTAGTGCTTAGTAATTAAAGTGTGAGGTTGGTTTGCAGGAAGACCTTGGAAAATAGTCATGAACAAAGTCCAAAAGGACTTTCCTACTGTCCAGTTGACTGCATGGAAGGTATGGCAATGTCAACCCTCGTCTTCTGTTTAGCCAATCGCCAACGGAACAATTTGAATAGTTAGATATTGGAAGGTGTAATGTAACTAAATCAATTAGTTATTTAAACATGCAGTTTTGGCCTATCGTTGGTTGGTTGAACTACCAGTATATACCTTTGCAGTTTCGCGTTTTGTTTCACAGCCTTGCTGCTTCATGCTGGTTAGTTCCAGCATTTTTCAACTTTATGTTTATTATTACTCTTCAATTATGTTTCATTTCTTCCCATATTTTGCTCCAACGTTAATGCATAAGCATCACTGATTGATAGTACTGTAAGATATAGCTATGCAGTATAAATTACAAAAGGTTCTTTTGTGAGTAATTCCATATTTACTGTAAAGAAAATGTTGTTGACCTTGTAACTTGCAAGAGCTACTATGTCGCATCTATAAGTTCTGAAATCAGATATGATCAAATGGTTTTAGCATGAAAGTTAAAGTGTATAAATAGGTTTTTACTTTTTAATGAAGGTATTGTGCAATGCACACTGATTGCTTTGGTTTTCTACATATTCATTGCTTAAGTAAATATTGTGAGGGTGCAATGTGGAAACATTTTGTCTTGTTCTTGTTTCCTTCAATTTGAATTGCAGTATAAGATGGTTCTGTTTTTATATATATATGCATTGGCATTTGATCATACTAAAAAATATGCATAGCCAAATCATATATATAGTGAGGAAACCACCATTTTGGGTCCAGTAATGGTAAACGTTGTGCAATTTGATACCTCAAATTTACAAAATATCAAATTGCTCCCTCAAATTGTTTAAAGTCAGACAAAATGCTCCTTTTGTCAACTATTTTAAGGAACATTTTGACTATCGTTAACAATTTGAGGGAGCAGTTTGATATTTCGTAAATTTGAGATCCTAAATTGATTGACGATTAAGATTCCAAGACCCAAGATGGCGTTTTACTCTTTATATAGTTGTACTGATTTATGATCGTTGTCCATGATATTCTCTCTTACTTTTATCAAGCATGGAATGATCATTCTGTAACGTATCTTGTTTCATTATTTTGGAGCATATTTCATCCTCTGCCAGGTGCATGTACTTCAATCTTTTCTCTGTAACTATGCATTTTCACACAAACTTAAAATTAAGCATGATAACTGCTAGGCTAGTGTGAGTTATAACCAACATATGGCAACTGATAATGTGACAACTTGTGACATTATTAGAACCTGCTTTGGTATCATATTGAATTCGTGATTTTGGTGCGTTTATATTAATTATATCACACTACCAACATGGTGGGCACACAAGTGGTAAATGCATAGGTCTCTTAATTATTTGTTCACTAGTTCAATCCTTGGCTGATGCATACTACCTTGGGAGATTAGTCTCCATATCGCTCGGTGATGTCTTGGTTTATCCAAAAATTATATCACTTGGATTGCAATAAACACAATATATGTTTGATTGACATGATTGTTCAATCTAATCCTAATCATTGATATTGTGCAGATAAGGAATAATAGCATGTGACTAATGCTAACATTTTATTTTTATATGAAAAACAGGAATTGAAAGTTTATTTAATGAAATTACTTGACTAATAGTATTGTGCATGTTAGTAAGCTTTGTTGATGGGCAACATGTGGAGTATGAATTATTTAGTAGTTAATGGAACTCTGATTTACTTTCTTGCTTCAGGGGAATCTTTCTGAATCTGAAAGCAAGATCAGTTGCTATCAAGAAGGCCTAGGACAAAAATAGCCTTCACACTTTTGGGTAATTTTCTCCAATTTTTGTTAATAGGGGAACATTTTCATGATAATTTGTAGGCCATATTGGAGTTGGAATATATTTTCTTTTCATTTTCAATTTGTTTGTTATGACTTAGTTGGACTTTGGAACTTGGCTCGATAGTAATAATAAACGAGTTGTTAGTTTACTTATCACTGGTATCAAATTATGGCATGGATGGATAATATGTGTGTGTGGGTGGGTAGAATCATAAATTAAACTAGTCTATTAACAAACTAGTCCTTGAAATATATTATTAATTCACACGTCAAGTAGTATTATTATAGGTCTGATATGACTGCTAGTTTTTCAAAAATACGGTGGGCCAGTCTGAATTCAAAAAGCTAGAAATTGGTTCAATTGCAATGGTTATCTGATACGTAATTTTGAAAGAACATGATTAATTGATTTCTTTTGGAATCCACATTATAAGGCAAAATACTTCAAAGAAAAAATATGCGGGGTTAGGTTCACGTATGATGCTATCACTAAACTAAACTGTGAGGAAAAACATATTGGGAAGGCTCTATCAAAGATTAATCTATTGTACATATCTATAAAAACAAACTACTAATAAAAAATCCTCAATAATCCATGTTTAAATATTAAACACATTATTCTTTGTAAGATTAATTATGTCTTTTAGCTCTTTCTCCTCAATTTTTTATTTATTATTTTTTCTCTTTTTTCTCGTAAAAAAATATCATTAATACTCTCATTTATTTCTCATAAATTGTGTCATTCTCCTATTTTATTCTTTTACTCCTCTCATTCAAAATGAAGATGCACTTTACATATTTTACGAAATGTAATAAAAAAAAAAAGTTATTTTAACAAATTATTTTTATCAACTATTGAATTTGTATTTCACAATTATAAATACAAAGTATAATTAATATTTTGAAATTAATTTATATAATAATCATTAAAGAGTACGATTAAAAAAATACTGATTAAAGTGACAATCATTATAAAGCAGAAAAAATATATTTTTATTTATGTTTTCTTCCTCTCATTTCATTGTCTTCTGTTTCTATATTAGTAATATGTATTTGACTATTAGTACTTTTTTTTTTCAATATTTTTCGCTATAAATAAGAACAATTATAATTTATTATATCAAACATTAAAAAAAAATGTTTGTTGCTCAATTTGTTAAAAGAGAGAATTTCTTTGATCAATTACTAAGAAACAGACCTTTTTTTTATGTATGAAAATTGATGTTAATGTTAAGCATCATTTTTTCTTTAAAAGTATAGCCAACTCAACTATTTTTATTCATACAAACAGTAAAATGTGGTTAAAATGTCGATTATTTGCATGTACTTTTTTCGCCAATTTTGGTTTTTTCTATTGATCTGGTTTCATTATTCATGTAATGGTGGGCCAAATATTTTTCCCCTTTTGAGTAGCACTGCGTGATAGATATTTATTTATTTATTTATTTATTATTTCTTGATCAAAATTGATTGTTTATTTTTAGTTATCCATTAAAACTTTACATTTAATTATTAGAATATCTATTGAGTATATTTTTTTATTATAAAAGTGGAAAAATTATAATATACTCCCTCTATTTTTAAATAAATGTTACTTTAGCAAAAGTGTTGTAACATTCAAAACATTAATTTCACTTTATATTTATAATAGTGAAAAACTAACAAATAGGATGATTTAATAAAAAAAATTATTTTATCTCTTCTAATTATTATATTTTTTAATACATGTGTAAAATACTTAAATGAAATTCGTTTTAAAATAGAAAGAATATCAATTATGATCTATTGTACAAATCATTCACAAAATAAATATTTAGCAAAAGTGTTGTAACATTCAAAACATTAATTTCACTTTATATTTATAATAGTGAAAAACTAACAAATAGGATAATTTAATCAAAAAAACTATTTTATCTCTTCTAATTATTATATTTTTTTAATACATGTGTAAAATATTTAAATAAAATTCATTTTAAAATAGAAAGAATATCAATTATGATCTATTGTACAAATCATACACAAAATAAATATTTATCACTAGGAATTAATTGAAAGATTCTCATTGATGGATCAATAAATAAATAAATAAATAAAAAAGATTCTTATTGACGGATCAATTAATAAATAAAGATTTTAATTATGTTGCCTCTTGAATATTTATATGTCTATATATACTATATAAGAGATAATTATATAAAAAATAACATTAAATAGATAAAAAATATATATAATTCATGCATACAAGTTAAAGTTATTTGCCTCTTCCCAAAAGTGTATTCTCTAAGAATCGAATCGAAGGCCCACCTCACAAATTTAACCATCTAGTAATGCTAATTGGATAAAGAAGACCTAAATTTCTCAATGGAGATGATTTATTTATCCTTCCTAATGTAATGTATGGGGTTGTGGACTGACATGCTTCCTTAACTTGGAATATTCACTTGTCTAATATTGATATCAAGCTCAAACTCGATCATTCCTCCATCAACTCGAGATAATACTAAGTAACTAATTATGAGTGTTATCTGAGATTAACGCATCCACGTAACAATAGAGGGTAGGGAACTCTACTCTGAACCACTTGTGATTCCCTTCACGCAATATTTTGGCTTTATATTAGGTTTACTTTGTGATTTTTTTTTTAATACACTCACTCATGCAGAGTATTATTGGACTTGGTGATATATAGATAAATAATAGGTAGATTAATCGAGTAAACTTTGATATTATCTTGAGTTTTATATTAAATATAATTTATATTTACAAAACTAATTTATAAAAGGAAAAATATGACTCGTTATGAAATATTATAAAACTTTATATTTTAATACAAATTAAACATGAATTTTTCCAATAAAGTCAATAGTTTGAACCTCTGTTTCTGTTATCATATGGATGCCAGCCTCATATTTGGAGAAAAAAGATATAAACAAAATTCATGAGGCATTAAATTTTTCATCTACCAATCACATGAAATTGCTCACCAAATTAATGCACCAGCTTTCTTTCTAAACGTACCACTAATAAAGTATCTATAACTTCATTTTTAGATCTTATCGGATTTATTTATCCAACTCACCTCGAGTCAACGTATTCTCGCATTTGTGACTTTAAAAGTTAGTTTAATCAAATATCGAATGGTCTAATTTTAAATTTAGTATACTAAATTATAAAATTAAAATCCATATCTTTTTGACGTGTTTGATCAAATATCAAACAGTCATCGTGTATGAACGTGAAATTTTTTTCGACAACAGATAATACACATTCTATTTTTCAATACCGATGCCGAACCTAATTTCTATTTTTCTATACCCAATTTTAGATTAAATTGGTTTTAATTTGTAATTACATAATGCAAACATCCATGATCATGATCCAGTACCCATAAAATCTTGCCTAAAACAACTTTTCAATTGTCAAAAACCAGAAGTCCCACAAGTGATAGCAACTAGTTTAACATTAATACCATATACATTATGCATACATATAAGTGAGAATGACTAATGTAAGAGTGAGAGGAATAATTGAGGAATATTTTATCCACCGTTATATAAAAATAGATAAATAAAATTGAAATTTTAATTTTAAATATTACATATGTGCCCTCTCCATATTCTACCAATACTCAAATCATAAAAAACAAATAGAAATATAATACTATTTGTAAACATAAATGGGGAACGGGTGATAGATAAAAGCATTGTTTAGTTCCAATTTCATATATTTTTTTTTATTGTTCTTGAAAATGAATGAGACAATTAATTTTTATTGCAATATGTGTACGTGTCTACATATTCAGCAGCCATGGTAGTGGATGAGGATGAGTTGGAGAAGATGGAAGGGTGAATGGAAAATAAGCATTGGTAGAGTGCGGAGAGGCACATGTTTTTTTTAAATGCAACTTTTATTTTAAACTATCATCTACTTTTATTTAAATATTAATAATTATTCTTCTCACTTTCAAAAAAAATTATTCTCATTAAATATAGTCTCAGCCATATATATATATATATATATATATATATATATATATATATATATATATATTTCAAGATTAAATTAATGAAATATTTCAATATTAATTTTATGCATTCTACACCAAACCACGACAACAAAGAGTGAGAGTGTGATTTAATATAGTCAAGATGTTATTAGGAAACAAAAGAGTTGCTATATTGTTATTGCTTTGTGCACATATTTTTGTGGTCAGTGTGGTTGCAAGGAATGTGGCAAGTGTAAAAGAGGAAGAGGAGAAGAACATTGGATTTGGGAAGGGTGGTGGTTTTGAAGGTGGATTTCGTGGAGGAGGAGGAGATGATGGTGGCGGCGGGTTTGGAGGTGGAGGAGGAATTGGAGGTAGTGCAGGTGGCGGTGGAGGATTTGATGGTGGTGTAGGAGGAGGACATGGAATTGGAGGTGGAGGAGGCTTTGGTGGCGGTGGAGGGCATGGAATTGGAAAAGGTGGAGGTCTTGGTAGCGGTGGTGGCTTTGGAAAAGGTGGAGGCTTAGGAGGTGGTCATGGTGGAGGCATTGGAAAGGGTGGAGGATTAGGAGGGGGTGGTGGCTTTGGAAAGGGTGGCGGTGTTGGAGGAGGTGCAGGTGGTGGCCTTGGCGGTGGTATAGGTAAAGACAGTGGTGGAGGCTTTGGAAAAGGTGGCGGTGTTGGAGGAGGTGCAGGTGTTGGCTTTGGAAAAGTTGGTGGTCTTGGCGGTGGTATAATTAAAATAAGTGGTGGAGGCTTTGGAAAAGTTGGTGGTCTTGGCGGTGGTATAATTAAAATAAGTTGTGGAGGCTTTGGAAAAGGCGGCGGTGGAGGCTTTGGAAAAGGTGGTGGCCTTGGCAGTGGTTTAGGTAAAGGCGGTGGTGGAGGCTTTGGAAAAGGTGGTGGTGTTGGAGGAGGTGCAGGTGGTGGCTTTGGAAAAGGTCTTGGCGGTGGTATAGTTAAAATCGGTGGTGGAGGCTTTCGAAAAGGCGGTGGTGGAGGCTTTGGAATAGGTGGTGGCCTTGGCGGTGGTATAGGTAAAGATGATGGTGAAGGCTCTGGAAAAGGTGGCGGTGTTGGAGAAGGTGGCGGTGTTGGAGGAGGTGCAGGTGGTGGCTTTGGAAAAGGTCTTGGCGGTGGTATAGTTAAAATCGGTGGTGGAGGCTTTCGAAAAGGTGGTGGTGGAGGCTTTGGAATAGATGGTGGAATTGGAAAAGGTGGAGGTCTTGGTGGTGGAGGAGGCTTTGGAAAAGGTGGTGGCGTTGGAGGTGGAATTGGTAAAGGTGGAGGTTTAGGTGGTGGTGTTGGTGTTGGTAAAGGTGGAGGTTTAGGTGGTGGTGTTGGAAGTGGTTCCGGTGGTGGAATTGGAAAAGGTGGAGGTATTGGGGGTGATTCAGGTGGAGGTCTAGGTGGTGGTGCTGGAAGTGGTTCTGGTGCTGGCATTGGTGGTGGAATTGAAAAAGGAGGAGGTATTGGAGGTGGTTCAGGTGGAGGTTTAGGTGGTGGTTCTAGTACTGGCGTTGGTGGTGGAATCGGTAATGGTGGAGATATTGGAGGTGGTTCAAGTGGAGGTTTAGGAGGTGGTTCTGGGGATGGAATCGGTAAAGGTGGAGGTTTTGATGGAGGTATTGGAGGTGGTTCTGATGGTGGTGTTGGAGGAGGTTCTGGCGGTGGTATTGGTGGAGGATTTGACAAAGGTGGTGGTTTTGGAGGAGGTATTGGTGGAGGAGCGGGAGGTGGCTTTGGCGGAGGAGGAGGTGGTGGAGAAGGTGGAGGTGGTGGAATCAGAGGTCAATAATCATTGTTGTTGACTATGCATGGATGACACTTATAGTTAAGTATATCATTTTATTAAACTTGTATTATTTATGAATTGGTCCTATATGAAAAATTTGTATGAGAGAAAAGATTATTACTCTTTAAGTATCTTGATTATCATATTAATGTATTGAGTTTTATTTGATAAGGTTGAATGAAAAAGATAGATATATATGTGTTTAGAGTCTTCTTTTTGTTTTCTTACATATTAACCGATCCAAAAAACCACTTTCATGCTTTGCAAGTTATATTAATTAATGTTCCTTCATATCCATGTAACCCCGTTGACAATTATGATTGTTGGGACGCCTCTATATATTGAGTTGACTATTGCTCATGTGATTAAGACTATTATTGATTTATTTTGTAAGAAAAAATATTATTATTGATAATAATTTATTATTTTCTCTCAAGTTAATTAATAATAAAAGATAATTATGATGGGGAGTAACTTCTTATTAAAAGTTTATCAGCATACTTTTGGTTTGATTTGTACAACTTATTAATACAAGACATTTCTTGTGATATACTAGTATGTTTTTTTTCTTAAAGAGAAAAGGTTTAATAGTTTTTGCTAAACCTTAAGTTTGTTAGTAAAGTTTTTCATTCCTTTGTCTCAATTAGTCAAATTAATGAACGCTAATTGAATCTTTATATACTTTATTTATTTATATATATATATATATATTATTTTTTTTTATAACGCCTTTATTTAGGTATCAACATAATATTTATTAAAAAAATTATATATACATAATTTATATTAATTTTAATTAATTTTTTATTGAAATACACAAAAATATTATAATAAATTATAAATAATAACATTATTTATTTTATAAATTAATTTTATAAAGATCAATTCGACTTAATATAAAACTTAAAATAATATCAAAGTTTTATAAAGGTTAGTTAAATTTAATTTAAAACCTAAGATACTTAACTTTAACTTAAAACATATTAGTTTTAAAAGTATAATTAAAATATTATATGACTTTTTATTATGTCATTTTTTTACCTTTCTTAAAATATCAAACATATATATAAAATAAGAGCTTCAAAATATTCTTAACCTTAAGGATATTTGGGAGTTAGATTTTCAAGGGGAAAAGAGGGAGGCCTTATATATTATTCTTTCAAATTTTAAAAATCTGAAATACCGATGCCAAACTTAATTTCTATTTTTCTTACCCAATTTTAAATTAAATTGGTTTTAATTTGTAATTACATAATGCAAACATCCATGATCATGATCCAGTACCCATAAAATCTTGCCTAAAACAACTTTTCAATTGTCGAAAACCAGAAGTCCCACAAGTGATAGCAACTAGTTTAACATTAATACCATATACATTATGCATACATATAAGTGAGAATGACTAATGTAAGAGTGAGAGGAATAATTGAGGAATATTTTATCCACCGTTATATAAAAATAGATAAATAAAATTGAAATTTTAATTTTAAATATTACATATGTGCCCTCTCCATATTCTACCAATACTCAAATCATAAAAAACAAATAGAAATATAATACTATTTGTAAACATAAATGGGGAACGGGTGATAGATAAAAGCATTGTTTAGTTCCAATTTCATATATTTTTTTTTATTGTTCTTGAAAATGAATGAGACAATTAATTTTTATTGCAATATGTGTACGTCTCTACAGATTCAGCAGCCATGGTGGTGGATGAGGATGAGTTGGAGAAGATGGAAGGGTGAATGGAAAATAAGCATTGGTAGAGTGCGGAGAGGCACATGTTTTTTTTAAATGTAATTTTTATTTTAAACTATCATCTACTTTTATTTAAATATTAATAATTATTCTTCTCACATTCAAAAAAAATTATTCTCATTAAATATAGTCTCAGCCACATATATATATATATAAATATTTTAATATTAAATTAATGAAATATAATATCTATAATATATTGTGAAATAAAATAAATGCGACAAAAAGTTATCATGGAGTATATATATACATAATACCAATTGTATTATTATTTTAAATGCGTTCACTTTTTCAAAATAATTAAAGGATATTTGACTCTTTGTTCATAAATATTTTTAACTATTACTCAAGATAAATTTTTATTTTATAACAAACTAAACTTTTCAGCGGTAATTTTTAATGAAAATAAAAATATGTAGATGTTCTTATACGTGTTAAGATATTGCAAATTAAAATTATTTACATGTTGACAAGTTTTACTATTCAAAAATTTATGAAAGACAATTAGTAAAAATAGTAAATAAAATAAGAGGATATTTTACTATATGTTAGTTATTATTAATTAGTAGATACAAAGACAAATTTAATATT
>JBBPBS010000968.1:27925368-27998765 GCA_037974835.1 Cicer judaicum
TGTTTCAGAGATAATAATTTGAGTTTATTTGAGAGCATTTGTTTCTTTTTTTTTTTTAAATATAATAAATATGATTTGTGTTTTGAGAGTATATATATATATATATACACGTTGATATTGTTATGTGGATAACATCGTGTAAATCAATATGGACAACGCGTCATGTAAATTGATATGGATAGAGTATCACGTAGATTGATATGTGTATAAGAACTAATTTATTTCTTATTAGGACTCAATATTTACTCAAATATTTTTTTTTTAATTTGCTCATTTGTTTATTACTTTTTAGTTCAGTGTCTAACATATATATATATATATATATATATATATATATATATATATATATATTTTCTTCTGTTTTTAAAGGTCGATAAACAAGAGATACAAATTACCTTGAAGATATATCATATTTTTGTCGGACTTTGAATGTGTTTTGTTGGATATGTGTAACTGTTTACGGAATTCATCTTGTTTTATTTGTAATTTTTAAAAGACTTTTTAGAGTTTGTTAATTATGAATTCATTTTGTTTTTTTATTTTATTAAAAGGTTGTTGAATTACAAACTTGTTAGTAGTTATTTTATTAGATTTAATTATAGCTTTATTAGTTTTACTTGTATATAAATATTTTAATGTGACAAGTCTTATGCCTAAAAAATTCATGTAATTTAAATTCAAACCTTTCAAAGCCCCTATCTATACGTCTATTATATGTATTATATAAGAGATAACTATATATAAAAAAAAATACCATTAGGATGTTTTCATGGATACAAGTTAAAGTTATTTGCCTCTTCCCAAAAGTGTATTATTCTCTGGGAATCGAAGTTCCACCTGACAAATTTAGTTTTCTTAACCATCTAGTAATCCTAATTGAATAAAGCACTAAATTTCTCAATGGAGATGATTTATTTATCCTTCCTAATGTAACGTATGGGGTTGTGGACCGACATGCTTCCTTAACTTGGAATATTCACTAGTCTAATCATCAAACTTTGAGATAATACTAAGTAACTATGAGCGTTATCTGAGATTAATGCGTTATGCGTCCACTTAACAACAGAGGGTAGGGAACTCTACTCAAGAACATGCAAAATAGTGATGAGTGTGGGAACATAATGCCTCATGAAACCGTTGGAAGTAAGCATTGACGTATTAGGATCTGGATCACCTCCTCCAATACGTCTCTGCTACAATTTATCTATATCTCGCTCTTCTAATTAACTTAGAAATTCACTTCTGCAGCTTCATTGCAGAAGAGAGTCTAATTTCAATGTATTAACTATCAACATACTAAAAATATCGTAAAAAAAACATACTGAAATTGTAATAATAATAATAATAGAATACAAATGAATCACGTCATACTTAAAGGAACAAAATGCATGTATATCACCAATTGTATGTACTTAAGATAAACTTGGTCCAGGGTAAGAGACAACTTTCACAACCAAAGTGATGACATAAAAAAAATGTAGTAACAGTCATAAAAGTAATTAATTGGTGATGATGATACACAACAATCTAATTACATGGTTAACCACGTAAGCAACCTAACAACTCCAAACTAACCTGCGCAACAATAAGAAAAACATCTCCCTCCACGTCATCATCATCATCATCGTCACCGCCAAAATCTTACATACGGATCCACCGGGATAGCTGCGTGGGGTTTACAATTCCCTTTATGTGGGTCCCATCCGTCTTCATTATGCTTGCTACTTCACTGTAACTCTCCTGTTCCTTTCTCACAAAGGGTCCAGTCAACTCCGATTCTGAAGCTTCGGCTCGTGAGTAGAGCTGGCTCCTTATTTGCTCACCTGACCCAACCAGTGAGTCAGAGTCAGGATCAAACTTCTCTCCGAACAGAGTTCCTTTCGTCAAGAACTCATGAGCGAGGTAGCCGGCTAGAAGCCGATTGGAAGAGGTCGGCGTAGCTGGCTTATCGGCTTCAGAGTGTTTGCGCTTTCTCGTATTGCCAGGTGGCAACATCCTACGGGGATGATGACTCATCATCATGGGTGGAAAGCTGCTTCTTGGTTATTATAAATACGAGGGGTAAAAAAGTAAAATACTGAATTCCGAGGAATGAAAATTCAAAACCCGGGGACCACAGCGAAATGCCTCGGATATATGGATTTTTAAAATAAAAATGAAAAACAAGTCGGAGGGATAATGAAAGCGACAACTGCAACGAAATCAATTAATAGAATAGAAGAAATTAAAATAAAATAAGAAAAATAAAAAAGATAGATGAGGTAGGGTAGAGAAAGAGGAAGATTAGGAAAACAACGAATCTGTATGAGAAGAAGGAATCGATTGCAATAGCCGCGTGCGGCGGAGAAAGAGAGGTTGGTAGGGTTGAGAATTGGGAGAGGAAGTGTGATTTGGGGAATGAAAGAGAGATTAAGAGAAGTGAAAATTAGAATGGAAATGAAGAAGGGAAGGGAATAATGTTGGAGAGAAAAAAGGGCGTCGTCATATATTTATCTCATCACTTTCTTTTTACGTATTTGTCCCTCGGTTTCTAGTATATAACTATTGTGACACTCGCTTAACTACTTTTCTTTTTTATCTCTAAACTACTTGAATAATAATTAAATTAATAATAATACTAATTACCACTCCTTCCCTCTATATATAAAATGATAAAATCCATTTGATGAAGGTAAAAAATTAAATAAATAAAAAATCATACTAAATTTGTATATGCATTCTATTTCTAAAATTATATTTTTATTATTAAGATAAATAAATAGTTGTTCTTTTAATTCATTATATTTAATTACAAGTATTTTTGTAAAAAATAATTAACATTTCTTGTAATTTAAATATAATTTTATATTAAAGGACAAATTTTTTACAAGAAAATATTACATATAAGGATGGAAATAATAAATAGAAAAAAGAAATTGAGATTTCTATAAAAAAAAAAATAAAAAAAAAAACAAAAGAGTGAGCTGAATTCAATAATAAAGATATTTAATTATTAGCCTAAATGAACTGATACTCATCTCTAACGCGCTTTTTATTATTGTTATTTAGTTTTTGTTACCGTTACTTTCAACAAACAATTAAAACGATTTTTATTCAATTCAGTAATTTAATTAGAGAGTTGATCATTGTTTTAGAATTCTTGTTTGATAATTTATCGTTTCATTTTTTTAATCGTTAGGCAGTTTTGTATACTTATTATCTCTAATAATATATATATTTAATTACATCAAATATAAGTAAATGTATTAGCTCAAAAAATATAACAATAATAAACTTGTTAGTCTATTATTAACTCGAAATCATAAAGTGGCAAATTAAGTGTGGACTCTTAAAGAGAGTTAGAGATACTCATCAAGCTCTCATTTTTCGAGTCATTTGTAGCCTAATGAAAATGAATGATCCACCCTACATTGTTAATAAAAATTAAGGTCATGTTAACAAGTGTACCACTTGTTAAAAATTTAAAAATAGAAATTTAGGGTTAAAATAACAAAATTTGACATTTTAAAAATTAAATACATGATTTTCAACATAATTTTTAATGTATGATTTTTATATTTAGATGTTTAATAGTGCTTTTAAAACATTTAATAGAATTTTCTAAAAAATTATGACTTGACTGGTAGATTAATTTATTTTATTTTGACACTTTCAATCTCTACAACAACTACAAAGTTAATTAGTTTTTTCAACAATAAAAATTGTTAAGTCACTTTGAAATAAAATAAAATATATGATAACTTTTTGCACTAAAATGTATGATCATTTTTTTGCACACAACTTAGTAGTTTACATTGAAAAAAAACATTGTTAATATGTTTAAGTCAAATTCAATTATGATAACTTTGAGTCATTTACGGTTCATCGACTTAGACTTTTCAAATTATCCATTTTTTGTTTTTATTTCATTTGATGCTGCTATAATTTATAATGTTGATTTTTTTTTTCTTATCATTTATGTATTTTTCGTGAGTTTTAATATCCTTGTGAATGTTTTTGCTTATTGGCTTAGTTTAATATATTTATTTATAAAAAATATTTTTATTTTTATATTTTTATCTCATAAAATTTATACTAGCATTATTACCGTTTGCAACGATTCAATATATTTATTGAGAAGTTATCACATATATATTATTTGGCTGTTTTGTCTAAAAATTATTTGGAGGAAATATACTTAGATTTTTTTTCAGGAAACTTGTGATTGTTTTTATAATCAGAACTATAGTCACAACATAGCATATATTATGATATTAAAATGACTATTTATTTTATTAATTTATCTTAAAATTTACAATACAATTGAGTAAAAAATATAAGTTTATTAGGTAGTGTTGTTATAAGTGGTTTGCAGCATTTTATTTGGATCACAATCTCAAAAGAAGGCACAATCAATTTTTGTGTTTGAACAGTTTCTATTTTTTAAAAGTCTGAACGATATTTTTGTCTTTAAATATAATAAATAATTTAATTTATTACATACTATAGTATAGTAAATAATTTATTTTATTATATAGTATAGGTTAGAAAAAATTATTTATGGAAAATTTTGGTAAAATAGTACAAATTTAGATCAGATTTTCTACAATGGAATCAGTGAAAATAAAATTAGTAAAATTAGATTTTTTTTTTTTTTCAATTTACTGTGGAGGTACAAAGGGGTTACCAAATTCAATTTTCCAAATCTTGATGCTCCGGTATCAGTAAGTGGGTTTGGGCCAGCTCTATTTCCACGAGCCTTTTTTGTTGTTGGCGATTTTATGAATAGAGTTGGATCAGCTGCCTAATTCATTTAAAGACCTTGATACTACTACCATATCATACCACCAAAATAATAACACCGCATGGCATATGCTTTAGGAATGTATATGCTTTAAGGTTTCGACCAAAAAAACTAACCTCTGATTTGAAGGTGTTTATTGTAAAATACATGGATGTTCATCCAAATATGTGAATTGTTTCTTTAGAGTGATGCATGCCGTAACAATAAACGATTAATCTGTCGTAATTTACCAAACTCTTGTTCAGTATATTCACAACTCAAATATTACTCTATAACATGCGAATTTTGTGGAGTGTTTTAGTAATATATGGTGATGAGGGTGACCTTTGTTGTGATCAAAGTTTTACTGAAGTTGTTTAGAAGTCAAAAAAGAAAATAAAAATTAGAGGGCACAAGTGTTTGTAATATTGGATCTACGGTTAGTTCTCATAACACTATTTAACATGGTTTTATTTTTGTTTTTACCCTTTTCTCTTTTTTTTTTCTTTTCATTTTTTACTCGAGTAAGGTCTATGTCCCATCGTGTTTTTGTTTTTATTTATTTTATATATAATTTACTTTTAGCTTTAAGATTTTTTTTGGTAAAAGTATACGGTCTTCCAATTTTTAATTAAAACTTTATATAGGATAAAAACAAAACAAATTATTTCCACTAATTAACTTTTACAATATACACCTAATTGACCAAATGTGAAAATTAGAGGAAGTGAAATATATTGGTAATATGATAGAAAGAAATAAGATAAATAAAATATAATAGAAAGAAAGATATAAAGAGAAAATGATACATAGAAAGACTTTTAGAAAAATAGAGATGTACAAATATAAAAACTCAAAACTAGTCTTTAAATATCTAACCATTTGTTTAACTTTAGTTTTTAAGTCACTTGTGATTAATAATATCAATCACAGTTGGTTCTTGACCTATCAATTTAATTATCTGAATTTGAGCAAAGATCACTTGATCGTGATTATTAAGTTCCATTATAAATCCAATTTGAATCACATTAATAACAACATTGCTGTAAGTGCAATGTGAAATAAAATATGGATTAATATATACGTGTATTGAACTCAACGAATTGACAAAAATCATATTATTATTTTAACCACAAAGATAAAAAAATAATTTGTTAATTTATATTATTAAAGAGTATCATCATTAAAATTTTAGGTAATAATTTAAATATATGTATATTAATTTATAGTTTCTAATGATAGTTTACATTCGATTTCAACAACAACAAAAATTGTACGTACATTTATTTTTTACCTTTCATATCTATGCCTGTCGGGAAGAGAAAAACATGTTGGCACCACTGAAGATATGATTAAATTAAATGCCAAGAGAAAAAGTTCAATATGCATTCAACAATGATACATATAGCAAATTGGTTAATTTTGTCAAAAAAATAAATATTATACAGCTATATATAGCTAGGTGGTTTTTATATTGTTTGACGAAGATATTACACACTAGATAACAAATAAATTAAAAAATTAGAACATAACTTTTAAATGTAAGGTTGTAAAACTCAAAAGTTTATAAATTTATTTTGTTTAAATTAAATTAAATTATCAAGTCAAACAAGCTTATCTTATATCAAAATTAATATAGATATAACATATATTTATATAAGACAATAAATACATCAATAATTTAAAATTTTAACTCAAGTATATACATATATATGAAATGAAATCACTAAAACAAAATTTCATACTCATAGTTAAAAAAAAGACTAAATTTGAAGTTTGTTACACGTTACTAAATCAATTACCTTGATTTCAAAGTATTATTATTACTACTTTATACTTTATTAACAATTACTACTAAAAAATAAAAAATATTACAAATCCAAAAGCTAGGGTGAGTGAGTAAAAATAAAAAACACTGGGATGAGAACAATTCCAAGTCGAAAAAATGTTAATAGCATATAATATTAAATCTTTGCAAGATTTGTAATTCATTGGCTTGTGCCACATTGGAAGATCCCTGAACAAGAAGGAAATGTGTGTATTGAATTCAGTTAAAAGCTTTGGCGCTATTTTTATCATTTAGCGAGAGTTGACACGTATAGAATTGTACGATTTAAAATCCGATTCGACTGATTTTGAGATAGACAATGAAAATTTTACTCTGTACCTTAAAACTATCTTCTTACACTTATTTAAAAATAAATATTACCATTTTTTTTCGGAAAAAAATAAATTTGAAAATTAAATAACTGTTCAAAAGTTTATTGTATATTAGTATTTTTGTAAAAAAATATAAACTGTTAATGTGTGTACCAAATTTTCTTTAAAGAAAATATAAATTGTTAAAGTGTGTTTAAAAAAATCTAAAATTTGAGTTTTCTAATTGAAATCACTTAATAATTCAATATACACTGTGAAGGTCTAACAATTACTATATCATAAATTATTTCATTTATTATTTTAATATATACGATGAATTTTATTGATTTAAAATCGAATTAAAAATTCATATTAAACTTTTGTAAATTTTATAATAAAATTAATGTATATTAAGTTTTTAATAATTAATATATTATATTAATAATTAACAATTGAATAAGTAGAATTTGTTAATTATTAAATGAAATAACTCATGGAATAGTTATATATACTTGTGCTCAACAAAAAAAAAAGTAAAAAAATAAAAAAGGGTTGTTCGTGTTGCTCTCGAAACAGAGCATGCAAAGTTTTAGAACAAAGTTTTTTATTATAATAAAGTTATATCACATGACTACTCTTCAAATCATGATTTACATCCGGACGCCCTTCCTCAAGCAATTCACCTTCAACTAGCGATTTTATATTATAATAAAACCTAAAGCATCCACTCAATCGAAGTTAGAATCTTTAGACAAAATTACTTAAATCGGAATCCAAAAATTGATGACATAAAATAGGCTAAGTGGAACGTAGAATTGTGGTTGTGGAAGTGGTGCGTCTTCATTCTCCACCACTCTAAACCTGTTGTGATTTATTTCCAAAAAAAATAAATATGTTTCAGTTATCACATTAATTTGGTTGAAGTTTTCTCGGATTAAAGATCATTGAGAAGGTGCTCAAAGTAGTGAGATCCAAAGAGGGGTTACATAAATCTGACATCTGTTAGATTAAAGTGAGATGGAGGGTTGAGATTTGGATCACAACCCAACCAAGTTCCTCTTAGGAGTCAACTTAACCTTCTCTTTTATATATATATATATATATATATATATATTATATATATATATTCAAATTATACCTAAAGAATTATATTTATTCAATAACATTATATTTGATTAATATTTTTTAAAATAATCAATTGTTAAATTGAAAATTATTATCATATAAATCGTATAATATATATATATATATATATATATATATATATATATATTATACTCAAAATTCAAAGATGAATGGTATAAACGTGTTGACTATTTAGTATGAAATGAAAGGTCTTAAATTAAGCATGCTTTGACAAAATGATACCCATTTAATTTCTTTCAATTTAATTGAATATTTTAAATTTAAATCATAATTTACAACAATATTAAAAAAGTTGAGAAATTGTCTTTTATGTGATTCTACCTCTATACAGCGGAGAAATCTACTAACTATCTCTATTGGTATCATTTCTAATATGTAAATATAAATTACTTTAAACTGTGATACTATTTTTTCATATTAATTTTTTTTTAAAAAAAAAACAGAGAGAATCACTAGTTAATCTCATTCAAATTTTTACGGTGAAATTATTTGTACAATTTATTAATTAAATAATTTATACTTAAATTTAAATAATAATTAGTGTTAACAATCTGAACCAACTTAAATCGATAAATATATAAATTAATATTAACATAATATCATATTATGCGTGCGTGCATGTAAAATAAAATTTAAAGCTAATTATTTGTTTTTAAATTATCAATATTGATAGTTAATTTATTAAATTTGTTAGAAATCACTTGAAATTATGATTAAATTAACACTTCAATTTCGATGATACTACTATGAACCACTTGTGATTCCCTTCAAGCAATATTTTGGCTTTATATTAAGTTTACTTTTGATTCTTTTTTTCTAATACACTCTCTCACGTTCAGATTTATTGAACTTGGTGCATAGTAAATTTTGATATGATCTTGAATTTTATATAACTTATATTTACAAAACTGATTTATAAAAGAAAAAATATGACTATTTATGAAGTATATAAAATTTTATATTTTAATACAACTTTAGACTTGAATTTTTCCAATAAAGTCAATAGTTTGAACCTCTGTTTCTGTTATCATATGGATGCCAGCCTCATATTTGGAGAAAAAAGATATAAACAAAATTCATGAGGCATTAAATTTTTCATCTACCAAGCACATGAAATTGCTCACCAAATGGAAGCGTCAACTTTCTTTCTAAACGAACTGCTAATAAATTCTCTATCACTTAATATTTAGATCTCATCCGGTCTATTTATCCGGCTCACTTCGAGTTCATACATTCATGCATTTGAGACTATAAGAGTCGTTTAATTAAATATCAAACAGTTCAATTTTAAGTTTACTATACTAAATTATAAAATTAAAATCCATAGTTTTTTGACGTGTTTGATCAATATCAAACAATCATCGTGTATGAATATGGAAATTTTCGAGAACAGATAATATACGTTCTATTTTTTTATACCGATGTCGAACCCAATTTCTCATTTTCTATACCTAATTTTAGATTAAATTGGTTTTAATTTGTAATTACATGATGCAAACATCCATGATCATGATCCAGTACCCATAAAATCTTGCCTAAAAACAACTTTTCAATTGTCAAAAACCAGAAGTCCCACAAGTGATAGCAACTAGTTTAACATTAATACCATATACGTTATGCATACATATAAGTGAGAATGACTAATGTAAGAGTGAGAGGAATAATTTATCCACTGTTAGATTATAATAGATAGTTAAAATTAAAATTTTAGTTTAAAATATTACATGTGCCCTCTCCATATTCTACCAATACTCCAAATCATAAAAAACAAATACAAATATAATACTATTTGTAAACATAAATGGGGAACTGGTCATAGATAAAAGCATTGTCTGGTTTCAATTTCATATATATTTTTTTTATTGTTCTTGAAAATGAATGAGACAATTCATTTTTATTTCAATATGTGTACGTGTCTACAGATTCAACAGCCATGGTGGTGGATGAAGATGAGTTGGAGAAGATGAAAGGTTGAATGGGAAATAAGTATTGGTAGAGGCACATGTTTTTTATAAATGCAACTTTTATTTTAAACTATCATCTATAATTATTTTTCTCACTTTCACATAAAAAAAGTATTCTCATTAGATATAGTCTCAGTTATATATATAGAGAGAATATAAAAATATTTCAATATTAAATTGATGAAATATAATATATTATGAAATGAAATAAATGCGACAAAACTTTTTGATGGAGTATAATTAAATACATAATACCAATTGTATTATTATTTTAAATGCGTTCACTTCATTTAAAAGTTTCAAAATAGTTAAAGGATATTTGACTATTTGTTCATAAATATTATAAACTATTACTCTAGCCAAATTTTTGTTTTGTAATAAACTAAATTTTTCAGTGGTAATTTTTAATGAAAATAAAAATATGTAGATGTTCTTATACGTGTTAAAGATATTGCAAATTTAAATTATTTACATCTTGACAAGTTTTACTATTAAAAAATTTATGAAACACAATTAGTAAAAATAATAAATAAAATAAGAGGATATTTTACTATCTATTAGTTATTATTAATTAGTGGATACAAAGATAAATTTAATAGTATTCGAACATGTGGTTATACATACCCATAGTAAATTAATAAGATTACTATGTCGAAATGTAATTTATTTATATATTAATATTAATATTTTTGTGATGAAATATTGTGATATATTTTGTTTATGTATTAATGTATTAATATTTTTGTATGATAATATTTCTTTTGTTGATATAAAAGGAAGAAAATTCTATATAATTAAAAAAAACTTTTAATAGATAATTTTTTATTTAAAAAATAATATTTATGATATCTATTAATACCTATATATACTTAGGAATTAAGGTTTCTTTAAATATCCAGTTTATTGATATCTAAACATATATAAATAAAACACTTACATCATTTTTATTTAACAGAATCATAATATAGGATTAATATGAGTGTGTTGATACTAATTGTTATTCGTAACAACTCTAGTATTACTCTAGAATAACTGAATCTCTACTTTCTACCTAATAATAGAGAGATGCTTTTTATTCAAAAGTCGTCTTGTATATCATATCAAGTACTACACATGATTTCAATGTAAAACAAACTGCACCGACACAAGTTACGTTGCTATAACAGGTTTAGTTTGGCGAATTTAATAAAGAAATACTTTTGCGATCCTTTTTTAAATATTTTGTCTGTTATTTTTTTATTTTAAATTATTTGTTATTTTATAATATAATTATTTTTCTATTAATTAATATTTATTTATTTAATTTTAATTCATTAAATTTATCAATTAGCTAGGATTAATAAGAATATTTGAATAAGTTTTAATTGAAAGAGGTAAGTACTTAGCTAGTCATGTGAATTGCAAATTGTCACTATAGTGTCAGTGTATGTCAGCTTCTTGATCGATTGATCAAGTAGTACAACTTTTAAGGTTTGGAAGTTTAACTTTTCTTCTTTTGTGTGAAAAGCAGGTGCAACGAATACAGTGTGAATAATTGTGACAAAAACAGTATAACATTAAATGCAACCAAATGCTATTGTTAGTAGTTGAAACCAATTAAAGTCTTGGAGGGTCCAACATAGTAACATCCTCCTCTGCTTATAAAACTATCCTCATTTTTATGCATTCTACACCAAACCACGATCACAAAGAGTGAGAGTGTAATTTAATATAGTCAAGATGTTATTAGGAAACAAAAGAGTTGCTATATTGTTATTGCTTTGTGCACATATTTTTGTGGCCAGTGTGGTTGCAAGGAATGTGGCAAGTGTAAAAGAGGAAGAGGAGAAGAACATTGGATTTGGGAAGGGTGGTGGGTTTGGAGGTGGATTTGGTGGAGGAGGAGGAGCTAGTGGTGGTGGTGGCGGCGGGTTTGGAGGTGGAGGAGGAATTGGAGGTGGTGCAGGTGGCGGTGGAGGATTTGGTGGTGGTGCAGGAGGAGGACATGGAATTGGAGGTGGAGGAGGCTTTGGTGGCGGTGGAGGTGCCGGTGGAGGACATGGAATTGGAGGTGGTATTGGAAAAGGTGGAGGTCTTGGCGGCGGTGGTGGCTTTGGAAAAGGTGGTCATGGTGGAGGCATTGGAAAGGGTGGAGGATTAGGAGGGGGTGGTGGCTATGGAAAGGGTGGCGGTGTTGGAGGAGGTGCAGGTGGTGGCTTTGGAAAAGGTGGTGGCCTTGGCGGTGGTATAGGTAAAGGCGGAGGTGGAGGCTTTGGAAAAGGTGGTGGCCTTGGCGGTGGTATAGGTAAAGGCGGTGGTGGAGGCTTTGGAAAAGGTGGCGGTATTGGAGGAGGTGCAGGTGGTGGCTTTGGAAAAGGTGGTGGCCTTGGCGGTGGTATTGGTAAAGGTGGTGGTGGAGGCTTTGGAAAAGGTGGTGGCATTGGTGGTGGAATTGGAAAAGGTGGTGGCATTGGTGGTGGAATTGGAAAAGGTGGAGGTCTTGGTGGTGGTGGAGGCTTTGGAAAAGGTGGCGGCGTTGGAGGTGGAATTGGTAAAGGTGGAGGTTTAGGTGGTGGTGTTGGAAGTGGTTCTGGTGGTGGAATTGGAAAAGGAGGAGGTATTGGAGGTGGTTCAGGTGGTGGAATTGGAAAAGGTGGAGGTATTGGGGGTGGTTCAGGTGGAGGTCTAGGTGGTGGTGGTGGAAGTGGTTCTGGTGCTGGCATTGGTGGTGGAATTGGAAAAGGAGGAGGTATTGGAGGTGGTTCAGGTGGAGGTTTAGGTGGTGGTTCTGGTAGTGGCGTTGGTGGTGGAATCGGTAATGGTGGAGGTATTGGAGGTGGTTCAGGTGGAGGTATTGGAGGTGGTTCAGGTGGAGGTTTAGGAGGTGGTTCTGGGGGTGGAATCGGTAAAGGTGGAGGTTTTGGTGGAGGTATTGGAGGTGGTTCTGGTGGTGGTGTTGGAGGAGGATTTGGTGGTGGTGGTGGTGGTGGAGGAGGTTCTGGCGGTGGTATTGGTGGAGGATTTGGCAAAGGTGGTGGTTTTGGAGGAGGTGTTGGTGGAGGAGCAGGAGGTGGCTTTGGTGGAGGAGGAGGTGGTGGATTTGGTGGGGGTGGTGGAGAAGGTGGAGGTGGTGGAATCGGAGGTCACTAAACATTGTTGTTGACTATGCATGGATGACACTTATAGTGAAGTATATCATTTTATTAAAATTATTTATGAATTGGTCCTATATGAAAAATTTGTACGAGGAATAGATTATCGCTCTTTAAGTATCTTAGTTATCATATTAATGTATTGAATTTTCTTTGATAACGTTGAATGAAAAAAATAGATATATATGTGTTTGGAGTCTTCTTTTTATTTTCATACATATTTACCGGTCCAAAAAACCACTTTCATGCTTTGCAAGCTACATTAATTAATGTTCCTTCATATCTATGTAAGTCCGTCTACAATTATAATTGGTGGGACGCCTCTATATATTGAGTTGACTATTGCTCATGTGATTAAGACTATTATTGATTTATTTTATCAAAAAAAATATTTTTATTGATAATAATTTATTATTTTCTCTCAAGTTAATTAGTAGTAAAAGATAATTACGATGGGAGTGACTTCTTATTATCAACAAACTTTTGGTTTGATTTATACAATCTTATTAGTACAAGACATTTGTTGTGATATACTAGTATGTTTTTTTTCCTAAAGAGAAAAAGTTTAATAGTTTTTGCTAAACCTTAAGTTTGTTAGTAAAGTTTTTCATTCCTTTGTCTCAATTAGTCAAATTAATGGACGCTAATTGAATCTTTATATATCTATATATATATAAATTGTTACTTTTTTTTTATAACGCCTTTATTTATGTATCAACATAATATTTACTAAAAAAAGTTATATATACATAATCTATATTAATTTTAATTAGTTTTTTTTATTGAGATGCACAAAAATATTATAATAGATTATAAATAACAACATTATTTATCTTATAAACTAATTTTATACAAATAAATTCGACTTAATATAAGATGATGATATCAAAGTTTTATAAAGATTAATTAAATTTAATTTAAAATTTAAGATACTTAAATTTAACTTAAAACATATTAGTTTTAAAAGTATAATCAAAATATTATATGATTTTTTATTTTTTCATTCTTTTAGCTTTCTTAAAATATCAAACATATGTCAATATATAAAATAAGACCTTCAAAATATTCTTATCTTTAAGGATATTTGGGAGTTAGATTTTCAAGGGGAAAAAAGGGAGGACTTATTTCTCTTTTTCAAATCAAGGAATTTCTAAAATATTTCTTAAAATAAAGTTAAGTAAAATTGAGATGTTATATTATTTATCATGTTATTCTTTCAAATTTTAAAAATCTGAAATATATAACAAAATAAAGACTTATTATCCTTCCAAAGTTCTCTCATTCAAACTCTTAAAAAATTCACCTCCCAAACATACCCTAAGGGATTCAATTAGTTGGACAAGCTATAGTTATTTTATTGACAGTAGAGCAAATCAAAACTCTAATGATATATCCTTGTCTTTAAGGAATGCATTCTTTTCAATTAGGAATGCAATGTATTCAAATGAAATATTCTATTTATTTTACTTTCATCGTGTGAACGGATCCTTGAGTGAGAATGTGTAAGTTTTGCATCTCCCTGCGACACAATGTCATGCCTATGTGATAACTTGTTTTCCAAACTTCTATATAAATAGGTTTTAGTAAGATTTTTATCAACTTTTGCATCGAATCCTACACGAAATCATTTGGAATACTCTCTGTTCTCAATCCTTTGACCATTAATCTACTTCATTCTATAGATTATTTTTTGAGGATCGTCGATTCCACGGATCAATAAGTCTTGTTTTCATCCTATTTTTGTTTTCCCCGTTTATTTTTTGTTTCCACCTTCTTTTATCACCGTTTAAATTCGTTTGTACAATATGTCGTTATATATATCTTGAATAAGTCGTTGTGAGATTTTTATTATTATTAAATGATTCTTGTGAAATGTGAATATTAAATTGTGTTATATGAAGTGTGAGTATATGATAAACCTAACTTATGTCCACAATGATACCTGTTAAGGAGTGATCGAGTATTACGAGAGAAGGAAGGAAATTGTGAGGATCGATAATCTAGCGTTTGATATGAATAATCTTAGAAATAGGAGGATTTAATAATATGATGTTTGAGGAAGTACAATAATAACTCGAGCCTTCTAGTGAGGTTAGATTCTTGGGGTCCTCTATTTAGAGATAATTCCTGAGTATCAATAACTATCATGCAATTTTATTTAATCTTTACTAATCACTTACACGAGTTTCGGATGAGTTGAGTGGATTGATGAGGGTATGATTGCTCCTTCGTTAATTTATGAGATTATCATATTTGAAAGGTGACATCGAGATGAAATTATTTATTTATGTTAGTTTTTTAGTCATATTAATTATCAAAATTTATTAAGATAATTATATGAGTGTTTTTATTTGAACCATAATATCTTTTTCTCATGCAAAAAGTTTTTGAAGAATCATTTTTATCCATTGTTAAATACAAATTAGTAAAGACTATTTTGGATTTAAGGTATCACATAGTTCATACCTTAATTAGTAAGAAGAACATAATATAACAACTAATATACTAACACTTGTTTATTAAGAGTAATTAGATTACAAATTGCGCATTGTGTGACCATTAATTAAATCATTTTATAAGTTTTATAAGTAATATTTTATGCATTATAAATATAGTTATCTTATAATATTACTCAATTGATTTGAAATAATTGATGATCAGAAAAATTAATATGAGGGAAAATCATATTTATTACAACTATTTAATTTAATTTTTTTAAAACTTTTTATAAAATTTGTATGATAACTTATAATATTGGATTATTGTTTTTCTCCTTGTACTTTGATTGTCAATTTATTGTTCAACACATAATGATATTTATATTTATTTGATGAAATAAAAAATATAATAGAAACAAACAATATAAGATGTAAAAAGTTAAAATATAATTTAATATTTAATTTTTTTTAAAGAATATTAATATTGAATTATATTGTAGCACGGTCTGAATTTATTTGTTTTATTAGTATGATGTTTTAATTATGACCATGAGAAATTATTGTAAAAAAAATTATTTATTAGATATATTTCATAAAGATTTTAAAGTTTATTTTATTAAAGATTTACATACACTTTAAATACAATTTTACGTATTTAAAAGTTTTTAACTAATTGTATGTGCAATATTACAAATTTAATTTTAAAAGTTTTTGAATTGTAGTTATCAGGATATGGACCAAAAATAACATTCTAATTTTTATCATCATAAGGAATTTTTAAAACCGAAAATAGCTCTCAATTATAAATAAATAATTTAATTGATGAAAGTTGAGTGTTAACTGTAACACCCTAAATTTATTAATAGACTATTTAATTAATTAAAAATATTATTTTATCGCGTTAAGGTGATATATAATATGTTTTAGGATATATATTGATAAATATTAAGATTAAATTTTTTTTATATGTGTATTTGCTATGATGTGATGATTTTATAGATATTTGATTTAGTAGGTAAAATTATATTTGTTTATTTATTTATGTTAACAAAGAATAATATTATATTAAAATTAGTATTTTGGAGGAAAAAATTTTAAAAGTAAAAAGTAAAATAAATTATTTGTTTATTAAAAATGAATTTTGGATCTGACAACTATTTACACTCCGATTTTATGCTTCTATATATTAATTTAGGTTGTTATTGTTATTCAATTGGGTTTTTCTTTCCAATATTGAGTTTTCCCGTTTATTTTGCTCTTGCACCTGTATAGCAACTTTTTGCACCTCTCTATCTGTAATTAAAAAAAAAGGAAAAGAAATGACTGAATTCCCAGCTTCTCTTCTTATATCACCGCATCCATAACTAGACACGACAACGATTCGAGATATGGACGAATTTTTCCTTTTTCACCTCTGCATCGGACTAATCGAAAAAAATTTGCCCCTAGTTTTTAGCAGGTGTGAAATCTTGATCTCATTCCCGTCTGCGACGGGGTTCAGATTTCCCCACCAACACTCGTGTCCATTTATATTATAAATTTAAAAATGATATCTATTATATAATTAATATAATAAAATAATAATTATTAGACAGTAATAAAATTTATAAAAAAAAAAATCTTTATATATGTAAAATTTAAAAATGATTAGTTTGTTAAATGATGTTATTATGAGTAAAACATCTCTAGCTTACTCCCATGGTATACCTTAAAATTGTGAGATATAGATGTGTATATAAATCTATGTCTTAGAATATATATATATATATATATATATATATATATTTTAATTATATATGAATTAATTTAGTTTCGACCTGTTTTGTGAGAAAAACTTATATACAATATTACAACTTGATATAAAAAAATATTTCACTTATATACTTGAATATGTAATTGAATGAACATAAGTGAGATGATGATATTGTGGATAATCAATAAGTTGTATAAGTATAATATAATAATAGTTGCGACTTATTTAAATATAATATCGATGTTTGTAAATATTGTTAAATATAATGTTGGAATATGTCACATGTTCATAAAAAAAACTTATAACAACAACACTAATAAATTATGCATGTGGTTGATTGACATGAACAAATGTCGAATTGTAAAAATATTGATTGACTTAAATTACATTGTGAAATCTAATCAAATTTCAAAAAGTCATTGTTCTTGAAATGATTGCAATACACACAAAAAATGGAAGTAAAAAAATAGTCTATTACTAAATTATGAATGCAATTATTAGTTTGTGGAAAAATACAGTAAAGATAGAAGTCTGCCTAAAAATTAAATATATTATCAATTACAATTTGATTAAAGGCGAAGGGGATTTACTAGGTCATTGAGTTTTTTCAAGTCTTAGTTTTAAATTGTGGTTTGTAATCATTGCGGCTGAAATGACAATGACAATATCGATAACGTCGACTATAAGTTCAAAATCATATTTTAGATTATTGCTCGTTGGATTGTGAGTTATTACTATTACTAATATTTGGATAAAGAACAATACTTTTGTGTGGTTATGTGATTTTTTTATTGAATTGAATGAGGATTGATAACGTAAAATATTATTGACAAATTAAAAATATGAAATGAGTATTGATAATGTAAAATATTATTGACAAATTGAAAGTAATGAGAAATGGATAATAATATTATAAAAAAGTTTTTAAAAAAAGTTGTATAACAAGAAAGAGCGTGGGAGGAAGTGATTTAGTGTGACTTCTAAGCATGTGGTAGGAGAGGGAGAGAAAATGATTAAGAAGATGTTTATATCTTGATCACATAATCAAAATATCGTATGACTTTGTTTAAGTAATTATGTGTCACTTAAATAATTCTTAAGAAATTATGATAATTTATTTATGGTTGTATGGTTAAAATTTAACATTTTCATTATCTTATTATAAATTTTATCATTTGATATATTATATATATATATATTATATAACGTATCTATTTCTTAAGATATTTATAGCTTATTACTTGACTAGACAATGCTTTTTTAACTGAAAACCTAAAAACAATTAATAACTAGTCTATTCAAATTGAAGTTATAGACACTAAAGACACCGATGATGAGAGTAGTAGCATTTTTAGATTGTGGTTTATATGGCTGTACATGTGTTTCAATGCATGTTATGAAAAAAGTTAAAATTTGGTGTATTGAATTAGATGTATGTTTGGTGCATTTGGCCGCTCAAATAAACATTGGCTAATTATTGTGGGTTAACAACTACAAATCTAAATTATTTAAGGTACACATAAAGTAATACATATTTTACTTTTTCAATAATAATAAAAATAAATATTAATAATAATAATTATTATTATTATAATAAATTATATGTTTCTCTATTTTTTTTTCATTTATGGTTATGTGTTTAAATAATATAGATATTTGATTGTGATGCCAAATAATATATATACATATGCAGAATATCAAACGAGTATGATGTATTACAATAAGATATGAGATGAATGAAACTTAATCCTTTAGCAAATTATAGTAAATCAATCTTAATTATTCATCAAATGATAAAAAGTTAAATTTAAATGAAAAATTATGTGATTTTTTTTAAATTGTCATATGGCACTTAAATTGTTTACAACTATCAATGATCGATTGCAGTCAAGAAATTGACAACATCACGTAATCGTACATTTGTAGTAATCGGATCATTGATCGGATGGTCCAAATTCAAGTTTAGTATATTTTAAATTATCCAATAAAAATTCAATCTACATTTTAGTGAACTATTAGATCGAGATCCTACGATGATCGGTGGTCCAACTACATGAATGTGGGAAACTAATGAGTTGCAAGAAATCTTATCTCCATTTTATGGAAGCGTTAATTAAAATGGCTGGTGAGTGGAGAGTTAATAGTCATTTCATTTCCGCATTAACGTACAGACACAGTGCCATTTATTTGGCCACTGAATATTAATAGCAATTAAATAAAATTAAAAGGACAAAATGTACTGAACAAGTCATGTTCTAATGTTCTACACACTTTTGGTTGAACAATATTCAAACTTTCAGATTTCATATTTCAGTAGTTAGATATGAAAATTTAATGCACTGTACATGTAACTGTTGGAGTGACAAATTAATTGAAATTTTGGAACTGAACATTCAACAACCAGTCAAACTCATACTATCAACATTGGAAATTACCAAAACAGACAAATTAAAAGGTTGTGGAAAGCATTTGCAGCTTTGGATTCTTTACTTAACAAAGAGCAAAATCATTGTGATAACTTTCTCTGTGTGTGAATTTAATAGTTTTGTTGCACGCTCATTTTTATTTTTGTCTTGTGGGCTCAGCCTATACTTTTGTGTTATTGAAAAAGTTACCTTTTTTATTTTATTTTATGAGTTTTTATGAACTTATTATGACATTATTGTTCTTCTATCTATGATGCTATTAAAAGGGTTTCCTAACATTCAACTCTAGGTTTGTTTACTATACTCTTTTCCTTTTTCAGCAGCCACCATTGCATTCAGTATCTATAATATAGGTGCAGTTACCTAGATTCTTATTTTTATTTTTATTTAAAATAAAAAATAAATAAACTTTTTGTTTCTTTATTTTGTGTTTGTTTGTTTTATTGATCAGCAATTTGGGTATGGAAATGATGAATTTTTGCCAAATCCTATATTTGGGTTAGTTGATTTGGTATTGTTATGTTTTAAGGTTCTGAGTTCTGAAAATGAATTATTTTTAAAAACTTGAAATTTTGTTATGTACTTCAAAACAATCAAATCAACAGAAAGTGATGTTAAAAGTTGATATCGTACGTGAAGTGCTTATTTTAATGTTATATTGATGATGTTTCAGGAAAGGATCAAGTGGAATGTTGTGTTTTAGTGTGAGAGCTAAGAGTTTGATAAGTAAGAAAAAGTTTAGCATTAGAGGAAAATTGAGGAAGATGATCAAGTGTGTGTGTTCTAGGGAGAAGTTAGATTTAGAAGAAATGAATTATTCATCAGAGTCTCTTGCAACTAGGGACTATTCAGCAACAGCAAGTGGTTATTCATCACGTCCTGGTGAAAATGAATCAAAGGTGGATAATAGTAACATTGAAGAAGCAGAGTCCTCTCTTCGTGAAAGTGGTTATTTAAACTATGAGGTTAGATTAAAAAAAAAACTTTCATCTTTTATTGGATGATTTGCATGCTCCTAAGTACTTAATTTAGTGTTCTTAGTTATGAAGCAATGATATAAACACACAACATCGCATATTACACCGACACAAAGCACAAATAATAATTTTAACGAAAATGGATCCCCTCAATTTGATGGTCGGTGATTTTAGTGTATTTTAGAAGAAAATTGATAATTAAAATAACTTAATAAAAATTATTTGAATGAGAAAGAAACTTTAATTAAGAGATAGATAAGAACAAAGTCTCCAAAAGATAGGTACGTCAAAGTCACGGGATCTTGATCCAATTTTAACAAGTGAAAATGATTGAATGTAACTATATGTGTTTGTGTCATGTCAGTGTTTGATATTGACACTTGGCGGACATCGAACATGCCTTCAATATTATAAGGTATTGAGGCTATATAGGTCACCAGAAAGTAATAAGTAAGAAATTTCACCCTTCATCAATAGGTAAGGCTGAGTAAGAAAAGTGTATTTTCCTACCACCAATCATGTGTTGCTGTTACAAAACTTGATTTGTTGGCAAGGTTTCATACATGTAAATGTATGAAACATAATAGGGCCTTATCCCAATATTTGATTTTATGAATACGTCAAGCGTTTTCATTATAAGATGAAACTAAAAGAACTTTTTCCTCATAGGAAGCTAGAGCCTTGTTAGGAAGACTTGAGTATCAGAAAGGAAACATTGAAGCTGCACTTCATGTATTTGAAGGAATAGATATTGCTGCTGTCATTCCCAAGATGAAAATGTGTATATCTAAAAGATGTGAATCCAATTATAAACGCGGTTCACAAAGTGATCCAGTTCCTTCTATGTCAATACATGCTGTTAGTTTACTTCTTGAAGCTGTTTTTCTCAAAGCTAAATCATTGCAGACTCTTGGAAAGTTTCAAGGTGCTTTTTTTACCTTCTTCTTAGTTCTTATTTAACTATATATTCATCATGTTAATTATTTTGTACTTTACTTTCAATTGCTGTAGTTTCTTGCATAGATTATTGAATCATTTGAACAACACATTCATAGTTGACACAATTGGCTTATGATTTTGTCTGTGACCAGCGTTGTAATAGCTTGCTTAGTGCTATGTCATAGCGGAATTTAAACAAATCTCTATTATTCAGTGATAAACTATTTAGTGGCGCTATAGCACAATTGCATAGCAAAATTTGAGAATGCCACTATTTTCCACAATTCTCGATTGATTGTGACTGTAATTTATTAATCTGCAGAGGCTGCTCAATCATGCAAAACTATATTAGACACTGTTGAATCTGCATTACCAGAAGGGTGGCCAGAAAACTTTGTTTCAGACTGTAAATTACAAGAGACAGTAACAAAAGCTGTAGAACTGCTTCCAAAGTTGTGGAACCTTGCAGGCTCACCTCAAGATGTTATCTTATCATTTAGGAAGGCATTGCTTTATCGTTGGAATCTTGACATTGAAGCAACTTCAAGAATACAAAAGGAATTCGCGTTGTTTCTTTTGTACAGCGGTTGTGAAGCCACTTCTCCTTCTCTTCGGTCGCAGTTGGGCGGTTCCTTCGTGCCGAGAAACAACATAGAAGAAGCTGTTCTTCTGCTTCTGATTCTGATGAGAAAATCAGTTATTGGAAGCATAGCAAAGGACCCTTCAATAATTCATCACCTTTCTTTTGCCTTAAGTGTTTGTGGCGAATTCATGACACTGGCTAAACAGGTTGAGGAATTAGCTCCAGAAAAAATGAAGAGAAGAGAAAGATATTATACTCTAGCTCTTTGTTACTGTGGAGAAGGTGAAAATATGGTTGCATTGGATCTTTTGAGGAACTTTTTGAATAATAGAGAGAACTCAGATTGCATAGAGGAATTAGTTTTAGCTTCAAAAATTTGTGCAGACAATAAGGTTTGTGTTGAAGATGGAATCAAATTTTCAAGCAAGGCAATTTCTCAGATGTATGGAAAATGCAAGCAAATGGAAGCTATTGCAAATTGTTTACTTGGTGTTCTACTGTCAACAAAATCCAAATCATCTGCTTCTGAATCAGAGAAAATTTTGATACAATCTCAAGCATTTTGTGCTCTACAAGGTGCTGAGTCATTGATGAAAGAAAATGATCCTTACATTGTTCTTAATCTTTGTCTAGAATATGCTGAACATAGGAATTTGAGAATTGCTTTTGATCATGCAAAGAAACTGGTTAAGATGGAAGGTGGATCAAGTGTTACTGGATATATACTACTAGCACGAATTTTATCGGCTCAAAAGAAGTTTGTTGATGCAGAAATTGTTATTGATGCTGCTATAGATCAAAGTGGAAAATGGGATCAAGGAGAATTGTTAAGGACTAAAGCTAAGCTTCAGATTGCACAGGGAAGGTTGAAAAATGCTATTGAGACTTACACTTTTTTTCTTGCTGTTCTTCAAGTCCAAAATAAAAGTATATGCACTTCAAATAAAGCTATGAAGGTAGAAAGTCATCGATATATGTATAATATATTACTTTTAATACATGTATAACAATAATGTTACTTCTCTTATGTACAGTGGAAGAGAACTAGTAATAGAAGACTAGAAATGGAAGTATGGCATGATTTAGCCAATTTGTACACATCCTTGTCACAGTGGAATGATGCTGAAGTTTGTCTTGCTAAATCTCAAGCTATTGATCCCTATTCTGCTTCTAGATGGCACTCCACAGGTATATACATTGTTATTGCTTATCTTGTTTTTGAATGTATAGATTCACAATTCTTGTTAAGTGGTTGACACTCTACACAAAATCACAAACATGATGGTGTACTATATAGTACTGACGCTTCAAATTGAAGGCTTATCTAGTGTCTTGTCCGGCATGTGTCGGTCCACCAACACATTTGATTACATTCAATCACTCTTAAATTAATTTTTTTGAAGAAGGTTTTTTTTTATCGATGTATACATGTATGTGTCGTGTTTGGGGAGGGACCGAGTTAGTGTTTCATAGGTAGCTATGGAACAAGCAATTTTATTGACTTTTATTGGATTTCATTTTTGGTCAGAGCAAAAATGCATTACTATAGCATGTACTTGCTAAGAGAAACTTGATTTTTCCTTCATTAGCCACTTTGAGATCGTTCAAGTTGATACGAAAAGCCAGTATCTGAACAGAATTTGCATTAGTATGTTAAAAAGACCATAATTGACCGCAACAAAAATACAATCGTAATTTTATTAGAGCTCAACATGTTCAGATACCATATTTTTCATGTAGAATAGTTCATCATAACTTAAGTTTATGCAGGTTTACTTTATGAAGCAAGAGGACTTCATCAAGAAGCATTGAAATCATATAGAAAAGCATTAGATATTGATCCAAACCATGTGGCCAGTTTGATATCAACAGCTTGTGTTCTAAGAAAACATGGTGGTGAATCATGTTCAATTGTTAGAAGCCTTCTCAGTGATGCATTAAGGATTGACAGAAC
This sequence comes from Cicer judaicum, assembly GCA_037974835.1. Taxonomy (NCBI): domain Eukaryota; kingdom Viridiplantae; phylum Streptophyta; class Magnoliopsida; order Fabales; family Fabaceae; genus Cicer; species Cicer judaicum. The sequence goes on from JBBPBS010000968.1 coordinate 27,949,581, forward strand.
AAACTCATCTGCATGGTATAATCTTGGACTTCTCTACAAGAATGATTTGGGGACATCAACATTGGAAGCTGCTGAATGTTTTGAGATAGCTGTTGTTCTTGAAGAATCTTCTCCCATTGAACCCTTTAGATAACACTTCTTCTTTCATTTTTTGGGGGTGATTGTAAAGTTGCTATATTATATTTTTTATAAATGAATTAGTTTTTTTGGGTCAAAGATAAATGAATTAGTAAACGTGCCGTTTTTTTCATCATTGTCACATGGTTGATTACCTAAGTACCTATTGTTTAAAAATTGAGTCGCACAACTTGATCGGCATCTTCATCAACAACTTTGATTAAACTTGTAAAATAATTAATAGTCATTGTCCTTGAAGATTTATCTGCCTCATCGGCACAAATCCCTCGGGATTTAACAGTCTATTCCTAGTATGAATCAAGATAACATAAGTGTTAAGAGATATTATCTCAAAGACATGAAAAAGATCTACCCAAGAGAAAATTAAGAGATGGAAGATGAAGAAGAAGAAAAAAAAGTGAATTTTTATAAAATGTATCAGGTTCATAAATAAATAAGAAGACTAGTTAACTAGAGAGAAATAACTAAGACACTATTTTTTTACCTTAAATTTATTTCATAATAAAAATAAATAAAATAAAAATAAATGGAGTAATAGATTAGTAGAGCAGACTAAATAAAGATTACGTAATAAAATATATTTTCATATTTCTCACTTAAAATATAAAACATAATTTTTTTAAAACTTTTGAAATATCATCAAAATTTACAACACATATTCATCTTTAAATAATCAATTTGTAAAGTGAAAATTTTTTCTTTAAAAACTATGTTTATGCCTTATCATTAAATATATGACTAATCATCGAACAAAAACATCATATTCAGTTGAACCATCAAAATATGCTCGTGGCTGCCGCTGTTTAGACGTGACAAAGAGAATATTAAGATAATGAATGATAAGCAAATATTTGGTTATGTTTAGGGATTAAAGCAGCAGCTCAACTCTTATAGGACAAGCTACGTGAGGTCAAAATTTCCAGCTTTGAAAATCATGTTAAAGCTTTATATTAATATGAATATATATTGTTTCTATTTTACAGAATAAAAGGAATAGCTTTTAAAGTGATGTAGGGTATGTTTGTGTCAACTTTTATGTCTAAATGTTGAATTGAATTGGCACAGGACGAAAAGGGGGGTCTGAACTTTCTTTTGGCGAAATTAATACATGATTCATGACCACGGGATACGCATAAAATATTGCATCACATTCACGGTGAATGGAATCTCAAATAAACAGGCGCATAATAGTTGAGGTCCTCTAGAATTATTGAGTGTGATAACCGACTATTATCAATATGCAATAATAACTAAACTATGGTCACGAAAGTCGTTAGTAGCTTCAAATGTACAACTGCATTTATCTCTAGTTGAAATTAATCAATTGTGCCTTTTAAAGAAAATTTTCAACGTAGTAAAAACCCTTACATTTCAGCCCACTATTCGCACAAATTTTATTAGCAAAGCATTTAATTCCCCATTATACAATACTTCGCACTCGTTACGAAATGCTACACCAATAACATAACACAACAACAATGTTTGATTGTGAAGATATAGGGAAGGAAATGACTAATGGGGATGAGAAACGGGCATGGAAAGAGATCTTTATGAGAAAAGACAAAGTTAGAATCCTCTCCATTACTACAGTTTTTTCAAAACAATAGTAATTCAACTTTCTATTTCTTTCGAGAAATAAAGATCTCTACTCAAAGAAATAAGACAGCGGCGCAGAAGAGAGCTTTTCATGTAAAACCATCACCATTTTCCTCCGTAGCAACCAATTATGGTGTAAGCCAATTTCCCCAACTATTCTCCATTCTGAACTCTACCAAAACGATTAACAAGAACTATGGAATATCACAACTTCGCTTTCTCAACCTGTCACATTGAGAAAACAGATACGCAATACAAGCATCTAAATCAATCACCTATGACAACTGATATTTCATGTCAGGGAGAACAATACTGCACAGTAGGTAACAATAACACTAACAATCATAACATTAAATATTCATGCTCACAATTTTATCGTGTTCTAAAGAGTTTAAATTGATTTTAGTTTAAATTAATTTATGTCAACGACAAAGATTCCAGTCTTGATAAAACATGATAACAAAGAGGAATCCACCTGATACAGATCCAATTACAAACATATTCAGTTACAACCCCAACCAGAACTTCATAGGAACGGCTTGAGAAGTTTGCATATAGTGCACTACTCCCACATTATGTACATCAGGTCCCTCTCCTTAATAAAACTGGCCCTTCACCGCATGTTTTCCTTGCGCCGGACATACCTTGTTCTATCATTATATCTTGGTCTGTCTTGATGCCTTTGTGGCTGTGGCTCCACCCTTCTCTGTCTCTCAGGTGGTCTCTGGACAATCTCCCCATTCACAAACAGTTCAGCTGCACAAACATAATTTAGAAATAATGATTTACATGAGTAGACGTATAATAAGAAAATAGGAGGCTTAGGTAACCAGAAACAATAAAAGTCTAAAAAGAAAATTCAACAATAGGCAAAGTTAAGTCAGCAAGAAAGCAAGCAGGGACGACACTTTTATTTTATAACAAGTAGACCCTACCCTTTGTTGTTGACCCACTAAATCAACTTCAGTGTGCATGCAGAAGAAGGCAAAAGAAATATATGACAACAATTTTATCATCATAACATTTAAAATATAGAAAATAATATAAACAGAAAAATGAAAATGAACGATATGAGACTGATTGATATGCGAGGGTATTTATGTCAGACCATCTTCTAAGAGTCGACAATACTATATAAATTGACGTGTTTCCACCAGAAATTCCAATTAGAATAGACCAAAACACATGAGGCTTCAAAAATTACAAATCAATGCAAGTAGGTGGCATCATTAACGAGCAAAAGATAAAATATCTGAATAATACTCAACCATTGTACAAACAAGTACCAACATATGTCGCTCAATAAAATCAGTAGTTACAGCCAACGATGATTCATCGGCATAGGTAACCAGAAACAATAAAAGTCTAAAAAGAAAATTCAACAATAGGCAAAGTTAAGTCAGCAAGAAAGCAAGCAGGGACGACACTTTTATTTTATAACAAGTAGACCCTACCCTTTGTTGTTGACCCACTAAATCAACTTCAGTGTGCATGCAGAAGAAGGCAAAAGAAATATATGACAACAATTTTATCATCATAACATTTAAAATATAGAAAATAATATAAACAGAAAAATGAAAATGAACGATATGAGACTGATTGATATGCGAGGGTATTTATGTCAGACCATCTTCTAAGAGTCGACAAAATTGACGTGTTTCCACCAGAAATTCCAATTAGAATAGACCAAAACACATGAGGCTTCAAAAATTACAAATCAATGCAAGTAGGTGGCATCATTAACGAGCAAAAGATAAAATATCTGAATAATACTCAACCATTGTACAAACAAGTACCAACATATGTCGCTCAATAAAATCAGTAGTTACAGCCAACGATGATTCATCGGCATAGGTAACCAGAAACAATAAAAGTCTAAAAAGAAAATTCAACAATAGGCAAAGTTAAGTCAGCAAGAAAGCAAGCAGGGACGACACTTTTATTTTATAACAAGTAGACCCTACCCTTTGTTGTTGACCCACTAAATCAACTTCAGTGTGCATGCAGAAGAAGGCAAAAGAAATATATGACAACAATTTTATCATCATAACATTTAAAATATAGAAAATAATATAAACAGAAAAATGAAAATGAACGATATGAGACTGATTGATATGCGAGGGTATTTATGTCAGACCATCTTCTAAGAGTCGACAATACTATATAAATTGACGTGTTTCCACCAGAAATTCCAATTAGAATAGACCAAAACACATGAGGCTTCAAAAATTACAAATCAATGCAAGTAGGTGGCATCATTAACGAGCAAAAGATAAAATATCTGAATAATACTCAACCATTGTACAAACAAGTACCAACATATGTCGCTCAATAAAATCAGTAGTTACAGCCAACGATGATTCATCGGCATAGCAGAAGACAATAACAGTGTGCGAAGAAGGCACTATTTATGTATCAAATCCAACGATTCTGTAACTCCATATATATGAATGAAACAACAGAACAGGAGGAGTGAAATTATGTCAGTCCATTAGCATTCAAAGCTAGACATTGCTCATAGAGTTATTAGCTTTGCCAAGATGGACTACTAAAAATCACATTCTATGCCCATGCAATTATGTATCAACTCCAATGATTCTGCAACTCCATAAATGTGTGAAGGAACAAAACAGGAGGAGGGAAATTCTGTGTCAGTCCATGAGCATTCAAAACTAGACATTACTCATGAGTTAATAGCTTTGCCAAGATGGACTTCTAGAAAACACATTACATGTCTATTAATAAACACATTCTATGCTAAGTAATTTATGTATCAACTCCATAAATGTGTGAAGGAACAAAACAGGAGGAGGGAAATTCTCTGTCAGTCCATTAGCATTCAAAACTAGACATTACTCAAGAGAGCTACTAGCATTGCCAAGATGGACTTCTAGAAAACATATTCTATGACTAGTAATAAACACATTCGATGCTAAGTAATTATGTATCTACTCCATAAATGTAAGATAGAAACAGAACAGGAGGAGGGAAATTATGTCAGTCCATAAGCATTCAAAACCAGATATTTCTCAAGAGAGTTATTAGTTTTGTCAAGATGGACTTCTGGAAAACGCATTCTATGTCTAGTAATAAACACATTCTATGCAAACTAATTATGTATCAAGACCTATGATTCTGCAACTCCATAAATGTGGGATAGAAACAGAAAAGGAGGAGGGAAATTCTCTGTCAGTCCATTAGCATTCAAAACTAGCCATTACTCGAGAGTTATTAGTTTTGCCAAGATGGACTTCTAGAAAACACATTCTATGACTAGTAATAAACATTCTATGCTAAGTAATTTATGTATCAACTCCAATAGTTCTGCAACTTAAATGTGTGAAGTAACAAAACAGGAGGAGGGAAATTCTCAGTCCATTAGCATTCAAAATTAAACAATACTCTAGAGAGTTATTAATATTTGCCAAGATGGACTTCTAGAAAATGCATTATATGCCTATTAATAAACACATTCTATGCTAAGTAATTTATGTATCAACTCCAATAGTTCTGCAACTACATAAATGTGTGAAGTAACAAAACAGGAGGAGGGAAATTCTCTCAGTCCATTAGCATTCAAAATTAAACAATCCTCAAGAGAGTTATTAATTTTTGCCAAGAAGGACTTCTAGAAAACGCATTCTATGCCTATTAATAAACACATTCTATGCTAACTAATTTATGTATCAACTCCAATGATTCTGCAACTCCATAAACGTGTGAAGGAACAAAACAAGAGGGAAATTCTCTCAGTTCATTAGCATTCAAAACTAGACATTACTCAAGAGAGTTAATAGCTTTGCCAAGTTGGACTTCTAGAAAACCCATTCTATGCTATGTAATTTATGTATCAACTCCATTAATGTGGGATAGAAACAGAACAGGGGGAGGGAACCTCTCTGTCAATCCATTAGCATTCTAAACTAGATATTACTCGAGAGAGTTGTTAGTTTTGCCAAGATACACTTCTGTGGCTAGTAATAAACACATTCTATGCTAAGTAATTATGTATCAACTCCAATGATTCTGCAACTCCATAAATGTGTGAAGGAACAAAACAGGAGGGAAATTCTCTGTCAGTCCATTAACATTCAAAACTAGAAATTACTCGTGAGAGTTATTAGCTTTGCCAAGATGGACTTCTAGAAAACACATTCTATGCCTATAAATAAGCACATTCTATGCTAAGTAATTGTGTATCAACTCCTATGAGTCTGCAACTCCATAAATGTGGGATAGAAACAGAACAGCAGGAGGGCAATTCTGTCAGTCCATTAGCATTCAAAGCTAAACATTACTCAGAGAGTGATTAGCTTTGCCAAGATGGACTTCTAGAAAACACATTCTATGCCTATTAATAAGCACATTCTATGCTAAGTAATTATGTATCAACTCCTATGATTCTGCAACTCCATAAATGTGGGATAGAAACAAAACAGGAGGAGGGAAATTCTCTTTCAGTCCATTAGCATTCAAAGCTAAACATTACTCAGAGAATTATTAGCATTGCCAAGATGGACATCAAGTAAACACATTCTATGTTATTAGTTTTTGCTTTTGCAAATGTGTGTGGCTAGAACAAGAATAATTTGACAATCACTTCCTTTACACGAGACATTTCAATATGAATGATCAATAATACAAGAATCTTCTATCTACATAATTAGCACACAAATTAAAACAAAAAATAACCAATTCATTAAAAAAGATAGAAAAATGACATTATATGCTTGGGAAAAGAGGCGACATCAAGTGTATAACTAACTACATTTGATTTTGAACCTTCATAGATCTTAGAAGATACAGAACAGGATACGAGGGAACTTTTATGTTGGTCCATTAGCATTCAAAGCTAGCCATTTCCATTAACACTGAGAGTTATTAGCTTTCCCGTGAAGGACTAAAAATATAAAGGGAGAACAGAAAGAAGGGAACCACAGAAAGAAGGGAACCCTTGCAAACTATAATCAAAGTTTGGAAACATAAACAGGTAAATGTCACAAAACATTGCATCAGAAATCATGGCATCAAGTAAGAAACATGTAAGCCAGTAACAAAATTCAGCAAAAAAAAGCAAGGGAAAAACCGGTCAAGTATAAAAAACTAACAAAGCACAAAATTCTCACCGCCGTAGTCCTTGTACTCAGGATCAACATACGAATCAGGGAGAACAAACAGAACTCCAGGCAAACCTATTCAAAGATAAACAACGATACTAAACATATTAAGCAAGAAAAAAAGATTAAAAAAAACAAAATAACTCATTGAAATGCATCCGTTACATAACAAATACCTTCCAACTTATTAGAAGTCTCCTCATCAATCTCACAGCCAAATCCAAAGTACCTCTCACAAGATACATTGTAAATCTTCTTCTTAGCTTCCTCCTCACTGAAAACCAAATAACAAAAATAGGAAGACAGAAACCAAAATAACTTAAAAACTATAACACCCATCAAACTGAAACCAAAATTAGGGTTTAAAAAACTCCATTTTTATCTCAACCCACAAGACCCAACAAGCAAAATCCAAAAAACAAGTGTCAAAATAAAATAAAATAAAATGCTTAACATAGAAGCATAAAATTAAAAAACCAAAAATCCAAACAAGAAAAAGAGAGAATAAGCAAGTGTTGAACCTTCCGAGGATTTTGGCGAGGGTTTGCACGTAACAATCAATCATCTGTTGTTTAGAGGCACCTTCACCGCCAGGCTTATCCATAACGATGAGCCAATGGTTGTAGTCACAGCCAGGGAAGAGTGGTGCCATTTCGGTAGGAGGGCGGTCGCTGAAGGAGGATGAAGAGGATGATCCCGAGTTGAGTGGCGAGTAGGTCGAGTCGCCGGCGCGGTTAACTCGGCAACGAATTCCTCCGAAACGAGCAGCCGGAGAAAGTGATTGGAGAATGGCTTGGGACATAGGGAAAACGAAACGACGCGATGTGAGGGATGCAGGTTTGAGCAGTACGGCGGCGACAGTGGTGGTGGAGGTGGAGAGAAGGCGCATTGTCAAATGTGTAGATAGGTGTGAGAAGGAAGATGCAACGGCTCTCGCCATGATGGATCTGAGGGAGATCGAAAGGGATGTATGAGGGAAGGGTTTTGGAGGTTAGGGTTTTTGCTGCTTCACTCTATGCAAAACCTAATCCACCTCAATATCTTATAAATGATTTTTTAATCAGATAAAAAACACCTTTTTCATAAAACGATTATGACTGATTCAAACAAAGTGCATTAACATAATATAAATGAGAAAATAGTACAAGTAAAATAGTTTTATAATTATATTCGTTTAAATTTATATATTTTACTAAAATACGCATTCATTAAATACGAACAAAAAACTCAAATAATATATGAAATGAGATGGAAAAATGTATTAATTGTTTAAATATATTTTATACAATTCTATTTTAGTTTGTATCTAAAAAATAATAATTTAAATATAATGCAATGATTCATAATTGATTTTAACAAATTGTAAAAAAATAAATCAGAGAGATAGTTGATTTTAACTATGTAACAAATTAATATCTATAATATAAATATACTATAAAAAATTTCAATTACATCAAATATACAACCTTAACTTTCAAAATTGTAAATTAATCTATTTTTATAAAGCATAATTTAAATTACACAAAAATGATACTATCAATAGAATGTTGTTCAATCATTAAAAGTTAAAATATGTTATACATTATATTTCTCTCGTTATGTTATTTTATTAAAGAATCAAAATACAATTGAAATTACATTATAAGATCATATTAATTAACATGCAAATCATGTTATAGAGGTTTGATAACGAATTATGACCCTTGATGTGAAAAAAAATACAATAAATGAAGTTGTCTTTCGTCCTACAACCGTCGATAATGTATGGATGACATTTATACCGTAGATTTCTTTACATGTAAAACATTTTTTTAGTAAATTCCGATATATTCTTATATGTCTTAAACAATATCATTCAAATTCTATTATTACGATAGTTTAATTATAACTAAAATATCTTTTATATTGAAAAATTGTTTTCTACAAATCAAAATTATTTGGTATACTCCAAAACAACCACATAATAATCACTAATGAATTTTCATGAAATTTTAACAGTCACATTACAACTACATCATAAATTATTTTATTGTAATATTAATAAATTTATATACAACGAATATATTAGTGTAGTAGTTGTGGACTATAGTGATTTAATTTCATTTATTTTATTTTATTTATTATTAAAATATCTAATTAAATAGAAATATATAAAAGACGCGACAGCCAAGTGATACCGCTAGTATTATACTAGTTTGTGAAAAAAAACACCATGGCAACATACCAATATTTGAACATTTTGCACATAATAGGAGATATACTATCTCTTTTAGGGATGTCAGAGTCGGAAGAGTAGTGTATTTTTATTTTTTTTTATAAAATCAATTTCACAGTTTATAAGTTTCACAAAAATAATATATTAATTATTTATTTATTTAATAATAAATTAATCTTTTATTTTTATTTTGATGTTAAGTTTATTTTTTAGGTTTGTAAATGTTTACGATCCAATTTTAAATCCACTATAATGGAAATTCAAAACTCTCTTCATTTTTCCAATAACTCCTTATAATTCTTAAGAGATTTTGATTACAAAAATTATTGAATTTAATAAATCATAAATCATCTATCAACTTTAATAAAATTATCGAATAAGAGAGAATTCAAGTGATATTCATTTTAAAAAAAGTGAAATGAAACATGAAATTTTTTTAATCTATATCATGAACTTACATGTAAATTTATTATTTGGTTCTTTATATAATTCATATCAAAATTTATAGTAAATTTTAAAAATATTTAACTAAAACTGATTGAAATGAGGTTAAAATTAAAAATAATTCAACATTGAAACGTTTACAAACATAAAATGTTAATTTGATACAAAAGAAGAGTGTAATTTAATATTTTTGTGTAATTTAAAGAACTACAAGATATATTTTATTTTTTTATATTTATTAGCGACAAATATTTGTCTCGTGTTTTATATGTATCAATGCGAATTATTTACCTCGTATTTTTTAATATTTTTTATTGACAAAAAATTGTCTCATGTATTTGTATGCATCAATGGAAAATATTTTCCCATGTTTTTTAATAATTATCAATGACAAAAAAATTATCTCATATCATCTATATATCATCGATAAATATTTATCCGATATTGTATTTATATTTATTATTAACAAATATTTTTCTATTGTTTTTGGGTGTATTCTTAAAATATAGTTGTCTTGTAATTTTTTAATATTTATCAAGGACAAAAATGTATTATGTATTTTTTTTAATATTTATCGGTGACAAAAATATGTCTCATACTTTTTATATATCAAATAAAAATATGTGTTTTATATTTTATTTATATGTAAGCTTAATTGTAGTTTTAGTCTCCATATTTTTATCAATTCACAACATTGATCATCTAATTTTAAAATTTAATAGTTTCCATCCCTTATTATGATTTCTAACTAAAAAATGACTTTAAAAAATATGCGTATGATACGATGACGTAGAATGATTAACATCCATTAAATTACAATAAAATACTATAAAACATTAACTTTTGATTTCAAATAAATTTTATTTTTGTAATTTAATTAATGATATGTGAATAATTAATACATATAGGTTGTTCTTTATCGTGAAATTGAATATCATATCTTTTAAAATATATAAAATCATCATTGTTAAATTCATTAATATGAGCGATGAACCAAAACTTTCAATTTTTTAAAATCAAATGACCGTTTCGTGAATTAATGAAAATAAATGGACCAAAACTGCAATTAAGTCTTATATTTATCAGTGACAAATATTTGTCTCATGTTTTGAGATGTATTAATGGTAAAAAATTGTCTTGTGTTTTGTTTTAATATTTATTCAATGATAAAATTTTGTTTGTGTTTTTTAAAAATTTTCAGTGACAAATATTTGTTCGGCATTTTATTTATATTTGTTAGCGACAAATACTTGTCTAGTGTTTTTGTGTGTATTCGTAGAAAATATTTGTCCTATATTTTTTTTAATATTTCTCAACGATAAAGATTTATCCTATGTTTTATTTTCATATTTATCAACAACACAATTTTTTCATGTTTTTTTTACGCATAAAAGAAAAATATTTATTTTATATTTTATTTATATTTACTAGTAACAGAAACTGAGTTCAGATAGATCATACGAAAACTGAGTTCACGTAAGTAAACTCAGTTCACGTATGTTTTTTGGCAGACACAATTTGTGTAACCAAAATCAATTGACAAAATGAGTTTCATTTTCACCAAAATCAAGTTCAATCACATAACTCTAGCAAAATATTGTAAAAAACAAGAAGAAGAATAACAAAAACAAGAAGAAGAATAAGATGGTGCAAATCTAATGTAAAAAGAGCCAATGAAGATGTTGAAGAAGGATAAGAAGGTGTGAGAGGAAATGAAGAATATGAGTGTGAGGTAAGATGAAGATAAAAAAAAAGGTTAGGGTTGAAATTAAGATAGAAAGAAAGGTTATGGTTTAAAGAATGCAATAAATAAATAAATAAGAGTATTTTGAATATTTTTTTTTTTTTTAAAAAAATACTGCGGGATATGGTTAGCAAAAAGGAGGATGTAGGTAGTAAAATTGTTTTTTTTTTTTTTTGCCTTAGCCATAAATAGTAAAATTAGGAGATTGTTAATAGATTTTTTTTATGAATTTATTTAATTATAGTTTAATTGTAATTTTTTTTATGAATTTATTTAATTATAGTTTAATTGTAATTTTTTTATGAATTTATTTTAATTATAGTTTAGGAAATTAATCTATCTATTTTAAAAGTCGACTATCATATGTCATTAACTAAATTATAAATAAATAAAAAAATTAAAGTTAAAATTTAAATTATTACAATTATTTTATGAGTGTTAATCATTTTATACTATTGAATAATTCTTGTAAGATATGAACTCTAGTCTAATTAAATACATTGAATAATTCACATAAAACAATAGGATGATTCAGAAGAAAAAGGTACAAATTCTCTTTTCTTGTTGACTAAAGAAGATACACATTCTCAACAATTACGTAATGCGAATGAATTATAGAAAATAAAACTCACTGCAATAGCCACCATAAAAGAAATATGCGAGGATTTTGTTGTCCGATAAAAACATGTAAGGTGTTAATATATATTTAAAATTTAAATGTTTAAATTAATAACTTATACCTCATTTGATCATTACTATTATATTTAACGACTTATCAGTAAACTTTGATTTTGTTAGGTTGAATATTTAGTTTACCATAATATTTATAAAAAAAAATAAGAATATTATTTTTGTCCAAACAAAAATGTAAGTTGATAATTTAATCTTTCATTTGTAAAAAAGAGGTGGGTGTCAATTAACAAAAAAAAGATATAATAATAAATATAGGTAATTTTGAATAAAATTGACTAGTTTGAGTGTACATATATAATTAACAAATAGAGGAATAGGAAAATGAAAGGCCAAGGTTGAAATAGCAAGTCATCATGGGCCATATGCAGTAGATAGAAATGTCTATAAAAATGGTAGTTTATGGAAGTAAAGAGACAAGAGTATAGTTACCTTATTCGCACCTCCATTATTGAGAACATTTCTCCTCAATTTATAAAGAGAGATTTGTGGTGTTAAAGATGACTATGGAAGAGGGTAAGGAGGAATTCACACAAGATGGAACTGTGAATCTTAAAGGGAAACCTCTTCTTAGATCCAAAACTGGTGGTTGGAAAGCTTGCTCCTTTGTCGTTGGTAAATTCACTCTCACTTTTTTTTTTTTTATATAGCCATTTATCATATAGTATATATATATAGAACTCAGAAGTAAAAGGGTTTTAGTCTCTAAAACGTGTGGAAGAACGGACACTCAACATTTCACTAGATACTAGTACTACATATTTGGGAGCCTCTTCAATCTCGTATTTTTACTAAAAAAAATATCATACCAAAATCTATTTTTTTTTTTAATTCTCATTCTTAAGAGAATAAGATGGTTGTAATCCACAGTTAAAATTTGAATTTTCTTAAATGATTTATTTTATTTTAATTTTTTTAGAAAATTTCGATATTTCATTTAGGCACCAAGAGTCTGTTAATATATTCCGCAACTATAATATGTTGTAAAATAAATCGAGTTTATTAATTTCTATCTCCATTTTCACTTTCCTTGACAATACTTGGATTGTTATCCGAGGATTAAAATTCTTAAATTCAGGGTGCAAATTAGTACTCCTACCACTTTCCTTGGCTAAATATATAGTCATTAATTGCATGTATATGTTCTTTTATTTTTTGCTCGGTATTTTGTTGAATCACTATTTTAAAAGTTGTTCTTTTTTAATTTTACTTTTCATTTAATTTTTTCTAGTTATAATTATATTCTTTTTATTCAATGAAATAATTGAATTTTTTATATTTTTAATTAGAGGTTCAAACATGTTTTTTCTTTAAATCAACAAATACTCATCCTTTAAAAATATATTAAATTTTAGATCAAATACATCACCAAATACACTTCTCTTTAAAATGAACCACTAAAATGTTTTTCTAAAAGAAGAAATGAAAAAAATAATAGGTTGATGCATAAATTAATCAACCCTTCCACAATTTGACCAACACTTTATAATTGTGGAAATTTATTAACGGTGATTGAAAAAATTTGGTGGTCGAATATGTGGATGCAGTGTATGAAGTATTCGAAAGAATGGCCTATTATGGAATATCATCAAATTTGATACTGTACCTAACAAAGAAGCTACACCAAGGCACAGTGACTGCTTCAAACAATGTTACCAATTGGGTTGGGACCATTTGGATCACACCAATACTAGGTGCATACGTTGCTGATGCTCACCTTGGCCGTTTTTGGACTTTTCTCATTGCATCTACCATTTATCTTTCGGTAAGCAAATACTATATAACCTTTAGTTTTTGTCACAAGACATTATTCCTAATAATATTTAAGTAGCTAGCAATGTAAATTTAGACAGGGACGTGAATTCTCTCTCTAAATTTTGTTATTAATTTAAATTTTTATTAGTAAAAATTTGATTTTAATTTAATTATTATTTTTAATATATAATAATAAATGTGTTTGTTTCATTTAATTTGATTCCTCGTATCATTATTCTTATTTCCATAAAAAAAGATATCATTATTATTTAGCTTTTAATAACATGTCACATATAATTTAAATCATTACATTGATTTCATTCATCACTGTATATACGAGGACATCTAGAAGATTATCTGCATATATATTTATAAAAAAATATGTCTATTAGATAGATTGGCTTTAAGGTTAATAATTTAACAATAGTCCTGTTTGTCTCCTCTTAAATAAGTTAAAGTACCTTTTATACTTCGATCTGTGTAATACACTAATACGTTTACTTATAATATAAAACAATATGTTTGTCTCCTCTCAACTTAATTACATGCGTGGTAGAAGTTTTAAATATTAACCGATGGCCCCCATAGTTTTGTCCCAACATGTTAGACGAGCCAAAATTCAGCCAAGATGTTCGGCACATGTATCCTAGCTAATCTTGGATATAATAAATTAAACGGTCGCAAAGATAAAGATTTTGATCTCAATATACATTATTATTTGAAATGTAACTTTGAAGGGCTTGGAGGTGAAATTCTCACCATTTCATTAAAAAAAGTGAAAGGTTTTATTTAAGATAAGGATAAACACAATATTTTTGAAATATTAAAAATATTTATAGTGTATATCAATTAATAGAATATGCAAAGTAGTATTAAGCATAAGAGAAAATATATATATAATTTTTGTATTGATTAAATTAAAATATTATTATAATAATAAATATAATAAAATTTATATATCTGAATTAAAATAATAATGTTTAATTAAAATAACTAACTTACAAATAACACATGACTAAAATAAGTAATTTATAACTAATTTTACATATCTAATATCTATCTCTAAAAGGAAATGTTTATTTCTTGTTTGTTAAAGAACGAAGAGTATCTAAACTCATAAGTTTATTAGTTCGAATGAAAAATTGTACTATACTATAAAAATTATCTTTCTTAGTGGGATTGAACGGGAGATGAATTAATAAAAGAAAAGTTCTTACATAGAACGCTTGATGTAACTTACCTTTATATACAACCGATTATTCCACACAAATATGAAACAGCCAACCAACTAGCTAGCTATAGTCAAAATTTTGGATGGAAGATTCTTAATTTCTTACTCTTTTTGAGTTTTGACCCTAATAGTCCTAGCAGCCTATAGGATAAGTCAACAGTAGCTATCGATGGACCAATAATACACTTACTTTTTTATATGAAAAGGACCAATAATACACTAATATATTTGATTAGTGACTAGTGATACGAGACAACCAAAAGAATCTTGAATCGCATGCCAATCATGTGAAAGGGTGAAACTTATCCATGACTTTCTAAGATTAATATTGAATAATGAACGGGAGTTAAAATAATAAAAAATTATGTGTTTAGTTATTCTCTTTAATAAAATTAATAATTAATATTAAATATTTAAAACATATATAATTTTTTCTTTAAAATAACGTTATTTTGTGAATCTCACCACACAAATTCAAATATGATAAATAATCAATAGATCATGAAATATTTGACAATTGACTATTAAAAAAACAAAAACAATGCTTTTATATATATATATATATATATATATATATATATATTATTCTCTCCGTCTTTATAAACACTTTTTATTTTTTATTTATCAAATATTAAAAAAAATAGATAATAAATTTAATATATTAATTTAATATATATACAGATGTTTTTAAATTATATCATTTGTTTTGTACATGAATATATCTAATTTATCTTGAGATAAGACTTTTCAAGTATTGAGATTTTGCCTCGTGACAAAGTTGTATACTTGTATAATGAAAATCTGTAATGAAGATGATGATATGAACATTTTAAAAGTATTGAGATTTGGACTCATGAGAGTGTTGTATAAGGAAAAGACACAAAGGTAGTAACTAGTAAGTAGCAAAGTGTCCCAGTCACAATGAGTTTGGTTCAAAATACACGGTATTATTTTCTTATTTATATATAAAAAAAAAAGATTCGATAGTGGACTGGACCGTATGGTTCTTTTCTTAAGGTCCAACATAATGGCTAGCATCATTTTTGTATCTAAAATGCAGCAAAATTCATGCTATAAAAACCACTAAATGTTCATACCATCAAGTAAGATAAGGACATAGTGCGGTTGTGGGGCTATAGAAGAATCTATTAACAATGGCAAAATTTTCAAGTAGTGTTTGCATGTGCAACATTTAATTTGGATCATTTTTAAGTGAAAAGACTTGTCATACTAATAGCGATGTGTGCATTCAGGTCAAAGTCAACCTGCCATATAACTGGTTTAACTATTGCATTCCAATTTTAATCAACTTATAAGTCATGGGGTAGGATATGTAGTAATAATTTATAATACTCCTTTTGTCTTGTATTAATCAATCACATTAATAAAAAAAATTATTTTATTTTATTTTATACTAGCACTTGTTAACAATTTTAATGAACATTGATAATGATTTTTCCTTTTTTACTGTACAATTTGTATTGCGTTTTTTTATTAACGAGCTTTTCTTTTTTCAATTATTGTATTTTTTAATTTATATATCAAAACCTTAAACAACTTATAATATGGAGCAAAGATATAATTACAAAAGTAATTTATTTCCTAACAAAACTAATCTAATTATATTATCAATGATTTGCAATTAATTTAAGAGAATTACCGAAAGTGACAGTAAATAAGGGTTTAATTCATTCAATTTTTTTTACTTAAGTTACAGGCAATCTAACATAAAGTATCACTTTAATGATAAAAACTTGATTTTATAATTTCGAGAGACTGTGACGAAATTTTTTCCCTAATTTTTGTTCTTATAAGTTCTGCCCAACTAAACTTCTATGTGCACAAAAAGTATATGGTAAAATTTGCTCATAATATATACTTATCTTGGTAGACATTAAAACCATATAGGAGTAATTATGCTTCTGAAGTTATATGGATTAATTTAACAGCTTGATCTGTGTTGGCACTGACAGGGCATGTCTCTCCTTACACTAACAGTGTCCCTTCCAAGCTTAAAGCCACCTCAATGCTTTGAAACAGATGTTACAAAATGCAAAAAAGCCTCAACATTACAATTAGCAATGTTCTATGGTTCACTTTACACTCTAGCAATAGGAACAGGTGGAACCAAACCTAACATCTCCACCATTGGTGCTGACCAATTTGATGATTTTCATCCTAAAGAAAAGTATCACAAGCTCTCATTTTTCAATTGGTGGATGTTCAGCATTTTCTTTGGAACCCTTTTTGCAAACACTGTTTTAGTTTATATTCAAGATAATGTAGGGTGGACTCTTGGATATGCTTTACCAACTTTAGGACTAGCAATATCAATCATGATATTCTTGACAGGAACACCTTTCTATAGACATAAATTGCCTTCAGGGAGTACCTTCACTAGAATGGCTAGGGTTATAGTGGCTGCTTTAAGAAAATGGAAAGTGTCTATTCCTCATGACCCTAAAGAACTATATGAACTTGATATGGCAGAGTACTCAAAGAAAGGAAGTTACAGAATTGATTCCACTCCAACATTGAGGTATATTTTTAACAAAAATATATTTTGACAACAATTTGAATGGTTAACACAGATCAAACATGTAGTTAATCACGCTCTCTAGATGATTAATGAATATAATAATGTACCACAATCCATTAACTAACTATTGGACATAATTAACCACTATTTTGAACTTCATTAATCATAACATCCATTAACCACGAGATGTGTTCAAATTTACACTTGAAAATTGTAGTTAACGATGTTTGTGTTTGGTGGATGGTTAATGAGTTGTGATACCTTGTTATATATTCATTAACCATCTCATAAACACAATTAACTATGTATTTGAATTGCATTAACCATTCAAATCGTAGTAGAAATGTGTGTCAAATCTATATTTGATTATATTCTACTTTAATTTCTCTACTTCACTTGCAAGTGTTTACTTACAAAATAAAACATATATTAATTGATATAGGTTCCTAGACAAGGCAAGTGTGAAAACAGGGTCAAGCACTAGTCCATGGATGTTATGTACTGTTACACATGTAGAGGAGACAAAACAAATGCTAAGGATGATTCCTATCTTGGTTGCTACATTTGTTCCTAGTACAATGGTGGCTCAGATAAACACCCTTTTTGTAAAACAAGGAACAACTCTTGACAGACACGTTGGAAGCTTCAAAATTCCACCAGCAAGTTTAGCTGCATTTGTCACTCTATCCTTGCTTGTATGTGTAGTGCTCTATGACCGTTTCTTTGTCAAGATTATGCAAAAGTTCACCAAGAATCCTAGAGGGATTACCCTTCTTCAAAGAATGGGAATTGGTCTTGTTATCCACACAATTATTATGGTTATTGCATCAGGAACAGAAAGTTATAGACTTAGAGTTGCAAAAGAACATGGAGTAGTTGAGAGTGGAGGTCAAGTCCCTCTAAGCATATTCATTTTGCTTCCTCAGTTTATACTTATGGGAACAGCTGATGCATTTTTAGAGGTTTCAAAAATCGAGTTTTTCTATGATCAGGCACCAGAAAGCATGAAGAGCGTTGGAACTTCATACTCCTCAACTACCTTAGGCATTGGAAATTTCATCAGTTCATTCCTTCTATCAACAGTATCACACATAACTAAAAAAAATGGTCATAAAGGGTGGATTTTGAACAATCTGAATGAGTCTCATCTTGATTACTACTATGCTTTCTTCGCTGTGTTAAACTTCTTAAACTTAATCTTTTTTGCTTTTGTTACAAGGTTCTATGTATATAGGGTTGAAGTTTCAGATTCCATACAAGTACTTGCCAAGGAACTGAAGGAAAAGAAAATGTCTAATCATGTGAACCTTATAGAATAGCCTATTGGATCTTTATACGAAGAATGTTTATGATCCAAAATTGTTGTATGTTTCTTCTTTGTTGAAGAACTAAAGGAAGGATAATAGCCATATTACTTATAATGTAGTTTGCTCCATAATCTAGACACTTGTCTAGCTGTTAAATGTCACAACCATACAAAAATTTGTCATGATTCATGAAATATTTTCCCCATAACATCATAAACCTATTGTGAAGTCAAAAGTGACAACAAAGTTGGTTCTTTTGGCAAGGATGCACATGGCATAGAAACTGATACTGATAAGAATATAGAAACAAGTAACAAAAATATTTTATTTAGGATCCAAAATATCCTTTGAATTAAAAGTTGCTTTTGAATTTTGAGAATTCATTTAGTAGGTTTGCTGGCAATCATATGAATTTAGTTTTTATTTTCTTTACAGGATTTTGTCACCACTTCTCTAAATGTAGAAACAAAAGGTCAAAAAACGTGTCTTTCTTTTTTTAAGGACATTCTTTTATGTAGCTAATTTTGCCATGAAGAACATCAAGGAAATAATATGGTGGAAACACCTAATCATTGTTAGCTTTGTCCAGAGCTCTCTTGCCTCTTGAATTATTTTATTTGGTGATTTCCAACTAACCTGAAGGCACCCTTTTTCAACAGATAGTATGTTTTGTCTGCAGTCCAGCACTTGTTTGTAAAGCATAACACTTAGAAGCATGCTTTCTCTGTATATCTGGTTTTATCTACCCTCTACATTATCTTTCCCCTCCGTTTATTGATATTTATTCTACATTCCATGCTAGTATTAGTTAGCTTAGTAAAAGTTTTCATGAATTATATAGGTGATTCATGCCATTAAATATTCATCTCACAATAGTTCTTGCTGTCTGTAAATGAAGTAGCAGTCCTTTTGGAGCTGCTGATGTTTGCTACCAAAATGGGCTGTCATATGATATATGCTTCTCTCTCAATTAATTTGAAATTCCTACATTATGTTTTTTCAAAAACAAAATTATACATTATGTCAATGTATTCAGACAGTAGCATACTCATCATAGAGGAAACAGAGAAATTATGAACCCAATTATCTCTTTTTTTCCCTAGATAGAAACCATTTACTCATGGTCTTATGTGTACAGCATGGTCCGCAAATACTCATGCAAGAGTTCTGATGTAATGGAAGTCCATAATACTACTGTTGGTGTAGACTTTCGATACAAGGAGAAAATCATCTTTAGTCAAACCATCAGCTCTAAACAACCACACAAGTGATTAAAGTGTTGGACACCACATCTTAATCTATAACTTTTAGATTTCGTTTGAGAGTTTGGAGGTGAGAGTAGGGAATGGCTTTGAGGGAAAGGGAAGATAGAGAAATAGAGAAAAATCCTTTAACTTATTTGAGATGGTAGAGAATAATAATAGAATGTTTATGATTAATAATATATTTGTAATTTTTAGGGTTTTCTAACAACACATAAATGATTTGAAGAATTCATCTAAATCCTGCTTTAATACATTTTTTGAGTTCCTCCAAATAAGGAGGTTTTATATTATGAAGAAAAATAAACTCTCCAAAGCCCTCCCCAAATTTCTTCGTTTCTACCGTTTTCTCCTACCTTTTCCCCAAAGTCCTCCCCTCTCTTCCTAAACTCCCAAACATAGTTACATATTTGATATATGGGTCTTCTCACTTAAATAATGCAAAACATCGACTTTTCTATTCAATGTATAACTTTTATTTAAACTTAGACACACCAACAGTTGGATATCCGGTATCTAAATCAGAACTGAATCCTGAAAGCCTTTCAAAATGTTCCCAAGGACCATTTCTCACTGCTAAGGACAGCTCCAAGACCAATGCTTATGTGAATCTACTAGAAATTGAAATTACAGTACTTGAAAGGTGCAAAAATTGTTTAATATTCTAAGATAATTAGAAACATTATGTTCATATCTTTGTATTGTATGTAATTGCAACCCCTTATTGCTCATTCATCAGTAAAGTCACAAAGTTTTCTGTTTTATTGGAAGATTCAGATATTGTAAGCTGAGATTTGTTTAAAGGTGTCCTAACAATGCACTGACCCTATTTGCAAATAATTTTCATTTGGAGAAAAAAGATAGAAGGTATAAAGACGACTATAGTTTCATCTTTTAAAAAAAATAATCATCAATTTATTATTTGTCATAATATATGGAAGATACAAACAACACAATCTGTAATATCAATTTCTTTGTACGAGCTCTTCCAAACACAAATTAGGAAAATTGACATTCTCTTTACTAAATTTAGTCACCAAAGAATGGATTATGCTTTTTTTGAGTCTATATCCTTCTATGAACATTAAATCTAAAGCAATCAAAATATCATCTAACCTATCTTCTTGTGTTAGACCATTAATCAGGTGCTCAAAAGTATGCTCCTTGGGTTTCAGCTTCCAACTCAGCATGTTTAGCAACCATTCCATACCTTGTGCAAAATTTATTTCTTTACATAACCCAATTATAATATAATCATGTGTACAGGCCATTGGTTCCAAATGTCTATCATGCATATCTTTCAACAACCTCATTGCACCCCCAGTGTCTCCAACTTCACAAAGTCTTTTGATAAGAGGAGTAAAAGAAGAAACTGATGGCTCTAAACCTTGTGCAATTAGTTCGGTTAGCAGATTGGCAGCCTTAAGTAGGTAGCCATTCTGGCAAAGGCCTTTGATTAGAGAGTTGTAAGTGATCAAATCACGATCAACACCCTTTTGAGACATTTCATGAAACAAGCTCAGAGCTTCATCAGTCCTTCCATGCAAACACAGACCCGAAATCATTGTGGTGTAGCTAACTACGTTGTCTGCATAACCTCTACTGCTCATATCATCATAAAGCTTCCTTGCCTCAACAATATCACCAATCTTAAAATAACCATACATCATTACATTATAGGTATACTCATTCGGCACAATTCCTTTTTGAATCATCTCAAACCACAGCTTCCTGGCCTCACCGAGCAACCCAATATCACAAAGACCTTTGATCACTGTTGTGTACATAACCCTGTCTGGGAAATACCCTCTATCCTTGAGATCATTAAAAACCCTGAAACCCTCAACATTCTTTCTCTTAAAAAGTCCATTAATAATTTCTTGATAAGTAGAGATACCAGGATTACATTTCATTGCAATTATAATATGATGGATCTCAGAAAAGTTGATATTTAACTTAATTTTAACACTATTTTTTTTATAACTAAAAAGAATGGTTTAACAATTTTTATTTTTAATTTAAATTTTATACATCATCTTTAGTAAAATATAAATATCACTTCCACAACTACAGACCACCACATTCGAACGCCAGTCACCACCATCACTACCACTAATCTACAACTAATAATCTCTAACCACTACTATTATCCATCTCTGATCACACCATCGACACCACCACGTCTCACCACTTCGGTCATCTATCACACTTTGATAATTTCTTTTGATTGTTGCAGACAATTTTGTCCAATGACTACCACTAGAATAGTCACATTCTATAACTATCATTTTTAACAATTATTTCTAAAATAATTATAATAAAATAAATTATGTTTTTATAATATTTAAATTATTTAAAAATAATTAAAAATTTATTTTATTTATATATTTAAATTATTTTTATATTTAATAAGCTCATAAAGAAAACATAATGAATTAATTGAAATAAAATAAAAAGATAAAACTCAACTTAATATTGAAATTCATAGCTGAAATTGAAAAGAGAGAAAGTGAAACTCGAAATTCAAAAATTGAAATTAAAAACACAAAAGGAAAACTAATTTTAGTTTTTGAAAATTTTAAAATATAAAATTAAAAATTAAGTGATTTTTACATAGGGTTAGTTTTGCTTTTGTGATTATGTCGTCTAAACCTCACACGTTTTATTTGTTGTTTTGTGCGTGCAATATTGTTTGATTTTCCATCTTATTGTAGTCATTTGGTTCAAAGTGGTGTATTGGGGACTTCCGGGGAATCAAGCTCATCAAAACCTTGCCTTCAGTGGGACATTGACTTAAATCGTCCTCCAGTGGCTGAGCCAGAGCTTGCCTCCTCCACTTCGGACCACCCGAAGGAGGTAGTGGATCAAGCTCTCTCGAAAGCGGAGGATAGGATTCTGTATCGATTATGCCCATTCCCTCAAGCAAATGCAGACAACCGGCTTATGGATGGAGGAAGCGCGAGCGATTTATGTTTGATTAATTACAAACTTAATCAATAACTTAACATTTTCAAAGTTACAAATTTGAAGAATAAATATTCCAATCACTTTAATTTTATTATATTTTAACATTAAAAACTATCATTTCATGCAATCGAATTATTTTATCAATTTAAATAAATAAATATCATATTTTTACTTAAAAAAAGAGACAATTCGTTTCTAAACACACACCGATATAATTATCAATTGTTATGGCAAAAATATATCCTTTAAATTTAGCCTAATTTATATTTAAATCATTAAAAAAAACTTTTGATTTGGTTACATTTAAAAATATTTGATCTCTAAAAACTTTACTAAATGTTGCATACAATAATATGTTTTTAAGGCTAGTATTTTAGAAAATATTCACCAAACTTGATAAATAAATCTACATATCTTAATTTTCTCTACAATCGTTACACAAATGTATAACTTTTAAAACTTGGTATAAAGACAAATAATACATCAATATATAATTTGCCTTATATATTTTAATTAAAAAGAAAAGAACAAAATAATAACCGAGGAACTTTTATATTTTTATAATAACACATAATCTGTATTGTTGGTGAGGCCAAAGTTCGGGCTATAGCCTAAGACTTGGATAGACTCCATCACTTAAGAGTTTGAATAGTTTGTACAATATCAGATATTTAAAATCTTATTATCACCATTGCATGGTTAAAGTTTCAAGTCACGAATTTAAAATTCCTTATTAAAATTCAAAGACAATTAAAAATTTGAAAAGAGCTCTGTGAGAACTTAATCTGTAACTAGCACCAATAGAAACATTATATTCGATAAAAAAAGTTCAATTTGTTATTCTTTTGTTTGTTAAAGGAAGATATTTATTATGAGTACCTAATTGTGGATTTGATTTTATAATTGCAACAATTAATTTTGATAGGATAAATTTTAGTTAAATTAAGTTTAATTTTTTTTAATATCTGAATATATTTACGTAAAAATATTTAAACAATAAATTTAAATATAAAAATAATCACATTGAAAGCAAAGTTATAAATCATAATTTTAAGTTATAATTAATTTTAAAAGAAAAATTAATTCTAATAAAAAACCTCAAACTTACCAAAAATCAATTTGAAATAATCAAGATATTTTTTGACTCTACAAAAGTGAATCCAAACAAGCTAGAAGTAGATGATATAGATGCATGTAATGTGGAATAGCATATTTTCAATGGCCATTAAACAGTATTATTTTATACATACATAGAGTTTACCTGTAATACGTAAAGGAATTAATTGGATAAATTTAGAAACCTGTTTTACATAGAATTCAAATTATATAAACCTAGCTTTCAGTAGTATCAAATATTGAAGATTCAGAACAACCATTTTATGCTTTTTATATTTTCTTTTACCCGGTTGCCCCACTAATTTGTCTATAATTTTTACCACCAAAACTTTTGGTAACAAGACAATGAAAACCACGTGATACTGATCACATTTTGATTTTTTCAAGTTTCACTCACCAATTAATCCTTCTTCCTATCTATCCCCTTTACAAAGAAAAGAAAAGGTAATATTTATGCTCTACAATCCTTCCTATATATATAGAGAGAGAGAGATCGAATAATCTTTTATTTTTATTTTATTTTTAAATTTTATGTTTACATGGCAAATTTGGCAATACTCACCGATGAAATTAAACCCTCATAGCAACAAGAATTCTTTTTTTATTATTCAATACCCTCATGCACACCCTACATTTAAATAATAATAATAAAAATAATGAATTATTAGGGATTATAACACCAATATTTTTTTATTTCGTCCCCTTAATTACTCGATGATTTTCTTTTTACACAAATTATATAGTTATTTTTCTTTGCATTGATGAATACTTGAATCCCTTATCAACTTCAAATTAAAGCATCACTTCATTAAAATTAACACGAGAAATGAAATCATACTCTCAAGTGCCTGAAAAATGAAATAAACACACGACATGGTTGATTGGAGGGTGAGTTAAGATCATGCATATATATTAGCCCTTCACTAATTAATACGTATGAAAATATATTATATAGTCTAAAAAAGAAACACATGAACGCCACTGAATTGTACAAAGATCATTAAGCACTAGTATTAATTGTATCTTACAATAACAATAATCTCAACACATTTATGCTAATTGCAAGCAAGAGAATAAAAACCTATATATATACTGCTTGAATTAAATATAAATATCCACAAATTCATGTGTGAAATAGATGCTTACAATACCCAAAAGGTTAATCATTAAAATGGGATTTTCCTACTATAGTACTTCTTCTTAATTCTTCTTAGTTCTTACAAAATATATGAAGATATTAATTAGTAAACTACAATAATGGAATTAATTAATGTACCTCAGTGTTAGTATCTGACAATATTTCATTCACTTCTAGCTGTGCATCATATCAAACCTGTTAGGAGAATTGCATGTGATCCATTAACAATTTCATATGTGCATTAGGTATATATATAACTTCTTCTCAAATAATTAATAACCTATCTAAATAATTAATCTCATAAAATTAAATAAACGTGAATACATACATATTATATATATACCTTAATTAAAAGATGAAATATATAGTATGATGAATTAATCATGGATCAAGGCCAAGTCTGAGCTCCAAGTCCACTTCATCATTTTGTTTCTGATTTCCACTCCAAATGATTTGATTATTATTATTATTATTATTATTATTATTATTATTATTATTATTATTATTATTATTGTCCACATGATCACGAGTTGGACCAATTTGAAGACTCAAATTATCACCTTGAAGCTCTTGGTGATTCAAATGCAAATTAGGCCAATTAGATGATGATGATGATGATTTTGGATAATATTGATCATATGGAAAAGCATTGACATTTGAAGGTAATTGGTTTCTAACAAGGTTATTTGGTGGTGGAAAATATTGATGTTGAAAATACATGTGATGATCAATGTTTTGTTTTATGGTTTGTTCCGAAGAAAAAGGAAAAGACATAACTTCATCATTGGTGGTGTAGAATTTGTAATTTGTATATTGTTGTGATGATGAAGAATTTGTTGGTTGCTTAGCTTTTGCTCTGTCTTTTCTATGAATATTCATGTGACCACCTAATGCTTGAGCATTTGTGAAACCTCTCTTGCAAAATGTGCATTCATAACAACGTTTTGTTCCGGAATTGTCATCTTGATCATCATTTTCTTCAATTGAAATCTCTGAATTCATGTCAACAAAACAGAATAGTAAAATGCAACTTTATGATGATTAGATTTTTATATGGTAGAGTATAGAGAGAATAAAAAATGATGTGAAGGGTGAAAGGGGTTATATTGAGTAGAAGAATGTAACAAAAGGGGTCAAAATTAAAATTAAAAGAAAAAGATATAATTGGTTAAGTCTATGTGGCAAGCGAGGTTTTGCATCAATTAAATGAGAGTATAGTTTTGGCGTTTTATTGATGGGAGTTTTTCATTTAGCCGGCTCTATAAGCTAAATGAACTAACCTAAGTTAAGATATATTTTTATTTACTTCCATTTGATTTGAATTGATTTGGTTACACAGTTTGTGCTTATGTTGCTATCATGACGTGGTGGTTTAATTTCTTTTGGTATATCTTCTTTGCCGCGTCAATTTATGAGACTAATTCTTGTGTACTATCTCATGTAATTAAGCAGCACTATGTGTATGTGTATGTTTATGTGATAGAGAGATGGAATGAAACAATTTTAGATTGTTTTCACACTTCTATTCGTCTCTTTTGCCTGTCAATTATCTTACTATATATATCATTCTTTAATGACAAACAGAATATGCACATGAGTCGGTGCATATATTGTGATTTACTTTTTCCTATTTTCTCCTATCAAATCTTCACAAATAATCCTCATTCCCCACGTCAAAATAACTATCCAACTCTTTACTTTATTTTTTCATTAGGTGAGATGAGATTAGTTATATTAGTCAAATGATTAACATATTAATATCTTATTATAAATTATATATAAATTTCGTTAAATAACTTGAATTTCACTCTAAAAAATTAGTTAAAAAAAAAATGTTCAAGTATATATATGCATTTAAAAGTTCAAAAATCTTGACAATGTAAAAATCTAACACAACATCAATATCTACTATCACACAAGTGTGGATCTCAGGTCTAATTTTCACATCACACGAATTAATTGGAACCATAATAAACGTGAGAATGTATATTGAAATTGTATTGAGTGATTCATAGTTAAGAGAGAGGAGATTTACAATAAGAGAATATGAGAGTTAAATTTTGACCCTATAAATATTCATGATTAAAAATTATTTAAAAATTATTTAAAAATTATATATGATTATATATATATATATATATGTGTGTTTGGAAATTTTACTGTTTTATATACTCATGAGTAATTGTACCTATGAGAAAAAATAATATTGAGTTCTATTGCATGTGAATGCCAATTTGAGCAAATGAAAGAGGGTTGAAGGATGTACGATGCACAATGTGAACATGCAAAGCTAAAACGCGTTGAAGTATCTCCAATTAATTAAATGTCTTTATCGTATTTCTGATAGAAAAGAATTAATTAAGTGTTGATATATTTAGGATTTCGTCAGTAACTTACTTGCACTAAACTGCCTATCTAGCCATTCTTTAAAAGGAAGAGACATGTGTACTATTAGTATATATCATCTAGTATAGGAACTAGGGTGTATCCTAATTTCATCCCAACCCAACTTTATTATTTACATGTAATTCATAAGAGGAGTTAATCAAATATTTTTTAGTTTTATAAAAATATGTGAATTTGATTTATTCAATAACAACATTTAAATTAATAGTTTAATTATCAAAATTTAATATTTATAACGAGTTATTAAACGAAATAATTCAACATATATAAAATTATTTATTAATTCAAACTAAAAATACATAGCTCCAATTCCAATTAAATAGATGGCTGTACCATTTTTCAAATTATTGATAAAGGAGGTGAATGCATGGGGCCATAGTTCAAAAGGAATAATATTGATAGTAACCTATTGGTCATTTTTAAAGAGAAATCTCTAGAAGAGACCAAATGTCTTATTTGTAGTGTAGTGTATACACAATACAATTAGCTAGTATCCATTAACTTAATTAGAATATTTTGGTTTAATAGTCTTTGAAACGATCGGTTCTTTATTGGGTTCCTTGTTGAAAAGTTATAGCTAAATTGCTAATTAATATTGATTGATCAAGTATTTAGTGACGTAAGATATCCCATATATATGATAAAGACTAAGTATTCAAATCTTAAAGAAGAATAATCGCAATTGGGTGATTGAATGGAAAATGGGTCGTGTACTGACAACAACACGAGTACTGCTTACAATTGCTTGTATCGGGCTTTAGAGCTTTAAGCTTTAGAGATCCACGATCCACAATATCTAAATTAATTCGACTTTACTTCACCTTGGTTAAAATATCTTCTTAGTCTTTTCAAATTTTTAATATTTTAATTTTAGATTCAAATTATCCTCTAAAGGTTTAAAAATGATTAATTTTTTTTTAGATAATAGAAAAAAGATGAGTTTGGAAGCAAATTTATTAATAGAAAAAATTGAGTTAGATGAGGTATGAATAATGAAGGAAAAAAGATTGATTTGGGTGAGGGAAAATATGGATTGTTGAGTTGATGAAGATAATGAAAATCATTTTCTAGATTCGTAATTGATGGTAATGAATATGATGAAATTCAAACAAAAAATTTTATAGGGACTAAAACTGAACAATGTTATATTTGTAGGGACAAAAAACATATTTTCTTTTGCCAACTCACATTTTTGTAACGTCCACTTGACATTAAGAACCAAAAATAAACTTTTCTAATATTGCAGGGATGAAATCCAAATATTTTTTTTAAAGGACTAAAACTGAAAACTGTTATATTTACTAGGAGTAAAAACATATCTAAACCTAAAAATAATAGTTCATTTTTGCACCTCATTTTCCTTCAAAGTGTTGAAGTTGCTTGAAATTGTGATATATTGTAACAAGATTTACATTGTTCATTATGATAAAGAAAAAAAAGACAACACTATATATATTAGCCATAGTTTTTCATTATCACTTGTTTCGGCTAGAAGCACTTTAAGTTTATATCTCTATTTTTTTTTTTGTACTCTTGTCTTTGAGTGTTGTCAAGTATAAGTTAGATAATTATTTTGGACAATATAATTATTGAAGTCGTGGAGTGTTTGAGATATGTCTATATGTGTTATAAATATTTTACGTAATGTTATTTTTTATTTATTTTTATTAGACAATAATTATGATTTTTTTTCTTCTAATTTTGGAGTTACCACATTATATTGTTGTGTGTAGGATTATGTTTTATAATTTATGTATGTTGTTTTTCCCAACAACTAATATTAGAGTTTTGGTTTGGTCCATAGAAATTAAATTGTTAAAATACTCTATGATTGCAATAATGTCTGATCTTCCACGTTACTAAAGATTGAAATATTGTAAAGTGTTGTTTTTTCCGAAAAGACTATGATTAGGAAAGATATGCTACTTAAGTTGTCTATTGTGACACACCTATCTTTCCTAGAAACCTATTTGGTGCAAGTTTACATTCGCCACATAAATTTTAATGAAATAATCAAATTTACTTTGTGAAATATTCAAGTCAATCATGTGTTGATATGATCAAGATTGCACAAGCTGCAAAATGAAAAATGTTAGTGAATTCTTGACAAAGTTTAACTTCAAGTGAAAAATACTATTTGAACATAATATGATAATTTTTCTAAAATATGATGTCGGTGTACATAATTAAAATATAAAATCTATCAATTACAATCAAGGTGGAGAGTTGGAGTTAGTGTAGACAATTATAACATCTTGAAACAACTCTCACGTTACTCCGTAGGATAAAAAAAAAAGGAGGCCAAGTTATAAGTATGACATGGCATTGTGGGGACCACTTGGCAGTAGTACATTGAAACTCAAAATATGTTACCATTCTCCCGTAAATAATATTTCATATTTTGCAATGGCAATCTCAATCAGGATAATAAATATAAAAATAAATCTGAACTGATTCCTAAAGTATATACCTTCACTGTTATTAGATTTCCAATGTACAATGTCTTTGTATTACCATGATTGATTGTAATGCTAACACATCTTTTACAAGAGTTCAAAAATGAAACCATAGTTCTAGTTACAAGACAAAATATTAACACTGTTCTATATGGGATTATGAGGCATAATCAGATATCAAGGAGCTTGTGGTCATCATAGTTAAGTGATTTTTTCTAGAGATGTGAAATCCAAGTTGAAAATAAACTCTTGCCAAGTGCAGATAATTTGTCATGTGTTTTTAGTTCTCCTTGAACGAGACGGCTTATTTGCTCCAACCTTCTTCGAAGAACTAGTGATACACTTTTGAGGATCTTCATCGCTTAAGTCATTATCACTTTCTTCATCAAAACTTTCAGTTTTGTCTGTCTCTTCCTCTTGAGGAGATTTGTCAGCATTATCTTGTTTCGACAGCTGATCTCGAAGCTCTCTCAGTTTTGCTTTCTTTGAATTTAAGACACCCAGAAACTATAACAGAATAACATATGCAGATTCAGTTGGAAACACGAAAGCAGAGGGGAAAAATGCAAAATCTATAATGTCATCATAGTACAAGTAATGAAAAACATCATAAAATACCAAAGAAATCTGTTGTTTTACAATTTAATTTTGTGTTGCATTTATCAATTTTTTTATGTTTATTTTTCTAAGGGACTTGTTGGTTTAAATTAGTTTAGGACCCTATTTGCGACTTACAAATTAGTTTAACAACCTACAATGTTTATATATTATATGCAACGTCAGGCATCACAAATGACAGTCTAAAAACAGTGTAATGGAATGACTTGATTACAAAAAATATACTAGTTTATGGATGTAATTACAACTTTTTTAGTTCGGGAACTATTTATAAATCCTCAAATAGTTTAGGGATATACAGAGTAATTAAACCTTAGATATTCAAGATACAAATATGAAAGGGTTCCATATGGGAAAAATAACAACTAGTTCAATCAATTAATTGCTTGAGCAATCTACCGGGAGTAGGACGAATGGCATTCTTGAGTGACACAGGGATTAACCATGCTATGCCAGTAAACCATGCAGGTCAAAACTTTCAATGGACAAAAAGAGATGACAAAAAAAGAATTACAAAGTGAAAGTAAACGAAGTTACCTTTGAATAGATTTGAGATTCAAAATCCACCCTTTCATTGGCTATTCTCTCACTCTGAGCCAAGCACTTCTCAGCTTCTACTTTCGTCTTCTCAAACAAATCTGTTTTTCTAACAACTTCTTCCTGTATATGCATATATAAACAAACATGCTCAACTATGATGTTCTTAAACTAACGAAAAGGGAGGAAGGCAAGGCTATAAGTACTGACTATTCCAAATCCAGCAGTGATTTGAAAAAGTAAGAAAGATTCTTGCCCTGTTCCCATTAATATGAAAAGAGCATCCTATTATAAACCTCATATTTACTGAAGTAGAGACTGATTGCCCTATGCTCAAGACTTCAGTTTATCAAAAGGATACATTTACCGACTTTCTGTGAGGAGAGGTATTACACACTTGCAGAAAAGATAGTAATTGCACGAATTGAATACAACATAAAATTGGCAATGAAACAACAATATGCCGGATTTTACCATTTCACTTATCACCCCATTTAGTATTAACAGAAACTACCATTTCACGCCATTAAACAATCCAGTTCTATTTGTTACCATTTATCATCCCAAGCATGACATCTCAAAGACAATAACTATAATGAACAATCCGAGAACTACGAAAAATACAAGTGAAGGTGACTGAAATTACTTGAATGAAAAATGCACTGAAAAAGTTATGCAAAATGTTATCTTACACTAAGCCTTATGTTTGCATCCATGAGAAAGTCCAATATTTGTGCAGTAGTTTTCTTACAATCAGGAGACTGCATGCATTTCCATCTCCAATGCAGAGTCATTCCTCCCTTCTCAAATGTCCACGACAACTGCAACATTCACACAAATATTAACAGCCAATAGTGAAAGGAGCACCTCTGTCTCCGTGACTGTATATTTAATGGTGAGTGAAACAGAATGATATAAAAAATGAATATAATGAAATTATCATAAAATTGATTCAATGTTTTTACGATGGAATATCTATCCCAAAGAAAAGCCTCACATTGCAGAAAGAAAAAAAAAAGTATCGGCAGTGTTTTAAGTATAGGTCCATGACTGCTATATATGCTGTTCAACATTAGGTTTTGGTTGTCTCTGTGACTGCGATTGAGGCCACATCAATCGCATTTGACCACGACTCTCATCATGGATCACAATGTAACCACGACGTGATTGCTATTTAAACCTTGAGTATTGGATTGAGTTGAGCTGGATATATTTCTTAATGTGCCATTATTGTATCCTAATAAAAATCAAAACTAGTATGGTTCCATTCCCTCCATTCAATTATTTTACTCTTAGCACTTAAAACATACACAAATATTTTGGGGGTTTTGTTAACTAGTAATTTAAAGGCATAGTTTAAGATTTCCAAATAAAGTAATTGTTCATTGAAAATTCAAATATATCTCTTTCCAATGTACTAAAAGACACAACTTCCACAAAAACTAACTTTTATAGACTTTGTAAACAATCCCCGAAGGACACTCACTAACATTTTCTGTTTTGAACCCCGAGTACTAAGACTCATTTAAGAGGCTGACTTATCCAAACAGATATTCTTTCATTCAAAGTTCAAAATTGCAGTTCACAACCACAATATAACAGTTATAAAGGTCACCGCAACAATCTAACATCAACCACAATTGCAGCCACATTTTTCCCTGATGTAAAGGTTTGCTACCTATTAGTGACAGTAATCGCAATTTAAAATAATGATTTCATGTGTACCGGCTTGGAAATCCCTTAAATATGCTTATTCCACTCAACTATCCACCAATCATGCTACACCATACAATATTGGTAGCATAACAAATACTATTTTGAACCAACTATGAATAACAAACAGTTGGTTTTTACTCAAAAATTAATACAAACAGTTGGTAGGTTAAGTTACCCTTTTATGTCCATCACCAGCATCAGCAAATGCATAAATAGAACCATGTTGCTGAAACCCCAAGTAGCTTTCCGACAACTGCACGTACTCAGAAACCGGTTGATCCCACTGAGCAGCACGCTGCTTCAACTCTTCCTCCGATGCTTACAAAATTCAATAACCCCAGAAGAAAAAATCAAAACTTGAAGATAATTTTGGAATGAAAAAGTAAAAGGGTATTAGAATACGTTAGGGATGAGTAGTACCGTAGCAGTACCAAGCAGTGAAGCCATCGGTTATGGAGAGGTTGAAGTGGGTATCAAACCAAGTTCCCTTCACAAAGATTGCTTCTTCTCCGTCTATCTGTAGCTTCAAGCATGTGTGTCTCTTTTTCTCCTCCATTGATCACAATCTTGAGAACAAGGAAGAGGAACAAACATCGATGTCAATTTGAAGAACACAAAGTGTTTAAGTTTAACTCATTAAGGATTAGAACACTCGTTATTATCAATTAAAAAACAAGGAGGAATGTTTGTTAGAAAGGATAATAATTTTAAATTCAAATTAATAACATAAGGCGCCCATGGCCTAATGGATAAGGCGCTTGACTTCTAATCAAGCGATTGTGGGTTCGAGTCCCACTGGGCGTGAGGATTTTAAATTTTTTTTCCTTCCTAAACTTACTTCTTTTTTATTATTATTATTATTATTATTATTTTTTTCCATAAACTTTGAATTTAACAATTAAAACTACCCAAACCAAATAAGCCACGCACATATAAACATGGTTTTTGTTGACGAAGTGTTGAAAGTACATGAATTAAGCCCTACAATTATCAACTAACAGAAATAGTGATCAGTGATGTTTGTATTGCACGCGAATGGTCACAAGACGTGCACGTGCAAAGGCTTTCTATATCTTTGTCACTGCCACTGGAGTAGCGAGTGACCTATGAATTTTGAGCGACAAAATTATAGTAACTCAAAAATGGTTCTTCGCTATGTCGTGCTACTCTTGTTATCATTATGCACCTTCTTTTCTTCAATTTCATCTCATCAACATGAACACGACCCTTCAATCATCTCAACCATCGAACAATTTTCCGGTTACTCAATCCACGAACCCACTTCCATTTCTTCACTATCCGTTGATGCTCAAGGTCTTCAGAACCAGGTGCTTAATCATTCAAACTTTGTTATTAACTCCACCATTTCACAAAAAATCTTTTTTTTCTTCTTGTGATGGTAAATTTTTTACATTTTGAACTGTACCTTTTTGTTAGATTGATGAACTTTCAGGTTTTTCTGACTCACCTGCTCCATCAGTAACTAGGGTCTTGTATACTCAAAAGGATGTTATAGCTCGCAGGTATCTGTGTGTCTAAATAAAGTCTCAATTTTTTATAAATTAAGAAAATAGTAGTGATTGAATCTAAACACACGTGTAATTTTAATTTAATATATTTTCCCTTAATCTTTCTTTATCCAAAAACTTAACATTTGCTGAAAATTGAAAACAGTAACCATGGCTTGTATGCAAATGAAGTTGTATTTTCTGCCATATCTTTTTATATAGCATATTACCATTAAATGGATGCATGTACAAACCAACCAATCAATTAGTAAATGCTTAAATGAATAGAAAATATTTCTAGGTAGCTCTTGAATAGACTAAAAGACATAATTAGTGTATGCATGACTATAAGGTTACGTATGGTTCTGTGCAAAAGAACATAGTTGATGACTTGATGTAATACTGCATTGATTCAAAGGTGAAATTCATGGTGCTAAAAAGATGTGTATGTTTTTCTAATTTTTGTATGTATGATATGGCATTAATTCTAAATAAAATAGTCAATCTGCTTATACATATGTGCTTGACCATATTTCTCTGTCGAACTTGCGATGTTTGTGTTTTATAGACTTTACTCTTGTCTTCCATCTGTAGGTATGTAAAAAACCTCATGGGAATCGCTGGTCTATCTGTGAGAGAGGATGCTGTTGGTAACATATTTGGTCGTTGGTGAGTGTTTGTTCCTCAAATGCTTTTCGTCCTCAAAAGCTCTTTGAATAAACAACCATTCCACGAGCTTCTAATTCTATCTCAATATTTACATTTGTAATTATCTCTCTCTGATATCTAAATTATGATCAACTTACGCTTGACCAATTCTTCAAATTCATATTATCATCTTAATCTTCCCTCTTTTAACTTAGCTTTACCTTGCTTTATGTAGGGATGGCAATGAACCCGAGCTTGCCGCTGTTGCAACAGGTTCTCACATTGATGCTATACCTTATTCGGGAAAATATGATGGAGTTGTTGGTGTTTTAGGTGCTATTGAAGCTATCAATGTCTTGAAAAGGTTTTTGGCTTTCTTATTATTGCTTATATATGACTTAATTGAATGTTCGATGTTTGGAATACGATAATTATTAATTGGTTTCTTCTGATAATTAGCGAGCTTGCCTTGAAGTTTCTGCATCTTGAATTTTACACTGGCCTTTCACTGTTCTGTATCAGTCTCTGTGTGTTGAATTGGTTGAGTTACTGTTTCACCAACATATGATAGTTTAACCCATTTTATGAAGAACACAATTCAAGTTGTGTTTAATGCTCTGCAAATAACACGGTATCAATTTGTTCAACTTTATGAAATAAGAAAATCCACATGTAACTATTTCCTTGTAATTACTTATATATAAAAAAGATCCAAATTCAGATGTGACTTACATTGCTCAATCACTATCCACTTCTGTGAGTAGCAATGTTTGTAATACTGACTAAATCATTAACAGGGCTGGCTTCAAACCTAGAAGACCGTTGGAAGTCATATTATTCACATCGGAAGAACCCACACGCTTTGGAATAAGTTGCCTGGGAAGGTCAGGAACAACCTTTTACATACAATCTCAGGACATGACTCCTACTTGTCACTTTTTTGTCCATAAATCAATTTATCTTTATCCTCTCAACTTATGTTATCGTACAGTAATTGATCGATTAAATTAGACCCCATACTCTACTATCAGCTTCAACATCCATTACTTTGTGCAGCCGCTTATTGGCTGGGGGTGAGACTCTTGCGAATGCTCTAAAGACAATAACCGATGGTCAAAACGTATCCTTCTTAGATGCTGCAAGATCTGCGGGGTATGCAAAAGATGAAGATGACTTATCCAGCGTATTCTTAAAGAAAGGAACATATTCTGCTTTTATAGAACTGCACATAGAACAAGGGCCTATTCTGGAGGATGAAGGTACACATCTCTGGACTAACATAATCTTGGTATTAGCCGAAACTTCAATAATCATATGTCATTTGTTTCTTGATCCAGGAATATCTATAGGCATAGTCACTGCCATTGCAGCTCCAGCAAGTCTAAGGGTTGAATTTGAAGGCAATGGTGGTCATGCAGGTGCCGTCCTTATGCCTAACAGGTGTGCACTATTTTAAAATAGATATTTTTCTTTTTCTTCTATAGATTGCACCCTTATTCTTTTTTTTTTGTTGCCATAACTCAAACATGAATTGAAACACCTAGATATTCTTCTTTCTCCTTTTTCTGATGCTATTCAATAATCTTTTCATATTGTTGAGTGAAAGAATAGAAGCGTCAAGTAGTACACTGTTGCTTGATTATGTTATATTTGCTAGTTTGCTTCATTGATCCCTTTGAAGTTGAAACTTCTTCATTAATGAACTCTAATGTTTCAAGTATAATCTTTAAATCATATGGGTCAGAAATGATGCTGGTTTGGCAGCCGCCGAATTAGCCCTGGCTGTCGAGAAACATGTCTTGGAATCTGGGTCTATCGACACTGTTGGCACCGTTGGTGAGTTATCATTGCAGTACTTTTATTTGATTAATCAAAAGAGCCTTCATTTAAAATAACCTCTTATTTTACAAGGTATCCTTGAACTGCATCCTGGAGCAATCAATAGCATCCCTAGCAAATCACACATAGAAATTGGTATGTATTTACTGGAAAAGTTGAATTGTATCGTATGCAGCACCGACATGTACAGTACATTCAGTCACTTCTGTTTTCTCAAATTTTTACTTGTGTTTATGTATTGGTGTTGTGTTTGGTGTTTGGTGTCTGTGTCTAATGTTTCATAGGTCGCACGTAGCATTCTTACAATGTTTAGTTACAACTTACATGTAGTTTGGCCATACAATAATTGTTTTTTTTTTTTTTTTTTTCATTTCAGAGAATTGCTTAGTTTTTCCCACTCTCTACCTATGGATAATTCCAGTTACTAGTATACTATACTTGGTCATATAGATATTTACTTTGTAATTGTTGCTGTAGACACCAGGGACATTGACGAGGAAAGAAGAAACCAAGTTATTGAGAAAATCCATCAAACAGCAATTAGAATAACCAAAACCCGAGGTGTCAAGCTCTCTGAGTTTCATATCATCAATCAGGATCCGCCGGCCCTTTCTGATGAAGCAGTCATCAATGCAATGGAAACCGCAACAAAAGAGCTAAACTTGACGAGCAAGTTGATGATTAGTAGAGCCTATCACGACTCGTTGTTTATGGCCAGGTATTTGCAGGAAGATAGGTTCAAATGGTTTTAACTGAGCAGAAAAGATTTCCTTATTTTCAAATGCACTGATGGCATAAAGGTTCAAATTTTCAAATGTTCAAATTAGATTAGGATAGGATCTAAGCAAAAAATTGTTTCTAAAGGTTCGACGATTCAAATTAATTGGAATAATGCACTGATGACATACATTTTCATTGAGCTGACACGTCATCGACAATTAGAATACTATTGAATTGAATGCCTTTCTCTCTTTCATATTTTTCCTTCTAAACCGCTTAATTTGAACACTTATGTACAAAAAACCATATACAATGGACTGCACTTATATCAAATATCTGATGCTCATAAACGTTTGTTATTGTAGGGTGTCTCCAATGGGCATGATTTTCATTCCATGCTACAAAGGTATTTACTTTTCAACTTTTTGTGCTAAATGAATGAACTGTTGGCTTAACCCCCAGTCCTGGGTTTGATTCCATCTGAAAGTAAAAGCTCGCAAATTTCCAATGGTGGGAAAAGGGGGGCGAGAAGATCATGAATATCAGTGCCGGCTAGAGGGGTCGGGCTGTTACACTTTCATATGGACATGCTTTCTTCCAGTTTTTAGTCTTAAGAAAAAATTATTATTTTCCAACAGCTTTATAAAGAAAATAATTTATCAATATATTCTTGTTGTTATGCTTTCGCAGGATACAGCCATAAGCCTGAAGAGTTTGCTAGCATTAAAGATATGTCAAATGGTGTAAAAGTATTGGCTTTCACCTTAGCCAAACTGTCTCTTCAGTAACATCTTCTGTTGTGACTTGTGTTGACTCTCACTGCAGGACAAGAACATGTAATTTATTTCTGTTACACGTTAGTAATTAAATAAATTTAAAATTTTAGTTATACCCCTTTTATTTAAAGTGAGTGGATGAATGAATCATCTAATTTGAAAAATGACTCTACAAGTAACATCTTTAGATAAGTATATAAAATGACTCTAAGTTGCGGCATTGTAGAATGAAGTCTCAAATACCCCAACCATAAGAGTGTTATTATATCCTTGTAATAGGGCCACTTTGTATGGAGGGAAAAGACATATTACCTTTCTCAGTTATCCATATGTTGAATTCAAAATCTTAGCTATGTTTAAAATTGCTATAATAAATGAATTCAATTGACAAAATTAGTTACACATTAAGATGAAAAAAATACATATATATTAGTTTGGTAGTTGAAATTTCCCTTTTTTGGAAACTTTTGAGTAAGAGAATGAAATTGAGGATAGTAGAGGCTTGTCATAGAAAAAAGAAGTTAAGAAGAAGATGAAAGAGTTGACATGGTTAGGTTTTCAGCCACATCAATTGAAGATAATATTTTAGACTCTCAAACCATAACATGACTCGAGGTTCTATTACTCACACATGACTTGAGTTGTTGATCTATTTGACCTATATAAATAATTGTATTCTAAAATTCCTTCTTTTCATTTTTATTATCCGTTGACAAGACCGCGTGATACACTATACTTCAAATTTTACACTTGTCATGGAATACAATTGATCGACAACTCATAAATTATATTTTGGTATCACCTTCAAAAGTTGGAAGATAGAAAGCAATGAGTTATATCCGAGGCAAACTCAAAGCATTGCAGCGGAAAGAGTATATATCTATAATTCAAACGTATGAGAGGGGGCCAATGTTATTAATCTTAATATATATCATTGAAAAAACTAATATGATAGACTTTGATCTCCTTCGACAACTACATAATGCAACAACTATAAGAATCATTAGATCTAAAGAGATAAAATTAAACTACTTAAATTTAATGATTCTACACCTACTGCAACGTACATCGAGGGGTTCAAAATACAAATTCATCTATACCTTTCAATTAACATGCACTTTTTATAAAAAGTTTTGCTTCTTTTAATGTGTGAGTGATTGAGGCTTAGAATTATTTTTTGAAAATAAGAAAAAAAGTATATGTATGCACGAAATTCAAATTTTGTATTCGTTATATATTTAGACATTACAAGTTAATTATAATTAAATAAAATATAATTATATTAATTATCTTTAAGACATTATATATATCATACATTAATTATATCATATTTTTTACACTATCATTGAAATTTGATACTTCTCTTTAATTATTTTTCTATTTTAGACCGAATAGTAAATTTTTAACAAGTTGCACATTATTATTAATGACTGGAGAAGTCAATTTAAGAATCTATACCAAAACTCAATAATAACAAACACGCAATACTTTAAATAAGTCCATAACTTAATTAAAACCCATACTAAATTATAAAATGGTAAATATGGACGTATCATGAACTTTGAATGTGTTATACATTTATGATTTGATAAATTGTAAGAGGTTGTTGGGCATTTATCAAGGGGTTATGCAAGAGCAGTCAAGTATAGGGTCTAAGCAATGCTTAATTAGATGGGGTGTCTTTTCTTTATTCGCTTTTATCCAAAGATATGGGCATCATTATTTGTGACGATCACTAATGAAGTCTTCATAAATATGCTAAAACTGCCTTCGTAAGAAATATTTAGCCTTTTTAATTGTATATTATCAGGGATGGCAAAAATAAATATTTGCAGATAAAATGTGCGATGAGCACAAATACATAATCTAACGAATACCTATAAATAAAATAAATATTTTGATTTTCTGTTTAGGTCATAAATACAATCATATAGTCTCATGTAATAATATCTGTATCAGCGAATATTCATATCAATTAATAAAATTACTAAGTTTTTTTTTTTTTGCTTGGTGATAAAATTATTAAGTTGTGAAGCATTTTTATTTGTTAATATATTACTTTTTATGATGCATTTTATTTATATATTGATGTATTAATATTTATATATGTTAATATTTTTTGTGTTGATAAAAGAGAGAGAACAAAGTTATATGTAATTGCAGAAGAAATAAATTTTTTATTCATAAATCATTTTTTATTAAAAAAAATGATATACGTGAATATTTATAAAATGTCAAATGTTCGTTTAACGAATATTTATGGAGATACATAAGGCATAAATATTATTTTATCTAATAAAGCGGAAAACAAATAAGTACTGTTTGTGTTGTGCATATCATCGCTATACATTAGTAAGGTAATTAAGTTAGCTTGATTGAGGGAGACATTTTTTCTCACAGAATAATACAACTTAGATAATAAGTACTATGTGTGGATATATAATGACAACCGAAACTACTAATTAGTACTTTACGTCTAGAATGAGACTATAACTACTCCTATTTATCTATTTATGTTTTGATTTAGAACTTTCTTCGATAATATACATTACTATTATTTTAGGAAAACTATGACTTGTAAAAGTTTTTATGACTTTTATTAGTTCAACTACTCTTTTTTGTTGATATATGATATACAAATATTTGAATTTCTTTTAGATTATTTTTAACATTAATTTTTTTAACAAGCCAAACAAATTCATTATAAAAAAAAAAACAGAGAGACTATTGTTCGCACAAGGTGTGCTCCAAAATGTCAACACAAACACACACTAGAGCTCATAATACATCCAAGAAAAAAACAATCAAATAGCCACATCTGTTATTACATAACTTGGTGTATTAATTTAAAGTGTCACGTTTCAACAAATTATCATTTGTTAGTAACCTTTTAGTCTAAGACCTCCAAGCAAATTAAGGATTTTCCAGCTTAGTAGTCATTGAGTTAGGTTACACTACAGAAGTTATGGAGGAAAAGAGAGAGAAAAAATTAGAGCATTTTTTAGACTTTTATTATCTAATTTATATTTTAGAGAACCGTTTTACTATTAATAAAATTGTTTGGATGTCTTTAACATATTCGCCGGGTATCGAAATATTTGCGAAAGATTTTGATATAGGATTTGGTAAAAAGTAACAAATAATAGGCAAGTTAACATCTAAGAGATGAAACTTACAATGGATAAATTAATTAATAACAGAAAACGAATAAGCTAATAAATTAAATTTAAAGTCTTTTATAAAAACATTCTTATAATAGTAGTTGAACTAACTTATAATTATTAAACTTACTAAAAAAAAAAATAAACGTACACATCAATAATTATTTTTAATTAAAATATGATTTTTTTTGAAACTTAAAAAAATATCTTCCTCAATTATATATTTTGATAGTAATTTATTTTGAATTTGAAGTGTAGTCAAGATCGATTATATGAAGAAAGATTATATGAAGAAAAAAAAATATATTCTTCTATTGTAAATTTTTAATTACTTCAAAGAGCGTTGAGTCACATAATGAAATTTTTAAGACTAATTAAAATGTAATTAAGCAAAACATAAATAAAGATAAATTGCATGTAAAAATAAAATTGTTCTCGATTAACGTGTTCTTACATGATATTTACAAAAGGTATATAAAGATTAATATTAGTGTCTAACTCATATTATCATAGTCTAAATGGTGTTAATTTAATGTATGTGTACATTACTTCTTTCTTCTTAATGTACTCTTTAAAAATAACTATCTTGTGTTTATCTATTCATTTTCCCAATCTATTAAAATATTTTTGGAAAACGAATACAAATGTGGAATTTTCAGCTAATACTACATTTGAATTTTCTTTGATGTGTAAACTATTAAATAAACTTTAACGCAATGAACAAAATTCAGTTGTATCATCTTCAACTGTATTTTTACCGTCTCACTATAATTTTGATTAAAATTTACTTCAATTTATCATAAATTTAACTAATTATCATTCTCAATTAATAAAATTAAAATATTTTTAGGTGTAAATAAAATTTATACACTATAAATTATCTCTTATAAGTTAACAAATTCAGCCAACCTAAGAAAGCTATAATGTATACATACATCTTGTTTGAGATTTTTTATTTATTGAATCTTATTCTCCTAATCCTACCAATAATCTTAGTGGATTAGTTACATTAGAAGAAGATTGATTCCCAAGCTATATTACTGGTGGCTGTACGAAAAGCATTTCCATAAGTTTCAAATTGTTGTAGAGGGAAACAAAAGCAAAAGCCCAAAACATGCAATTACATATTACATCATAATACCCTATTGTAAAATCCAAAAATGAAAAGGGTATTCAAGTAATTTAACGTGATCGGACTAAAATAAGTCTAATTTTTCATTTTTTGGAATTACACAATTGACAAAAAAACGTGGATGAAATTCAAATTCAAAAAAGATGGAAAGGTGGAAGTTAACGCCGTGAAGAAACGGCGCGTGACCAACTAGGCTCGTATAAAACCGCGACAGCACAACAAAACAAAACAAAACAAAAACACAAAATTTACAAACTCAAAACACAACAACACAGTCACTTGCATTATTTCTTAATTTCCAGATCCAACTCAAAATGTGAGTCATTTTCCCTTTCCATTTTCATCCATCAAAATTCACTTTCATTCATTTCTTATGAAATTTTTCCTATTCCCTGTTTGTTTCTGTGTCCTTTCGCTGCAATCAATTTTTTTCATTACTCTATCTAATAGAATGTTCAATTCTTACTATTCTTCATGTTTTGTAAATTAATTGGGTTCTGTTTGATTCCTTGAAAATGTCATTGATGTTCACCCAATTTGTTTTGCATGTAGAAACTAGGAAGGAAATCCTTTTTTTTTTCCCCCTTCATATAATAAAAAATAGATATTTTTCAAGTTTTTTATTTATTTTATGAACGGATGGTTCTTGGTAAGCACTTAATTTGCACTTTTAGCTTTTGAATGGTTGGATCCAATTTTGGAAAAATAATAATGTGTACATTTGGAAATTTATAATTCACAATCTTTCATTTAGCATTTGGGTTTTAACTCAACTTTTCTTTTGGGTTTTAACCAATGTGTGTATGAGAAAAAAAAATTATTTCTTTTTCTAAAGCGACTTTGGAGCTTGAGAAAATTCAATGTGTCTGTATTTGTTCAATTTCAAACAACTTATCATGTGTCTTATTCTCCTGGCGTATTCTTTTTTTTTTCAAGCATATAATATGATGCCTTGTCGTATAATTAATCATATAGTTGAGTTGTTGATTTTGAATTATTAGAGTCATAATCATTGATTGAAGATGCGTGCCAACCAATTTGATTGCTTTCCTTTTTTGTGTTTTAGTTTTTCTTGACTTAGGTAGACA
Organism: Cicer judaicum; assembly: GCA_037974835.1. NCBI lineage: Eukaryota > Viridiplantae > Streptophyta > Magnoliopsida > Fabales > Fabaceae > Cicer > Cicer judaicum. The sequence continues at coordinate 27,993,445 of JBBPBS010000968.1, forward strand.
ATTGGTTCTATTTTTTTTATGATTTATTTATGTTAAATAATTCACATATACCAACTTTCATACTTTTGGAATTTGTCCTGCTCATACTTATTTTTTTTATTAATCTTTTGCCCCATGGTTCCACTTTTTGGTTGAAACTATTATGATTTCTAGAGAATATTCTCATAATGTTTAGGGTTTATTAAAATAATTAAATTACAAAGAATGCACAATTATAGATATCATGGTGGAACATTTAGAATGTCATTTTCTTTAACAAGACTTTTATTCTATAATAATACTATATTTATTGAAATAATGTTCTAATTTTATACTTCATGTTTTGGCTCAATCAAGGAAGTTTATGCCATCTATATGTATGCTGTATTGTCATATTTTCATTGTAATCTTATATATTACTATTTCATTGAACCACTTAATAAAATTTTGATAACAATGAGTAAACATTAATCAATTTACATCCCTTTGGAATCATTCTTTAATTTCGATTCCAACCTTGAAGTTGTATCTTGTAAGACAATTGATTTTGTTCTGACACTTCCTTGTTACATAGTGCAATGGGAATAGAAGATTCAGATATTTGTATCATCAAGGAGCCAGATCGTGTCATAGTCTATTCCAATGGAATTTCGCACGATTCAATTCTTGAAAATGGAATGAATAATCACACTATGACAGAGTCTTATGAGCATATCAATGAGACTACTGAACATCATAGTTCAGAGGAGAGCACAAAGGAATATGAGGTGAAGGAATGTACAACAGAAGTTTCTGTTAAGGCCTCCGACGAATTGAACATTAGAAAAACCGAGGAGAAGTTAACCTCCGATTTCGAGGGTGTACTCATTGACAAAAGTTCAAAACCACATAAAACAAAGGGTAATCACAAGCCACGAGATACTGTGATGAAGCGCGGATCAAGACCTTCTGTTGGGAATGTTCAAATCAAGCCTACAGTTCCACAACCATTTTCCCTAGCAACTGAGAAGCGTGCTTTGGTTGTAACACGTCCTACTTTCGAAGAAGATAACAAAGGCAGTAATGGAAGAAAATCTTCTGTAAATAAAAAAAATGTGCTATCTTCCAATATGCTTAAACAGAATCAGGTATTATGCTGATGTTGAATCTGCTTCCACCTTTAATTTAGTTAACCTTATGTCTTTATATTTGTGGAAGGTTTAAAGAACAACCCTTATATTAGTCTTCATAAAATATATGGTTTGGGAAAAAATTCTAAGTTCTAAACGAGATAGCTGTAAGCTTTAAGACGCCTCATCGATTAAGAGGTTCCTCAGATTAGTAACATAACCATTTACCATGTTATAAGGAATGCTACAAAAATTGCAATTTAAGGAAATGAAATTTGAATTGTCTATTTCATATGTCTAATCTATTGCTGAATTATTTTATATGGTTAATTTATTACTTTGTACTCAAAGTCAGTCTTGAAACTTTTGTTTTGATTGCTTGAATTGAACCTTGCAGTTGAAGACTCCTTTGGTACCAAGAAAACCATTGCAACCCGATAACAAGAAGCATTCTGATGAGGACGATTCTTGTTCAGTTGCTTCTATGTATCCTTTTAAACCTTACGAAATTACATCTCATTTTTTCTTATTCTAGTTAGCAATGATTCTTTTACCTTCATCTTATAATTCGAAATTGATATTACTCCTTGACCATATAAAGAACTGGGGCTTCTGTGCGGTCATTCAAGTCCAGGGCAACTGTCGCTGCTGCTCCAGTGTTTCGGTCGACTCAACGTGCAGAAAGGAGGAGGGAGGTAAAACATGTGATATATAGTTAGCTTTGTTTGGATTTGGATAGGTTTTTCTACTCCAAATTGATTGATACATGGTTCCTTTTTATTGTGTCATAGTTTTATACAAAATTAGAGGAAAAGCAACAAGCAATGGAAGCTGAAAAGAATCAAAATGAAGCAAGGAGCAAGGTACATAGGGGTTTCTTCATAATCTCCAAAACCATGAATTACAATGTCATTCTGTTACTTCTTTTCTGCTTATAAATATGTTGCAAATAGTGTATATTTTGTAATTATCTGCAATAATTGTATTCACCCTATTAATCAGTCCCGTTAATTTTAAAGTAGCCTAATCCATAAACATATTAGTGTTTGTACTATACAAAATATAAAATTATATTTTTTTTTTCACTCTAATTTCTTCAATGATTAAGGAAGAGAAGGAGGAAGCCATCAAACAGCTGAGGAGGAGTTTAATGTTCAAAGCAAGCCCTATGCCAAGTTTTTACCATGAGGGGCCTCCACCTAAGGTTGAATTGAAAAAGGTATGTAATAATGTTCTTGTACTTATAACCAACAATATTTATGTACAAGGTTCAGTGAAATTCATGTATGAGGTTTAGCGTAGTTTGTATTAATCTCTCAAAACAAATTTTATCAATAGCCACTAAAAACAACACATTGTGATCAAGTTATATTTTTGGTCTTAACCCTCCGGTTCCCAAGAGAAAGGGACCTTGGTTATTCAAAGTTCAGCCAGGAGGTTAGTAGAGTCTGGACAAGGACTCTTCCAATTAGGGTTCAAACTTGTGTTCTCCCTAACAATTTGCTCTTCATGGGTGATCAAGTTATATATATAGGCATATTCTTCAACTTGTGTTTATGACAAAGTTAACATGTATGGGACAGCTACCACCAACACGTGCAAAATCTCCAAAGCTCGGCCGGCGAAAGAGCAACAGCGGTGCAATTAATTCATCTGAAAGGGTCAAGGAGAAAGGAGATGCTGCTCAGAGAAAGCATCCCACGCCAAACACCAACAACTGTAACTTGAGTGATGTGAACAATGGCATGGATGGCCTCGAAAATGAGACCGAGCATACTGAACTAATCGAAGAAATTAATATGATAAAAAAGACTGGACAAGCAGAAATGGAGATCAGCAGGCAGTCAAGTTTTCAATGAGTTTAGTTTTTTCAGTTATAATTTATGAGTATCTGGGGAATGAAGTCTTGTTTCTTGCAACTTTGTGAAGCGTGTTCACTTGCTGGTGTGTGCAATGTTTCATATGTGAAAATGTTTATTTGTAATTTATGTTAAGTGTTAACTTATTTGTAAAAAAGGAAGTCTTATTGCTCATAAGTGTTATTTAAGCACTTGTCTCTCAGCTTGAACTTCAGGGTCAGAATGTTTTAAGTTATTGGAAAATAATGCTATTAAGTGAACAAATTAAGTTATGTTTCATTCTTGCAATTCTTTTGTTATTAAGGTGAGGCCACTGAATCCCTTTAGGCCTCCACACGACTAACTTATAAAAGTGGCTTTCTGCACTCCCATTTTCCCATTACACCCCTGTTTTATACAGATCAAACTAAAACTTTTAAAAAAATCTAACTAAAAGAGTTGGTTTACATGCCACTAAAAATACTTTTACTCAGTTGCGACTAAATGTCACATATTTTACACATTAAATATGTCACATTTTTTACACATCAGACATATATGGCACCATACTTGACATTTCTTCACTTCATTTCTCATCCATATTGACATGGATCTAAATGATAGGAAATAAAAACATATGCACCTTCTCAGTGACTTTTTTACTCATTTTTTGGCTAAACTGAGAGTCCAATAGAAGGAATTATGACGGGAGATAGAAGAAGCAGGGATATTGATTGGTGAGAAATAGTATTTCATTTGCAACCTACACCAATTTTACAGCTGAAACTTTGGCAAACTGCTCTATCAAGGGAAGAACATGCTACCACGTTTTAAACCTCCTCTCCACAACTTCAAGTTTGAGCTTGTATGCATTATACCAAACGATTAACTTGCTTATATTCTTTATTCATATTCGGACATGCATCTTCTCATTATTCCAATATTTTATAACTAGTAATCACATATGTATTTGATATGTCAAAAAATTGGACATGTAATTAAAACCAACAGAAATATGAAATCCATTTAACATCAATGACTAAAGTGATTCACAAAGGAACGATTCAGAGAATTTAATATATTTTTCTTTCTCTTGATGTTTGACAAAAAGCCAAAAAAAGGTTGTCTTTTGGAGCAAATTAGTGTGTATTTTGGCATTCCATAGTGACTGAAAAAGCTTATGAGGATGACACCCATTGCATCACCATCTCTAATCATCAACTAGCTTTCGAACAATCGAGAAAATTGGACAATCTTGAGATCAAAGATAGTTGAATTGCGCGAACACAAGTCAAAGAATCATCTGTAATTGCCATTGTTCATGTTCGTTAGAGATTGAATGAATGGATATTAGGTTGTTGTTTTTGGTTTGGTTATGTTTTTTTGGCTTTTGAAGAACATATATCTATTGTCAATTATGAGTATGGAGACTTTTCTCTTAGAATTGCATCTAGACTACGATGGGGAATGCCCCAATTCAATTGTCTCAAACTATATGTATAATGTTTGTTGCTTTTTTCTATTAGATGAAGTTGTTTTCATCGTAAACAACGCTATAGTTAGTTTATTGACATAAAATGTTGTTAATCTCATTCAAAAATTCAACTTGATGATCTAGATTATTTTTCATCTGATTTAGTTGCATAAAAAATGGACATTTAATTTTAAAAAAACAGCCATTAAATGAACGACAATTTTGATATAATTGTGCTAAACTTACATAATGAAAAATCTACTACTATCCATCCCCTAACTTTTAGCTTCCGCCTCCCAACTATTTAACCATTTTTTACCTCCACTATTTGATAGTCAATTTTTTTTTGAAATTGTTTACATTTTGACAAACTTTTTGTTTACCAAAATTTTACTTATTGCATTTTAAAAGTTATGTTTATCAAAAATTTTAAAATAAAATTATAAAAAAAATGTCATTTTGAAAGTTTTATATTTATTCATATTTTTTATTTTTTTAAATTTTTGTAAAAATTATATTTCAAAAATTTCACATTTATCTATATTTTTTAAATTATTTTAAACTTTTGAAAAATTTGTATTTAAGAAATTTCAAAAATATATTAAACTTTTGAAAAAATTATATTTTGAAAATTTGATGTTCATCTAAAGTTTCAAAATGATTTTAATTTTATGAAAAAAATTGCATTTTGGAAGTTGAACATTCATTCAAAGTTTCAAAAAATTTAAGCTAGTGAAAAAAATTACATTTTAGAAGTTTCACATTTATCCAAAGTTTTAAATTTTTTTAAACTTTTGGAAAAATTGTATTTTAGAAGTTTCATATTTTTTAAACTTTTGAAAAAAAATTGCATTTTAGAAATTTCACATTTATCCAAAGTTTCAAATTTTTTAAACTTTTAAAAAAAATTATATTTTATAA
>JBBPBS010000968.1:27998804-28016636 GCA_037974835.1 Cicer judaicum
TTTAGATATTTTTTAAATTTTTGAAAAAATTGCACTTCAAAAGTTTTATATTCATCCAAGGTTTTAATGTTTTTTTTTTTAAATTTTAGAAAAGTTTCATTTAGGAAGTTTTATATTAAATCAATTTTTTTAAATTAAGAATTTACATGTTGAAACTTTTAAATTTGATCAAATTTTTGAAGATAAAAATAAATAGTTTACTTGTATAATTAAATTTTTTTATATAATTTATTATGTTTCATTCAATAAATAGTTTACTTGTATTTTTAAATTTTTTTCCAAAAATTGCACTTCAAGTTTTCATATACAATTTTTATATATTTTAAGGAATAACAGATATAAATGAGGAGTGTAATATAAATTCCTGGTGCTAAATTTTGTTAAGGAGGGAATATCAAGCACAAGCCGAATCCATCTCATTGAATGAAACGCATTAACCATTTAAGTCCAAATCCAATGTTGTGTCTATTGGGTTTGAGTTTTTTATTTCATAAAATTGGGCCTGGATTGGAACAATCATTACATATTTTGTTTTAGCTGTCAAACATATAAATCTTCTTGGAGAATTTACAAGGGAACATAATATGGAATTGTATACAATACCATTCATTTGTTTATTAGTTTGAAGTGATCGAGGCTTCTTTTATATTCCTTAAGGAAAAAGGATTGTATTTATGGCCATGATAGCAGTACTCCAAAAACATTGGTTAAATACTCTATTAAAGGATATTATGTTTTGAAAATACAAGTAGCTCCAACGAGGTAGAAAAATAAATTTATATTAATATTCAACGAGTCTTATATATTTTGTATTATTTAATAATAATAAGTTATATGAAGTTACATTGCAATATTTGATCATACTTGTTTAATATATCAACCTAATTGAATCTATTATATTATTATGCCTTTCTTTTAAAAAATAAAATGAATCCAACCAAAAAAAAAAAAAAAAAACTAATGATTCGGACGAGCATTATACTATTTAATGATATAACTATTATACTTTAAGAAAGAAAAAGTATATATATGTCCCCTTCATACAATCTTAACGAACATGAAATCCACTTAAACTCCAATAAAAACCGCTGCATGTCCTAATTAAAGACATACAAATCTTTTTTAGTGCTTTTCTCGTACAATTCTTCCACATGAATCAGACATATTATATATATAGCATTAGTATGTGGACTCGTGTCAAATACAATTTTTTTTATTTAAATATATTTACAAATAAATTGAATATTAGTTTGTGTTAAAGAAAATAACAAAATAAATATTTTTTTGGTAAAGAAAAAATAAATTGAATCTATATGTATTAAAGTTGATGTAAATATAAAGTTTTAAAAATTGTAACATGTTACCTAATATTTTTAGGTTTCTGATGCAAGGCCAAAGGATCACGTAGTGTAATGTTCCCACGCTGCTGCCATCATTTAGTACTAATTTGGATATATAATTGATTATTTGAAAGATTTGAAAAGAAAAACAATTTGATTATGAATTTGATCCAAACATGTGAGAAAGCAAAGTTTCCAAAGTTGAGTCTCATTGTGTTACTGCAGTTTAATGTAATTATATATGAATTAAAATAAGAAAGAAATAATTGTTATTTAAAATTCTTTTTGATACATTGGTATATTTTAAATTTAAATATTGTAATTTTTGAAAAACCTAAAAAAATTAAATAAAAATAAAAAATAGAGTGGTTTTTAATAAATGGAATGGTGCAATTTTACTTTAAATCAAGTAAATTTGGAATTTATAGCTAAAAAAAGATACTCCTGTATATAAATATTATAGATATATATTTGTAATTGTAATTTGTTGTAAAAAATGTAATTAAAATTAATGTAGTTTTGTTGAATTTGAATGAAGTGAAGTATATAGACAATGTAAGAAACCTATTGATGCGTTTATTTACGAATCCATTCATATTTATATTTTAAGCCTACGTTTAGTTGTTTATGATTTGATTTGATTTAAATAATTTCAATCAATAAGTTTGGTCTCTACTTTTGAATTCATATGTATTTTTTTGGAATTTTAAATAAGTTTTTGCATATATGTTTATATCATTATAGAAATGTCTTTCATATAAATTTAAGATTTTTTATAAGGATATAAATTAAATATGTTTTGTTTTGTTTTGTTTTTATTTTTATTTTTTAGTTTTTAGTATTTAAAAATTTATATTTAATACATTTTTTGTTGGAAATATTTTTATAATATTCTAAACATCTCTGCAAACAATGATTTAAAATTTTGAATGATAAATAAGTTAACTTACTAAAATTGTTAATATCCACTATTAATTTGTTCATTTTATCAATTTTTAGAGAAATCAATTTTATTGTATATGGTTGTATATCAACTTTTAAGCAACATGTAACTCTTCTAAATAATAACCACTCAGTGCATCATATATGGTCAACCATTAATTAGTTAAAACTCCTATGGTAAACCATTTATTAATCAAAACTCCTATTTTTAAGGTTTTTTTTAATTTTTTAATTTTTATCAATCGTTGGTACCAAATAACATGCCTCTTGTACATTTTGGGAAAGGAACGCTAACTTGCAGAAAACACGAAGTAACCAATTTCGTCCTGTTGGGCCTTGAGGGGCCCATCGTTCTTTCCTATTACATTTCGTGATTTCTTCTTAATTTATCTTGGACCACACATAGTTTTTCAACTTGTTTTGTTGTGCCTGTATTTAACTATTTATCGTTTGTTATTCCTCATGTAACTGTTCTACTAGTAGTAACTATTGACCAATATGATTATGAATGCACATCGTGCAAGCAAAGATTTTAGTGATTTTTATTTTCTTTTTGACTGCTAGTGATTGATTTATATATGATTACATTCCCTAAGTTTATAACTTTCGTCGCTTGTTGTTCGGTTCGGTTACTTTCATTTCTTTTGGGGGTGCAAGTATGACCACCATGCTCTCCTGTGAACATTAGTAATTGTCAACTGCCGTGTTGACATTCAAACCAATTTAAAAATATTGCAAATCAATTTACAAAATTAAATATTATTAATTGCGTTTGGATTTTTTTTTTGAAATGGAATGAAATTTTAGATTCATTTTTTATATATCCAACCAAACTGAATGAAACCGTATATATAATATTAATACTTGTATCTTTTTATTAGTATAAGACATTATATTAAACTATTATTTGTTAGTTTTAAATAGTGTTAATTTTTCTGAATGTCCAATAAATTACTTTCTACACATAACTACCTTACATTTTGATCACAAATAACAGCTATTTAAAAAATTCCAAAAAATATGAGTATAATTTGGTGTCCACTATCCACTTTCCAATACCCTTGCTTGTGCTAAAAATAGGACATGTTAAAAGCTTGAGTTGATGCCATTTGGGAGTATCATTCACCAACAAGAGTTTCTATTCATCTCTTCATTGGTTTGCCCCTTTTCCAAAGTGGAAAGCAAAAGATTACTCCTTTAAACACTAACCTCAATATCATGAGATGCAATTCACCACTTTTACTCATCACTGCTTAAGTCACTTTGACATCATCAACTCTATAAGCAACAAACTCCATCTTATTTCTCAAGATACACAATTATTGCATAAAAATATTTAATGTATAGATCCACTGTATCCACTAGATTTCATAAATTTGCAATACTGTAGCATATAAGTCCTGGTGTCACAAGTTTGCAATAGTGTACATGTAATGATCTAAGTTTGACACGGATATTTTTAGTAATTTGAATTTAGGAGGAATTAATTTAATTATGTCAAATACTCTCTAAAATAAAATATAAAAAATAATAATATTAAAAAAATTGTTATATTTATTTATATTTCATTACATAACAATATAAAAAAATATATAAATAGGAACTATTCAATATTCCAACAAAAAGGAATAAGCAAGTAGCTTCTTTGATAGGTATTGTTTGGTAAGAGATTGGCAAGGTAGGTAGGACTTAAAGGAAACTTTGCCAGGCCTTTAAAGAGATGCTAAAAGAGCTCTTGTTTACTTTTTTGCATCCACCAATCTTTTTTATTGATTTGAAACCTTTACAATCAATAACAAAAATGGGAAAAATTAATTATTTTCTTTTCATTTTCTAAAACATAATTAGTATTTTTTTTTTAATATAAGAAACCATCCTAATTAGAGTATCTAATATCAAGTAGCTCTCTAAAATATATCTTCACAAATTTTGATCCTTTTAGACAGACTATGAGACTAATCTCCGCTCAAGTGTTTAAATCGCAATTTAAAAGTTTATCCCACTTTTTAAGAGTGTGTTATACATAAATTGAACTCGAGTCTTCAATCACAAACTCAACATATTTTAACTAATCATTGAGTATTATATAATGATTGAAAGAGTTGTATAATTTTAATAGTAGTGTAAATATGGAAAGACTAATTAAATGAAAGTGAACGATTATTTTACCAAGGGGAGGATATTTATCTTTTTTACAAAGATCACTTGAAATAAAAAGAAAAGGTAAAATATTCTATGGCACATATATACTTAAAATGTGTGAAAAGCTTGATAAGATGGAAGGAGCCATACCAAGTAGGACACTGTTATCTGACCCACACATTCCCCATCTAGACGTATATAATGGTTCATGGAAAACAATGCATGGCCAAATCAAAATCAATCAGTTCTCTCTCTCTGCTTCTCTCTCAAATCAATACTTTCTCTCTCACTTTTCTTCTTCTTCGTATACACATATGATCAAAGAGTTGAGGGGAATTGTGTCTGGTTCGAGACCATTTGCCACAGGTAAATATAATTGTCTTGAGAATGATTTCGGACCAGGCTTCATTCCCCCTAACTTAAAGTATCTAACATAGTTTTGTTGTCGACAATTCAACTCATATCTTTGATCACCAAGAGAATTCAATGACCAACTAATGTGTAAGTTAGTTCAAAGATCTTTTCTCTTAATATGTCATGAAAATTTGTGTTTCTTTCATTCTTTCAATTTATGATGAACACCAATGAAAAATGTGGATTTTTGAATTTTTTTTAATCATAATCTTCAGGAAATATCAAATTTGATTTCTTGCCTCTTAAAAATTTGTTAGGCAAACACAAGAGTTCTCTGTCTCAAAAAGCCATCACAGTCTTTTTGTTTATGTTTCCTCAATATATAGTTAACAATATCCAATCTGATTAATGTTATAGACTTATAGGTGCAAATAATTATGTACCGAAAAGAGTAGAGAATGTTAATAATGTGTTTTAGTTTTGTTTGATCAAAGGAAAACATAATGTAGTAAAATTGAACAAAACACAGATAATTTCTTTGAAATTTGTTGTGAAAACTTAATAGAAATATAAAATACTGTTAAAGTTTAGTTAGTTAGTTAGGATTTTAGTTAAATTTGTTGATATTCTCCTAAGCTCTATATAAAAGAGCAAAGCAAAGCATATTCATTTTCATTATCTTTTTCCAATCAATATGAAATCTGAACAATTTTTTCTCTCTATTAGACTTATTTTTCTTATGAGTTGAAACTCTATCTCTTTGATCATGTAGTTTGTAACAAAACCTTGACTGTCTTACCTTTTCCCCTTCTCACCATATTACTTGAAAAATAAAAATAATTGATGTATAGAAAAAGTTGTGATTTATCTTTTTTATAGTTGACTTTTTGTCCATTGGCTTTGCTTGTGGAGAGTTGCAAAGAATAGTTTTAGACCTTTAATTTTGCTTTATTTGTTGCAAGAGTAGGGTATAACTTCTTTTTGAGTATCAAATCCATCAAAGTGAAACATTGAATTTTACTCTTTTTTTAAGATTAAGAATACCATCATAATGTACAATCCCTTACTCTTAAGTCTTAACCCACACCTCACTTTTAATGCCATATGTGGGTCAGAGATTGTGCATGAAATTCCATAACATCATATGGGTCAGACGGCTATGCATGGTTCATGAAAATCCCATAATGCAGTATGGTTCTGTTCTACTTGGATCTTATTCTCAATCCTAATTCCTATACTACATTCTTCAATGTGCATTATTTGACTCAAAAAATTACTAATTCTTTCTTTGCTTTATATATTAACAATATTATTAATAGAGTGAATTATCATTCTTATCCCTTACAAAAGTCACATATCTCATATTAGTCCTTGAGAAAAAACCTTTAATTATAGTCTTAAAAAAATTAAATTGATACATGTTAATTATTCTATCATGTTTTTAACAAAAATCCATTTAATTTTTTTTAATACAAACAGTTTTTTGGACATTAATTTATGAACTGTGGCAGTGTTGACGTGACATTCCACATGTCATAAACTCGATCATGTGTCCATTTATTAAGACAAATTGGTCTTACAATATATTAAAGATATAGTAAGTAGTCATTTATCATTTATTAGTAAGAAATTAACACTTATCTATCTGTTTGTGAATGACTATAAATAAGCTTCCGTAATCAATTGTATTACATTTTCTCAATTTTTTGTAATATTCATTTGCATTAATATAACACAATTTTAAGCTTTTTTGTCCTCATCTACGTCAATGCAATATGAGTATGACTTCCATGAAGAATTATCACAACTTTTAAATCCAAATGTTCTTTCACTCAAAAAAAATTAAATTATACCTTATGTAATTACCAATGTTCTGTTACCAGTCTTAAGTTGTTGATCTCCAAAATAGAAATGCAAATATCAATAGAATCTCCATGTTTAGCCAAAACCTTTAGTAACAAATTTGTTATGCATGTATAACTTTCTTAGCAATATCCAAAATTGTACAATGCCTTGAATATGTACTCGAAAGAAAGGCAACGGGTTCAACACTAAAGATATTTAGAGGAATGGTACAATGAATTGAGAAGAAAAGTATGAACAGGAGAACACTAATTCATTAAGTGCAAATTCTCATGATTGGTGCAAAAATTAGTTTTCTATGCATGTGTGGTATAGAGCCTTAGAACGTGTGACATTAAACATTGTAATGTATTAATTGGCTTCTTAGTGATTCTCATTATTATATGACAATGTGATATAGATGAGTTGTAAACAAACTATAAATACTTTTATGAGTGTCATAAAGTCTTTCGCTAAAGTAATTGATTTGTCAATAGATCTTAGTTATGTATATATGAAATGACCTAAAAAGTAGATTCTCAAAACATATGTGGAATATAACTTTGGTTTGCAAGTCGAATTATGTATGTGTGACATAAAACCTTGCGTTGCACTAAAAGTTTTAAGATGGTTGTCCTTATTATATGTGTATATGATATATATGCATTCATATATTCATATATGTATTAATAAAGTCAATATCGAAAATCTAAGAGGTTGACAATAAATATTGCATGCATACTTACAATTTAGTTTTTGGCGTATGTTTTGGAGAAAAATTGGACTTGAGAAGTTAGTATTTAGTGATTTAATGTTATACCAACTTAATGGTAGAGTCACAGAAACCATCGCTTTAAACTTTATAAAAATTATTTAATAAATAAGTCTTCAAATTTATAATAAAAAGACCTCCAAAAATATTACCGTACTTCATAATTTAAAGGTATTACATTATAATATTTTTAAAATTAAAATTAATCTTATCTAAAATTAATATAATCTCAACAATAATAAATCAATAATTTTATTATCAATTAAATAAATAATATTATACAAATTAAATAATTTTAGTAAAATACTATTATAAACTATAAAAAATACTTTAGATTAAAACTTGTGCCAGAAGTGGTTAATGTTGGGATGATTTTAAAAAGAGTTTATAAATAAAGGATAATAATAAGCAAGAATCAAGTAAAGTACATGTCAATGATATGTTAGTGGTGGAATGGCATTGGTTTACGTGGCGGATTCTTACCCTCGAACACTGCTACTCAACTCTCTCATCTCGCTAATGCACACACATCATGCATTTTTTCTGTGAATTTTCCCAATCAAATAAACAGGTACGTATACTTTTTTTTTTTTTTTTATCAGTTTTCTATAGGTCAATTTTGGAATTTTGTATCTTACTTCATTCATGTACATGCTGTTTTCATATCAATACATAGTAGAGTTATTATATTGGCAAATTGGTAATTCATCCAATGAACACTGATGTTTGTTTCTGGAAATTCTTTTTTCTGTTCTATATGTTTGTTTCACGTGATCATTTACACATTCATTTTCTTTTAAATTAGCTTAAGGATGGTATTTGGTCTTAGTATACCTAATTAAATTTCACAATTACTTTCTAGTCTTACACTAATTATGAATTATGTACTGATTAATTATGAATTATGTACTGATTAACCGATTAGACTCAAGTATATAATGAGTTTTAGTTAAATACAAATTGGTTGGAAGTACTCGAGTTCGAATATTGTCCAGACCATCGGCTATACTTTACAAACCTCTTAATCGAATTCCGGACTATCAAAAACTCTTTTTTTTTTTTTTTTAAACCGGAAAAGAAAAAAAAATACAATATTGTACCGGAGGGAAAAGAAAAAAAGTATAATTTTCTACTGCCTAGTCATATCAATTTCCTTATACTCAACTACAACTAAGACAAAAACACATTTTAATGGTCAAAATACAATATTGTACCTGTTTTATGGTGCTCAAATAATTTTTTATTATTGTATATCACAATCTGATACATGAGCAACCTATAATTTAATCAAATAATATGATGGTAAACATAATTTTTTAGAGGGGCTAGTTGCATCCACATTCATACCCTATCCAAGCTAATTTTGATTGTAACAATATTTCAGGACCTTGTGCTGCTGAATAGTGAAGCTGAGTTGAGAAAGAAAGAAAAATGAAACCAAAGACTGGTTTTGAACTCATTCTGAATTATTCAAATCAATGTCATGAGAAAAAATTGAAAAATGATTCAAGTGCAGGTGCAAATGCAGCTTCTAGAGGGAACACAAAGTTTTCTGCCTGTGATCCCCTATCTGAAATTGTTTGGTCTCCAGATAAAGGTTATAGTCTTAAATGTGTTGATTCAAGTTTTACAAACAAAAATACCTCTCTTTTCCAAGATGTTGAACCTAGCAGTATGGTTCTTGCTCTGCTACAAAGTGTTACTTGTACCACAGATAAACCTATAGATGATGTTTTCGTACAACCTCTTGCTGTCATATGCGCTAAGAGCGATGTTTCTTCCAGTGATACTCCTGTTAAGCATCCAACAAGTTATTCAGCTCTCATCATTCCAGAATGTAAACCATATCAAGAACATGATGCAGGTAAATATAACATCCTTCATGGTCTTTAGGACTGTTTCTACTGACTTATTTGAGCTTTGCTACAGTGAGTGTATATGAATACAATTTGACTTCATTTTTATTTTGTTATAGAAATAGCTTATACATAAGAACTTGTATGATAAGTGTCATGCTATAAGCACTTATATGGTGTCTGGGATGGGAAAGTTAGGTAGTGGAATGATAAGGGGGTTGCGGGTTTGATCCCCCCTCAGCAAAATACTAATAATATTAACAATACTACTTACTGACATTGGTCGTTGCAAAAACAAACAAAAATTAAGCTATTTATCCAAACAACCATCCAAATTAGTTAATTGGGACTTTTAAGTTTGCTTTGTTTCCTTGAAACCATTTTTGGTCAATGCTGCTATTGATCTGGCAGAATCTAGTGCTAATTTGGAGAAAATGAACTCTGCAAGAGGAACACCTAATTTGGCAAATTATCAAAAGGAGAATTTAATGAGCCATTGGGAGAAGGAGAAGAATATTTGTGCTCAAGCCAACATTGAAACAGCTAAAATATGTAAGATCATGGAAAAGGAAAACAAATCTTCTACTATTTCAGGTATGTATTATTTGGTACTGACAGGACAAGGGATCTTGGCATTTTAGGAAACTTTTATATTTGGAACGTGTTCTAGAATTATTGATATTTCACACAATTTTATATCTGTTCCAGTACACCAAAAGTCTCACATGTTTTGAGAATTGAGATTAAGTGTAGTTTATAAACACTCACTCTCTCCAAACCATTAAGGTGTTTTTTAAGGATAAAAATGTGAGGGTTTACAAAAAACCCCAAAGTAAATATTATCTCAGAAAAGAGGTGCCGTGCACTTGAGGTCAGAACATCAGAACTCTATCCTTTAGTTATGTCAGGTTGATCAAGTTTAAAGGGCACTTGCTTAATTTATTAATTTTTGAAGAAAATTGTGAGTTCATTATCTTTTGCATATTTAAAGTATCCTCTGCATCATGACTTTCTTCAGGTAGGACCAATCGAAGGCCGTTAGGTAGTTTACTAGTTCCAGAAAGTGAATCCAAACCTAGCATGGAACAAAATCCTTCATCAAGGAAACATTGCAAAGAAGGCATGGATGCTAGAGTTGAACACATGATTGAAGGTAAAGGTTCTGGTGCTCTAGGAACATATTTAATATCATCCGGCATTAGAAGTTCGAAAAAAATGGAACTAGCCGCAGAAAAGGAATTAAAAAAATTCAACTATGAAGCTACTTCTGCAGCAAAAAGCAGAATTAGTGTTTTAAAGGAGGAGAATAACAGTCATTTAAGTTGTGAAAACTATCACAGTACTGAGTTGTTTTTATCAAGTAGGAAGAGATGCAAACAACAAGTGATAATTGGGCATAAAAAAGTCAAAATGGAAATTCAAGAAACTTCATATTCTAAATCCTATGTTAAAAGGCACAGCTCATTCATGAGCTTTTTTTCAAACATGATGAAAGGATACTCACAATCTAGTCAAGAAGAGAACAAGTCTTTACCTCTTGCTCATGAAAATCGTGATCATCGCCTTCTACAGCCTCATAAAGATCAAGATCAAAAGCTTAAAAATTCCTTCAAATCCTATTTTAAGTCCACACATTGTCAGAGTTTTGAGAATTTTGGAACAATAATGTCTCATCAAGAGGAAGATGATGCTGGTGCTTCCTTACAGCTTCAGATTAGGCCTATAAATTTTCTCAACAGTCATGAACACTTAAAAGATAACATATTAGAGAATGAAAATTGTTACAACATGGTGCTTAGTAAGGAGAAAGAAGGAGTGGCTTTACATTCACCAACTAGACAAAATAAAAACAATAATGAGAATGTTGAGTCCTTGGAAGTGTATGTGAGAAATGAAATTGGTCACAAAAATGATACTACGGAAGATCTGTGGATAACTCGCTTTTCACCAAAATCAATAGTTTCTGATCACCTTACTGAGAGAGGTGGTTTTCAAACTACTTCCACTTATTGCTCAATGCTTACAGAAAAACACATTTCCCATCTGAACAACTGCAAGGTTGAAAAGACAAAAGAGCAATCTGGTGATAACAAATTGCTCTGTGAAGCTAAAAGTTTAAAAAATTGTTGTATCGACAAAGAAGCTTCTATTTGTGCTAAGGTTGAGAAGAAAAACAATGATCACATATCGAAGTATAAGGTCAACCATGTTACACCTTTCAAAAGATTGAGCAATTATGAACCAATGGTTTCGATGTTTGCGAGGAGGTTAGGCGCCATCAAACAATGCCAACAAAATTGAGTAGTCTACCACACAGGTATTTTTCCAAAATTACATGAACAAAACTAGGAAGTACAATTAAAAAAACAAGGCAAAGTACACATTTCATGAATGCTTTGTTCGAGCTTGCTTGCCTTTCAGTTCCGTAAATCAATAATGCAATGGTTAATAGTTAAAAATTAGAACCTAAAGCATTTGATAGTGTTAAAATGTATAATTAGTAACTCTAAGCACAATCTGTTTTAATATAATCATATTTTGTTTACAAAAGGAAATAAATTGTTCTTTTCTAATTCTATAACAAAAGGAAGGAAAGTAGGAAACTGCAAGAGATGACAAACTGAGTAGGATTAGCTATCACTAGAATTTCTTAAGTCTGGAGGGACTCAAATTCTCTATAGACGGTAAACCCTGCAACTTTGGCTGTCAATGGATCTTGATCATTGGATAATGATTGGCCGACTCATACTGTGATTTTATCAAATTTAGTTCAAATATAACTTGAAATATAAGTCGTCCGATCTTCATTCATTGGTTGAGATGTGTGGCTATTGGAATTGCAGCTGCAGATGATACAAATCCCTTCATTCATTGATTATACAAAATTTGTAATATCTTGTATATTTAGAGAAAAAAGAGTCAAGTAAACAGATGTCTAGCAATTAACATATACATCAAAGCTAGTCCAATGTCTTTTTTCTTTTTGACAGATTAAAGCAAATCCATTATCAAGTCTATTTTTTCTTTAATAGTTATCAGGTTAAGACTGATGTTGTTTAGATTTATTGAAGTCAATAATGACTTTATTAAGTTCATCTGTGCATATGAATTCATCACAATAATAAAGATAGCTTTTGCTTTTTCTTGGTACTGTTTGTCAATTATTGTGTTTGATAACTTTATCCTTCAAGTGGAGTAGTCCTTTAATTTTAAACCATTTGTTATAGGACTAATCTTCAAATAAAAAGGACAAAGTGTTGTCTCACATTGGTCATGCTCTCATGGATAAAACTGATTCCTAAAAGAACATACATACACATATATATTCAATATTTTATGTAAAATTGTAATGTTATGTTCATTTTTTGTGGTCTTATTTATCATCTTTATC
This sequence comes from Cicer judaicum, assembly GCA_037974835.1. NCBI lineage: Eukaryota > Viridiplantae > Streptophyta > Magnoliopsida > Fabales > Fabaceae > Cicer > Cicer judaicum. Next base: position 28,011,444 of record JBBPBS010000968.1, read on the forward strand.
AATAATTATGAAGGTGCCATCTTTTTTTATTTGACAAAATAAAGGTGTCATCTTGAAAATATGAAAATGTGTTACATAGTAAAAAGATGTTTCTTTAGCTAAAGAACGCTTGCTCTATTTGTTTCCTAGTTTCCCTTTTATTTGATTATAGAAATTTGTTAAGCATACATATACTAGTTTACATGAATAGCATAAAGTTATATTATGGAATGGAATGGATATAAAATTTAAAAATGTTGTTTTGGAACTTTACTATAACTTTGTTTCATCTCTCTTGTACAACAGGAAAGCATCATCGACTGGTGCATTAACTCAACTCAATTTAGTTGGTGCTGTTATTCCAACTGAAGATCTTATAGTTAAAATTAAAAATAAGAAAATGATAGGTTTCTGGGCAAAATAAGTATCATTAAAATTTATAAGCATGAGTTTATTCTATTTGTAATAGACAATTTTTTTTTTAATTCTTGAACTGTATATGAAAAGGCAGCTTAAAATTGAAGATATATGTTGTATATGACTTGTAAATATGAAAATAATTGGAATAATACGACCTCTTATTGATGATGTATTATTTTTTTTGTCAAGAAAAACAACATACATCATCTATAAAAAAAACCTTTCATATTTAGAAATGAAAATGGCACTATGGCAATACATTTCATATCAATATATACTTTCGGTTGAAGTTTGTACTTTCGTAAGTTGCATTGGTGAAGAGACACACTCAATTTCCAATGATTTCTTGTATCATAGAATTGATTAAATTTGAAGATCTATTATATGTCAAAAATATTTTGGTACAGTTACGTTATTCTTAATTACTTCTTACTTATTTGCCTTGAATTATTTAAACTTGTATTCAGGTATTCCTTACTATCGGGAAATTGTGGCCTGTGAGTGAAAAAAAAAAAAAGAAGAATTCTACAACACTTTAGGGAACTTTCATTAAAGTATGGTTGTTATGCTAACTTTTCTTTTAAAAAAGGTTCTTTTTTAGAAAAAGGTTGTTATGCTAACTTGCAATAAGGAACTTTCATAAAAGTATGGTTGTTATACTAACTTGCGATATATAATAACACAAAAAAGTGTTGCAGTCAAATGCTACAACTTTAATTTACGAAGACCATCCTGTTTGAAAATTGATTAGAAAATTCTCTTCACAGTCCATTGAATTTTAATTTGTTTGCTAGTCTCAATTTACTTATAATTTTGTAATCATAAATCAATTATAATTTTTGTTAGTATAAATAGTATAAATTTTCATTAATTTCACAATTATTAATTAATCTACGTGACTAAGATACATTTTCTATATTATTTGTTAAATTTATATACTTGTGGATTTTATGCAACAAATTTTTAACTCTGTTTTTGGTGATATATTTTTGGTAGCTTCTTTCAAATATATCTGCTGCAAGCTAGCACTAAGAAGGACTTATGATTTTTATTAGGCGTAAAATTTAAGTTCTCATTTCTATTTATGATAGAGTTTGGATTTTTTTTGTCCACACTCATATCTATTTATATATATAAAATAATCCATTTATATTTATATTTATTATAATTAATATATTTAAAATTATTATTATTATTATTATAATAAAATTAAAAAATATTAAAATTTTATTTTTTAAAGATATATGATTGTAATTTTTAATATTGAAAAATATATAAAATTTATATAAAATTTAAAAATAACAATAATATTACTAATGATACATGTCCGAGTGTCGGTAAAGTGTTTATGGTGTAAAATATGAATCGAAATGAACTATATTAATAATTTAGTTCAGTTTTTAAAACCAACATTCAAAATAAATTTTAGTATAGTTCTGAGTCGGTTTGAAATTTATTTATTAATATAAATTAATTTATTATTTTAAACAAATTTATAATTCAAATAAATATTAAACTATTTATTTGAAAACTTTTTTGAAATTATTTTAAAAAAATCAATTTTTGTTGAGAAAAATAGATGTAAACGTGTTTATAAAAAAAAAATTACAAAAATTTATAAGAGAAAAAATCTTAATTGAAGTTAAAAAGTTTTCATTTTTATTTATTAACACGTGGCCGGTAACACTTTTAAGGTACTTTGTTAGAAAAATTGTTTACATACGTGTAGTTTACCGTAATTTTCATTGAAATCAAACATAGACATAATTAAAGAACAGACAATTAATCATTGCCATTAAAACTGGTCCAAAAAATAACATTGCAATTAAAACTTAAAAGTAATGAACAATGTTCACTTTTGTTTAAAGCATGGAAAAATTGTTCAATAACCGAACAAATTAATATGTACATACAAGTATTCTAATTAAGTAATTTAAAATTATAAATTTTATATTGAAAAAAATAAACTTTCAATTTTTAAGTTTTTTAAAATACAACACTCAATACTTATTCAATATAAAACATTCTATTTAAATTTGTGATGTTCCAATAACATTTATTTAGAAACTAAAACTAAAATTTTATACTGAAAAATCCATTTTAAAAGAATATAGGTGATTTAAAAACGACACATTTGTTAAAAGAAAATACAAAAAAACCAAGAAACTCTCAAGTAAAATAAGTTAAATTAGATATGTACAACTTAAATACAAAACACTTATTAATTGAAACATATAATTATATGAACAATTTCACCAAAAAAATAATTATATAGTGGGGATCCTCTTATTCCGTATCCAAGCAATTCTTCACACAATTATTCTATTAAAAAAAATCTTTTTAGATATTAAGTTTTACCAATTCAATGATAAACTTAAAAGTTTTTTAAAATTAATTGATACTCTCTCTATTCTTAATCTTTTGTCTATTTAGCTTATATTTTTGTCTGAATCGGTTATTATATGAAACCAATATACAATTAATTTTTTTTAAAAAAAAAACAGGAAAACATCCAATTAAACATATTTTTCCTCTTTGTATCTTTATAAAAAATATATATTAAACGAATTTCACTTTTTTGTTTGTTTGAATTGTATATTTTTTTATTAGACAGATTAAGGATACAAAAAGACTTTACAAATCGAAATTTATTGTTTCTTGTTCAAAAGACAAAAAAATTAGGGACCTGTTGAAATAGAACTGTATTTCTAATTTATAGTATGCATGATTGTTATACTAAATTTGTGTTAAATATATCATGTGATTAATTAAATTGATACAACTCCATTAGAAAATGATAAAATTTACTGTGTATGTTTTTGGTTTCATATATTAAAAGAGTTAAAATTAATTTTAGATATTTAAAATTAATTTTAACACATTTAAAAATTATTAATAATATGTTTACTTTCACAGTAACTATGCAGATTTCACGTCAAATGCAAGATTTATTGTGAATTCATGGCCACAAATCTCAGAGTTTAGCTAAATAAACTGATGTTTTCAATGTAATTCTATGTCTTCCCAAATATATAGTTGTAGCATTAATTTTATCTTTAAAATTAATTTTAATTTAAAGTTATGAAACGTAGTTTTTAAATCTAAGTATAATTGTTATATCAAATTTTTTTATTCAATTTCTTTTTTGTCAATATATATAAAGACAAAAAAATAATATTATAATATGTAAATCACTTTATATTTAAGTTATTCTTAAATAAACTCAAGTTTACAAAATGAATAAATTTAAAATATTTTTGTAATCAAATCCAAACCAACGCATGCAATTAAGCTAGAATTAAGTGGAAGCACTCGAGAAAGGGGCGAGTAAAAAGGAGTTCAATTCCTTCGACAATAAAAAAAGTAATCGGGAGACGTGGAATGATGTCAAATTGGAACTTTATTTTCGAGGAAGTGATGAACAATTTGTGACGTGAGAGAGACTATAAAGCAAAATGACACGGTCTCAATTATTTATTTTTTGACGGAAGTCTCAATATTTATTATTCTTTATTTTTCAGGATAAAGTTATTTTATTCATTGTATATATATTTCATCAATTCCAATTCCTATTCATCATTGAAACATTGATATGTGATTTAGGATCTCCAACAACATGCAACTACAAGGTACTTAAACTAAGCAAAAGGAAAACAAAGACTTATATATGGTTAATTTAATTATTTGGTTTATGCATATACACAAACAGGTTACGGTCACTTTATATAGTAATTTGTATCATCTCATTTTTCAGATAGTAGTAGAGTAGGTAAAGTTGCACCTTCCATCGCCGTAGACCACAAGATCATTCCCCACTTACATCAATCGGAGTCTGGCCACGTTGCCAAGCTTGAACTATTCTCTCACTATGTTGGTAACTTCTTTATTTACTCTTAATTTCTTCTCCTATTTTCTATACTTTCAATTCAACATATTTTTGAAGTGTCACCTTAGTGACAAAAGTTAACATTATAATTTCAAGGAACAAGTTTAAATTCCATAAGGAACAATCGAAAAATGTCCAACTCACACTTGTTAATACCCCTTTTAGAATTCATTGCTTGAATTCTTTATTTCGTGTTTTCAACCTCGTCCTCTTATTAGTATCAAAATTTTCCTCCCTTACAAAGTAAAATTTATCCAATTTTAGACATGTCTTCTAAACCTTAATTTATTCAATATTTTTTACATCGATCAATGTTAAGTAACTAATATTGTTAATATAGGTGATACACAAATCCACAATTTTTTTATTATTTTATTTTTTGACTCTCTCACTTCAAACACAAAACCAACCTTATATTCAGTGTGAAAACATTAAGGTGGCCAAATTTTTAAAACTTTAGTGGATAAATAAAAAATATAATTTTAATACTATTCAATCAATGAAAAATGATTTTGTTTTTTAATAAATAGATTTTTTCACGAAAAAATCTTAAACAAACGCACTTAGTATTTATTGTACATAATAACTTCAAATTGTAAATTTACAAAAATATATTAGAGAGACAGTAAATTAAATTTTGATTAATATATTTAATAATTAAAAATTAATTAGAATTTAAGTTGGAAATTTTATTTTATTCTATACTTATAATAGTTATTTTTGTAATTTTTTATAAACTATCCCCTCCGATTTTTGTTATGATAGACATTTAGATTATAATGTAGTCTATACAAAAATTGGATCTTATTTTAATCTTAAAAATGGAGTCTAATAAAAAAAAAATACAATTTTAATAATTAAAAAAAATGAATAAAATAAGTTTTAGTCCATATACAATACTAATATTT
>JBBPBS010000968.1:28016804-28027562 GCA_037974835.1 Cicer judaicum
GAAAAAATGCATGTATAATATGCTATCTTTACATGTTAGACTAAAATACACTAATTATAGAATTCAATATTAAAATAACATATATTATAATATTTATATTAATTAATATATTTATTAATATATGTCATTTCAGATATAGTTGAAATTCATCACCGATTATTGTATATCAAACTATACAAATTAAAATTATCCTATAAATTTATATAATTTATTTTTTTTAAATGCTTGTCACAGTTAATAGTTATTCCTTTTTCAATTTTTTTTAATACATATGTTATTTTCTTATAAATTTTAACTACTTCTATATGTAAAAATTTCCGTTCCCTTAAAGTTATATGTAAATTCATGATCCCCAATCAAATAGTTTGCACAATATTAATGATAAGTATTGATTTAGTCAATATTAATTTTTATTTAACAAATGATAGTATTTTAAATAAAATAAAAGCTCTGCTTATATTCCTCTAATTTTATACAATTAATTGAAGCTTTGAACCAAAAAGACCAAGTCTTTAAATTGGCAATCTGAAAATGATTTAAGCACAAAATGAAACATTGCATTAAGAATATTTGAAGAATGAATATTTTCAAGATAGTAAAAAAATATCATAGGAATAGAATTTGATGACAATCTCGATGTACAAGGCCTTTTGATGAATTGAATTCATGGCCACTCAACTTTTTACATTTGTTTTTACAGCTAGACAAATGGGATTTCTAGATGCCAGTGAGGTTCCAGAGTTATGTAGATTGGCACATGACTACTTGACAAAATTTGAAGGGTCTAAGCAAAGTATATATGAATATGTTGCCCATGGAGAGGACCCTAATTCACTATATAAAAAATTGGTTGATGAGTTTGAAAGATGCATTCTTAGTTATTTTGCTTTTCATTGGAACCAAGCTTCATATGTCATTAGTCAGGTACATAATTCATTTTCTAAAACAAAATTACCAATTCATTTATTTTTCTCATAGCATTCTTTTTTTAAGAAGTTGTTAATAATTAACTGAATATATTAAATAATTCTTAACCTATTAAAGCCTCCAAACCTTAAATAACACTGTCCTAAAAAATATTGGTATACATTAAGAATTAAGTTTCAATATATTGAGAATGTAAAAAAAAATACTCTGCATTTTATATTGTAAATATTTTAAAAAAAAAAATTAAGACAAGGGATGGTGGTGAAATGTGATTTAATATTTATACTATCTGTACATAATTATCAAACACAACACAAATATTATGACTCAATGTCTATATTATGTCTATGTAAATATTTTACATAGTCCACTAGTCAAGTATTTTATGTTTTTCTTTCTTCAAGTCATGCTTTTGTTTTGATTAAGATAGATGTATGTTAAGATATTTATGTTTGAATTCTCTCAATCATAGGTATTAAGTACTGAGTCTCAGCCGAAAATAAATCTCAAAAATATTCTTTTGGCAGCCACAAGGTAAATTTCAATCTAATTAGTTTACATTTTGCTTTAAAAAAACTTTCGGAAAATATTGAGTAATATAAATTTATCTTTTACATAAAATTTCCAATAGCTACAAGGAAATGTCACATCATTATATCATATATGTTTTTCTTCACAAAACAACATCTTCATTATATAATAAAATGGTACTGTTATTCACTTAGCTAGAAATGGCATAATAGCTTGTACGTTGAAATATTGAGATTAAGATCGAATTAGTTGCAGTACTTAAATATGATGCTATGTTACAGAAAACGTAGGTTTGAGAGAGTAACAGAGAATCTGAAGGTGACAAGAGTGTTCTCTACGTTGGTTAAAGAGATTAAAGCAATAAAAGTTGATTCTCATAATTGTGATGTCATGGACCCCATTGTCCACAGTGAGAGGAGTCCAGTGTTGCTGCTTATGGGTGGTGGTATGGGATCTGGAAAAAGCACTGTTCTTAAAGAGATCCTAAAAGAGTAACTCTCATCTTAACTCTATTGCTCCAATATATCATCAATGTTCAATTCCAATGGTTGCAAATGATAAGAACCATGCATATCCAGGAAAAATGAGTTTGTGATATGGATGGATATTTCGTTCTATTGTTTTCTGCAACATAATGGTAGTTATCATTAAATTCCCATTTCAGTGTAGTTACACGGACACATTAAAATGAGTCTTGCCAACTAGTGTTTTTAATTTGAAGTCAATGATTTAGCAATCAATAAAAAGGGAAGTCTTTTTTGAGAATACAGGTTAATATAACACTTATCATAATGTGATAAATATATCATTTTTTCATACAAACTTATTTTGATTCTTTTTGGCACCCTTCACCTTCTTTCCTAGTTCGTCTCTGACTTAAATTGTTGTGGCAGATCATTTTGGTCCGAAGCTGCTTCAAATGTTGTGGTCGTTGAAGCAGATGATTTTAAGGAGAATGATGTCATATATAGAGCTCTTAACTCGAGGGGTCACCATGATGACATGCTCCAAACTGCAGAACTGGTATGCTTCTATTCTCAGTGAAACTTCCACGTTGCTATTTTCATTATATGCTCTAAATTACTAATTTGCTTGTTATTATAATCTGAACAGGTGCATCAATCTTCCACTGACGCTGCGTCGTCGTTGCTAGTGACGGCTCTAAATAAAGGGCGGGACGTGATCATGGATAGCACCTTAGCATGGGAACCTTTTGTAGAGCAGACTATTGCTATGGCAAGAAATGTTCACAAATGTAAGTATCGGATGGGAGTAGGGTATAAAGTTGCAGAGGATGGAACAATTACTGAAAATTACTGGGAGCAAGTCAATGAGACAGAAGAAGAACATCAACCAGAGGAAAATTACAATCGAAAGCCTTACAGAATTGAACTTGTTGGTGTGGTTTGTGATGGCTATCTTGCTGTTATTAGAGGCATCAGGTAATAATTTATTGGGAATTCAGCTAGATTGGTACATTGTAAATGAGTTTTGTGAATATGATAGTTAACATTTTTCATTGATATTTGGATAGGAGAGCTATCATGACAAGGAGGGCAGTGAGGGTGAATTCACAATTGGAATCTCACAAAAGATTTGCTAATGCATTTCCAAGATATTGCAAACTTGTTGACAATGCTAGGCTTTATAGCACAAATATTTTTGGTGGTCCACCAAAGGTAAATACAAACAAGTTTGCATACTATTTTGATGAAACAACTGATTTTACACTGTACTAGTTTTTTTTGTTTGTCAATTAGCCTTGTGGTTAGATTCATGCACCTTAAGGTGGAGAAGTGGGAAGTCGTGGGGTTCGAATTTGAACCCCTACATATCAATGTCTTTGCAGACTTGCAGTTATCAATTGAGTTGTACTTAAAGAACACACTTTATTGGTTTTAATATGACAAAAGAGTAACTTGATTGTAATATATATTACAGATAATATGGTGGAAGAATGATTCTCACAAACTACAAGTGGATCCTAAAGTTCTCAAATGCTTGAAAATTATAAGCAGTGTGAATACTGAAGCTGATTCTATCTACAAACTTTACAAGAAACCCAACCCTATTATGCGACCTGGTTCTGTTTGGAATGATATTGTTCTTTCTCTTTCAAGATCAAATGATCAGAAAGAATTAAGGGGGTCCATTCAAAAAATAGAAAAATCCATCAGAAAATAGTAACTAATATATTGTTGAATGATGTGGTCCTCCACAAACCATGTTTTGTAGTACCTAACAAAGATTTTGAGTTATTATCAATTGTTCATCTATAATTCATACGATTTAAAAACAAAAGAATATGTCAGAGAAAGAAGAGAACTGCAATGAAGTATTTTTCCTATCATCAATAGGCAAACCAACTCTATATGTGTATATGTATATTTATTTGTCAAAGAAACTGTATATATGTGTATATTTTGTGAAACATGCTACACTTTAGCCTTTTTAGCTCTAATTTGTTGTATATAATGTTTAATTTAATTAATCAAGCCTTATGTTTGTTGATGTTACCACTGCAAGAACATGAATGAATATATTATGGGAACTCGAAGCCGTTAAGTTTCAATCTTCATTGATGAAGAAATATCATAGTTTATCTTTATTATGGTTCTTGTGAAAAATATATGTTATGATTAGATATCTTATTTTCCTATTTAATACTAGTAATGTTTTCAAAACTATTTGTATCTAACTGAACTCATAGTAAATTGAGAGCACATTGAACTAATGCAAAATGAATGAAATTGATTGTCTTGAATTATGAAACTGATTACAATAGAGTGGCTTTTATATGAGTAGAGCCAAACTAAGTAACTACCTACAAGTTAGTTACAACAGAAAACTAACTAAACTCGTAAGTCAAAATAGCTAACACTTTGGATTTGTATTTTCTAAGTTTGTTACCCCTCGCAAGCTAGAGGGTGGAAGATATCCACAACTCCAAGCTTGGTAAAACAATCATGAAAGTACGAGGATGAAACGCCTTAGTGAACTCATAAGCAACCTGACGTGAAGAAGAAATAGGAAGTAGACACATCAAACCAGCCTGAATCTTTTCTCGGACAAGATGACAATCAATATCCAAGTGTTTGTTACGCTCATGAAAAACGGGATTCGCTGCAATGTGAAGTGCACTGTTGGTTGTTTCTTCGACTTCCACGAGACAAGAGAATGACCAAGGAAGAAGCAATAACCAGAGATAAAGCGTCGAGAATCAACAAAACACCCCAATCTGCATCACTAAAGCTAAGAATATATAGAGCAGAGGCACGAGAAAAGAAACGGCCACGACCTGGTGATCTTTTCAATTATTTGAGAACTCCGAGGGCTGCACTGTGATGAGCAGTAGATGGAGAAGCCATGGATTGACTTGATTGTTGTGTAGCAAATGCTATGTCAGGCCTAGTCATTGTAAGGTACAATAACCTACCAACCATGCGCCTATAACCAGCAATGTCAGCGAATGTAGTGCCTGAATCTTGATGCAATTGAAGGGCAGTATTTGATGGTGTGGGAGTCGGCTTGCAGCTTGCCAAGCCAGAGTCACGGAGGAGTTCAGGGCAATATTACCGTTGGCATAAAGAGATCCCTTTTGATGAACGAGCCACTTCAAGTCCAAGGAAAAACATGAGTTGTCCAAGACTTTTAGTTCATCAAATGCAGCAAGATAAGTCCCAACAAGGATTATGTCATCAACATACACGGAGTAGCACAGTAATCCACAGATATTTCATTTACTGTGCTGCTCGTGTAAACCCAACAGACATAAGAAAGCTAATAAGTTTCTCGAACCACTGGCAACTGGCCTGCTTAAGTCCATACATTGACTTGAGCAACCTACACACTTCTCCTGGCTTCGGAGGTGTCACTCCTTGTGGTGACTTCATATAAACAACTTCATGGAGGTCCCCATGGAGAAACGCATTGTTCACGTCCAGTTGGTGAATATGCCAACCATGAATGGAGGCTAAAACAAGCAAAATTCTGATGGTGGTGTTTTTGCTATTAGGGATCAGGTCTCAAAATAATCTCACCCCTCAGTTTGTGTGAAAGCTGGAGCAACTAGACGAGCTTTGTATCTCTCAACTGTACCATATGCATGCCTCTTGATTTTATATACCCACTTGCTCCCTATAGTAAAGGAACAACATCAAGGGGCAGTGTAACAAATTCCCATGTTTTGTTAACATTGAGTGCATTAAGTTCTAATTCCATTGCTGCAATCCACTTGGATTCAATGCTGGCATGTGCATAAGAATTAGGTTCAACTTCTGATGTCAAGACTAGGGCATAGGTTTTATGGGGAGGAAATAGGTTGGTGTATGATAAATAACCTGAAATGGGATGAGTAACAGGGGCATTACTGCATACATAATCCTACAAGTAAAAAGGTGCAGTAACAGTTCTAGTGGACTTTTTGGGTGGCTGGCTAGGTGAAGGCAAGTTAGATGTGGTGTGAGATCAAGTTGTGATGGTAGGTCAGTTTGGTGATTTGTGGTTTGTGTTGGTAGGTCAGTTTGGTCATGATCTGGAACATATATACATGGAGGTGAGCTCAATGTTTCAGTATGTGTAGCGAATTCCACGTCATAGAAATGGACACTCCTTGAAACCAAAATTTCTTTAGTGACAACATTAAGTAAATTGAATCCTTTCATCCCTGGTTTGTAACCCAAGAAAGCACACTTGCGTGCCCTTGAATCAAACTTCAATCTACTAGTGGGAAGAGTTGAGGCGTAAGACAAGCATCCATACACCTTTAAGGTGCTGAGGTCTGAGACTTTTCCATAGAACATCTCATAAGAGGACTTATTGCCTAATAATCTTGTAGGAATTCTGTTTAAGAAATAGACAGCATGTAGGACTGCATATGACCAACATTTCTTGGGCAACTTTGATTGAAACACGAGAGCTCTACTAATATTCAGATTATGATGATGGCGTCTCTCAACTCTATCATTTTGTTGTGGTGTAGCCACACAACTTGTGTGATGTAAAATTCCCTTTTTAGAATAAAAACTAGTAAGAAAAACTCTAGCCCATTGTCACTTCTAACCACTCTAACTTTTTTTATCAAATTGAGTTTCTACCACCATGTTAATGAAGGTTTGCACTTTGTCACCAACTTCTGACTTTAATTTTAACATGACTGTCCAATCATGCCTACTACAATCATCTAAAATAGTTAGGAAGTATCTATATCGATGCACATAATGTGTTGAAAACAGAATCCAAATATCTAAATGAATCAATTCAAATACCTCTTGCATTATTATGACTAGGAGAATATGGAAACCTATTTTGCCTAGACATGTGACAAACATCACAAGTTGTGTGTGCACCAGTGGGAATTTATGAATACTGTTTGTGTAAACAAAAGCATTCTATCTTGTGAATTGAAACTGCCTCTACCTCTACCATACAATCTTGAACCATCTATTGCATTCACTAGCACATTTGATTCATCAATGACAATAGGAAAGATACCAGTTCCATATTGCAACTTCCTTGTTTATCGTGGGCTTAGGATCCATAAGCAAAACTTGTGAAGCTACAGTACTTTGGTCTTAGGATTCATCATTGAACCCAATCAGAAATTGAATTATTCTATCTTCCAATTTAAAGGTCCTAATATCTCTCATAGCCACACAAACGCAAGGCATAGGAAAAGTGCAATGAGGCATAGACCTGTATTGCTCTAATTCCTCCCATAGAGCTCTCAGTTTAATAATTTTTGGATTACCTTGTTTTGGGTTTGCGATCTCTTGATGCAACTGCGTAACGCGAATTCGATCTCTGCGCATAAATGGATCCTTGAGATCGTTCCATATGTCGACAGCAAACTAGAGGGTGGAAAATATCCACAAGTCCAAGCTTGGTAAGACAATCATGAAACGTACGAGGATGAGACGTCTTAGTGAACACATCAGCAACGTGACACTGAGAGGAAACCAGCCTGATTCGTCAAGTGACAACCAATATCCAAGTATTTGGTAAGCACATGAAAAATGGAATTAGCTGCAATCTCAACTGCACTCTAATTATCACAATATAGAACTGGTATCTGTATCTCCTAAGTTTGTTACAATCCAACATTTGCATCAGAAATTCTTCTTCTTAAAGTCACGAGCTCAATATTTTTCAACGTGTTATAAAAATTCTATAAAAATACTGAGTTAATAGTTAAAAGATATAAGGAAAAATTATAAAATTAAGAGTGAATATTTTATTTAAAATATGTTGGATACACACAATATTAACCAAAGAACAAACTTAGAATAAAAGACTGGAAATTTGAATATGTTTAAATTTTAATGAATACGAGTATTAGAATAAACACTTATTTTCGTCTTTAACAGTGAAGAGACTTTAAAATCACATATCTGCTCAAAATTTGAAGGCATCGAAAATGTAGATCTCCTCCTTTATATATCAAATACTTACCACATTTTTAAACCCAATATTTAACCGACACTTGAGTGAAATCCATCCTAACAATATCCTGTGAGTTGTTCTGTAAAAGTAAGTTGACTGTGTAATATTATGTTTAAAGAAAGAAGATAAAAATTATTATTGGTATAAGATAAATACAGTGACTATTGTCGTACAGTTCAAAAGAGGGAAGTCATGCAACAAATATACAATGGTTATACTTCATCTTTATTTTGTCCAGAATTATGTTAACCCATTTGATTCTAATCTCTATCCAGTACAAAGATTTGGGATCGAAAAATTGTTTATCAAATGTCAAGAACAAACTATGACAAAGATAAATTAAAACCAAGTATGCTACATAAATATTATTCACCAATTATTGTGTCCGATAAAACACAATTACAAATAGTGTTGTTTCAAAAGCAAAATAGAGGAAAATCCGCAACTGGATCCATGAGACGGCCGCGCATGTGTGGTGGCCCATTTGCTTGCGTTCTTCTTCCTTCACAAAATTAGAGTGTCGAGAATGACCCACTTTAATAATAAAATTCGCACCTGCGAGTACCCACTCAAACCAGCTTGATTTGAGCGGGGAAAACCCACTTTAATTGGATGCCGGTGCGGGTGCGGATTTTCCCCAATATTAAAATTCGAGGGCGGGGGCGGGTTTGGGTGGTGATATTCACCCACCCGAACCCGCCCCGCAAGTATTATTATTATAATTTTTAAATTTTATATACATATTTAATATTTTTTTAAATATTAAAAATTATAATTTTATCTCTATATAAAATATTTTTTAATTTTATTATTGTTTAATAATTATTATTTTATTATAATAAATATGATTTTTAAATTTATAATTTTATATATATGAGTGGGTGCGGGCGGGGATGAATGTCTATGAAATGGAGGCGGATGCACGGGTGGAGGAGGCGAAATCCGCCCTACAGAGCCCCGTTGCCATGCATAGTGAGTGTTATTCCTATTATGTGGGACTTTTCATCATTTTCAACAAATAATCTATAATTTACATTCTTTTTAAGTGGTAAAACATGAAATGCTCAATAAATTTGAATATTGAAGTACTTACACCCTCCAACAATTCAACTCAGTAGGTAGAAATCGTCTCCAAAGTAGAAGCATCCAAATTCCTCTCTAAAATCATAAGACAAAAAATGCATGAAAAACACATTATCATAAATTCTATTTTTTTTATTTTATTTTGATTGTCGCATCTAAAGAATACGACCGGGTTAGGTTTTTATAAAAGGAAATATAATAATAAAAAAACACCCAAAAGCAACCATCATTTTTCAAACTAAATGAGTATATGAAGGCGATGAATTAGATGATTATTTAATAATGTAATGATGAGTTGTTTCATCGTGCCATTTGAATATTTGAGTGAGCTAGAGCCTAGAGAGGTGATAATAATTGGATCTAAAAATAGAGAGAGTTAACCCCTGACACCTGTGGCTGTAGTCGATTAATTTGTGTTTGTGAATCTCCAGCAATATGCAGCAAGGTATTTTACTCTAGCACATAAATAAACATAAATTGAATTTGGTTCATAAATTATATTATCTAAGACATGAATAAACATTTTCAGATGGTTCTTCAATTGGTAAAGCCATCCATCTCACACATGTTCTGGCTGCCTCCTTTGCTGGTTTGATTGCCGCCGGAGCCGCCTCGCGTTACCGGAAGAAAGGGTCCACGGTGGTGGTAGATCAGAAGATCGTTCCCCAAGTGTATAGAACAGAATCTGATCGTTTTGGAAAGATAGAAAAATTCTCCCACTATGTCGGTATGTTTTATCTTTTTGGAAATTCTCTTGCAAATATTTTACTAAGTTTGGGAATTCTCTTGCAAATATTTTATTAAGTTTGGGAATTCTCTTGCAATCTAAGTACAACTATACTAAACATAAGATATGGCAAAAAGTCAAAGACGCACAAATGTTTACCAAACAAAATTTTCATGCTAAATATATGTTGTCGATAGTATATCGATTATTTTGTCTAAACAAACAAAATATAAAAAGAGAACGATATCTGCCCCCAAAAAGAAACATATAAAAGTTTTGACAAATAGTTTAATTTGGAGGATTTTTTATTTAAATACCCATGTTTTTGAAAAAAGTAACTAACATAATTCATTCTAAAAAAGATATATTACATTATCCTATTTTGCACCGTCGCATTCCAACTAAAGGATTATTATTAAATTTAATTTTTTTTCTTTATTTTAATAATTGAGTAATGTTAATTTAATAAATAAAAAATATTTAAAAAACAAAATTATATTAATAATATCAAAAAGTATACATTAAAATAAAAAAAAATATAACGCAGTTGACTAAATGCATCAAAACAAATAATGTGTCCATAATCTTTTGAGAAAATTTTATCAGCAAGATAACATAGACACTTTATTTGGTTAGACACATATACTTAACTCCACTAACTCCACTAATGTATTTTATTTTATTAATACTATTTTAATTTTTTTAAAATACTTTTAATATTATTTATTTATTAAATTAACAATATTTATTTTTATTATTATTGTAATTAATTTTTATCTATCCGATAGAAGAAAAAAATAAGAGCAAATTATTAACAAAATAAAATTATATTGCTATTTTACATGAAAAATAGTAGAGACACATTATTTATTTTAGTACATTTAGTCAACTGCAATAAGTTTGATGTATTTTTATTTTAATTTAATATATTTTATTTGATTTTATTAATATAATTTTTTTTAAATATTTTTATTATTTTTTAAATCAACAATTGATTTATTAAATTAATAATTATTCAATTGTTAAAATGAAGAAAAATATTTATACTT
>JBBPBS010000968.1:28027880-28039878 GCA_037974835.1 Cicer judaicum
GTATATAAATTAAATCAAATAAATAAATAAAATTAATATCAAATTAATTTCTATACTCATGACTCTAAACATATTTAAGATATACATTCAACAATATGTTTTCACGTTATTTAAATAGCATGATAATGATTTTTAAGGTAAAAATTTATTAAAAATAAAAACTAGAGGCATAAACTTAACCCTATAAAAAAAAAGTAAAAAAATCTACAAACCTTGCAGATTTTTCGATCTTTCAACAAAAATAATATACTATAGTTTTCTTTTGTATATTTTTTTCTCTGTCTGAGAATTTGCTTCTATAAAATACTCTTCATTGACAACAATGATTCTGTAAATTATTAGCATCTCTTCGCTTTAAAAAAATTATGCAAATCCTTCAAATCATGAGCAATCTCTAGGATGTATACTATTATTAGTGATAATAACATTTGAATATTTTATAATCTCTTAAATTTAAATTTGCTTTTAAATATGAATGAATTTAATAATTTTGAACAATGTTCACCTATGACATTACATCATGATACTCATATTTGGATAATAAGAATATTTCTCTTCGTTGTTATGTGTTATCTGTATTAGATAAATTGAATTCAAAGATCTCGTGAATTACATTTGTTTCTTGGTGTAACTCGGCATCATCTTCTCCTGAAGTGAGTGAATCTACTACCACTTCTTCAATTGAATTTGAATCAGATGCTTAATTGTGATTCTTATCAATTTTTTTCTGATCAAAGGAGAAAAATCTTGAATAATCGTGTTGCCTTATAATTCAACGCTACGGATGTGATCTACAAAAAGAGAATTAACAACACAATAAGTACTAATACCTTAATTTTCTTTGTTGGTACCTACAGTTTCAACCTTGTTCGAAGCATCAACGTTATATATATTTTTATTTTTTTTTACCAATTTCCTTACAAATGTAACATCTTCAACATATTGAATTATTCCATGACAAATAGAATATTTTCAGCATTTATCTAAGGATTATCCTACAATCTTACAAGATTCACAAAACAATAACAAATTTTTCGTACAAAATATAAACAAAAATGCATATCTTTCCCGTTCAACCAGAATGCAATCTCTCGGCTCTTGTGGCATATCCACATTGATCAAAACCCGAGCAAAATACTCCAAGGTCTAATGTTGGTTGCTATATCAAGAGATAAATGAGTGCAATGGCTGAAGTGATTGTGAATATGATCTTTGCCCTCCAATATTCCATAGGTAGATTGTAGATACAAATCCAACATTAGACCTTGTGTTTCTTACCAAATTCAGATGAAATCTTTTGGCTAAGAGAAAACGTGAAGAAGACCTAGTTTCATAATACTTTGCTAATCAGTAGCAGAAACAAAGGAGAACTCGTAAAATCTTTTTCCAATGCAAATATCTTGTCATAAATCAATTGATTGTCACATTTTTAAAAGTTTTTAATATAAATCCGACAATGTGATAGGTGTATCAACTTTGGATGTGGTGACTCTACCATGAAGGTTATTTTTGCAACTCATCAAACTTAGTTGGTATCATTCTTCTAAAATTTTGATGGCAAGGGCGTACCCTTTAGTACAAGGTTTTGGCAACTGGTTCAAAGGATTAGTGCAACCAATTGAGTTGCTTGCCACTAAAAAGACATACAACACAATTGTTAATATGAACATCAAATTTAGTCTCTACCATTGTAAAAAAACACCGTAGTCTAAGGAGAAATATTGTATTTGTTGCTCAAATCAATTACTTTCAACGACAATATTGAGTTATAAATATTTTTTTGAGATTAAATTTGTGTCTTTAAAAGTTAAAAGATAATGTATATAATTCTTATTTATAACTCAAAGGTAAATAAAAATATTTTAAGTGTTATATTATTGCTCAAAATTCATTTAAAAAATTCACATTAAAAAAACTCTCTCCAACTTCACTTTTGAAGTCTCGCGTTTGAAAAATATATTCCTTTGGACTCTTATTTTCTTCTATATAAAGAGTGCACTACCATCATATGAAACAATCAAGAGTAATGAGAAAATGGATCTAAGTATATTGATCTTTGAGTTAGTTTAAATTATATGGATTTTAATTATTTTTTAATTTTTATAAAAAATTTAACTGATAGTTAAAGCAACACATTTGTTTTTTTAATGTTCTTTTTTTACTTAATCTTTTAGTTCATTTAATTTGAACTGTCATGCTAAACAGAGTTATTTATAAACTTAAATCGAGTTCGACCTGAAAAATAAATTAATGATGAACTCAAGTTAATTTTCAAACTAAACAATTCTTCTCAAGTTGAGTTGAACTTGAACTCACCTCAAGTTCAACTAAGTTGGACTCATTTCCATCTCTAGATCTAACCATTTGATTAGAGCCCAATACTTAGATAGTACATATAAAAAAAAAATGTCAGGAAAATCAACCCTTGAATGATTAAATCTCAGTTACCTTAATGATTAATCGTGCAGTTACCATAATACTTAGGCTTGTGTGTTGGCAGCTAGGCAAATAGGATTTGAAGATGCTAGTGAAGTACCAGAGTTATGCTTACTAGCCCAAGAATATCTAAAAAAATCCAAAGGGTGTGACCAAAGCATATATGAATATGTTGCCAATGAAAATGATTCAAGTTCTCTCTATGTCAAATTGGTTGATGAGTTTGAAAGATGCATCCTCAGTTATTTTGCATTTCATTGGAAACAAGCTCCAAATGTTATTAGTCAGGTTCACTCTCCATTCTTTTTTGCCCCTTGTTCTAATTAGTAATATTTTTCTTTGCTATTGAATATCTCTTTCTTCTGTCAAATTATAGGTATTGAATATTGAGTCTCAACACAAAACAAAGTTGAAGGAAATTCTATTGGCAGCTACAAGGTTATAACCTGTTCTTTTCAATTTATAATTTCTTTCTTTTATCATTCATTCAAATAATTGAAGATAAATTTTTTTATATTAAAGTTTTACCTTAAAAATGTCACATCATTATAGAGTTAGACACTTCAAGAGAAACTTAACATTTATTTATTTTAAAATAGGTGAGAATGACACTAAAATGTTTACAGGAAACAGAGATTTGAGACAATAACAAAGAACCTGAACGTGACAAGAGTTTTCTCTACTTTGGTAGAAGAGATGAAATTAATCAATGGAAGTATATCTAAAGAAGTCATGATACCCATGGCCCACAATGAGAGGAGTCCAGTGTTGCTGCTAATGGGTGGTGGCATGGGAGCTGGAAAGAGCACTGTTCTTAAAGACATTCTTAAAGAGTAATTGTCACTCATCTTAATTCTACTATTTGCATGTTTATCATTGCGCAATCCTAATAGCCCTACAAAATTTGTATTAAATGGTTGTCTCTCTAGTCACATCTTGACCGATGGTTGAATTATTTAATGTTAGCCTTTAGATCAATCCAACTACCGATGTGTGACTAGAGAGACAGTAAATAATCCAAGTGAACATCGTAAATATGGATATTCGAGGTTATTTGCAGATGTAGTTATTTTGTATTTATGTTTAATAAAATGGTTTTGACAGATCATTTTGGTTAGGAGCAGCTTCAAAAGCAGTGATTGTTGAGGCAGATGCTTTTAAGGAAAATGATGTCATATATAAAACCATTAAATCAAGGGGTCACCATGACGACATGCTTCAAACTGCTGAATTGGTATGGTATGCTTCTATGTATGTGATATTATTATTTTCATTGTATAATGTATATGCTCTAAATTTGTTAATAAAATTTAAATAGGTACATCAATCTTCGACTGATGCTGCATCGTCTCTATTAGTGAGAGCTTTAAATGACGGGCGAGACGTGATCATGGATGGTACCTTAGCATGGGAACCTTTTGTGGAGGAGACTATTGCTATGGCAAGAAATGTTCACAAATGTAAGTATAGGATGGGAGTAGGGTATAAAGTTGCAGAGGATGGAACAACTATTGAGAATTATTGGCAGCAAGTGAATGAGTCAGAAGAAGAACATCAATCAGAAGAAGAACTACGCACGCGAAAGCCTTACAGAATCGAGCTGGTCGGCGTGGTTTGTGATGGCTATCTTGCAGTTATTAGAGGCATTAGGTGTATATTCTTGTAGATTCAACTATATTAGTAATTTTGTTGTGTGATTTTTTGTTATGATATAGTTAACATTTTCTATTGGAATTTTATTAACAGGAGAGCTATTATGACAGGAAGAGCAGTGCGGGTGAATTCACAATTGCAATCTCATAAAAGATTTGCTAATGCATTTTCAAAATATTGCAAACTTGTTGATAATGCTAGAGTGTTTTGCACAAATGGTGTTGGTGTTCCTCCAAAGGTAAACATAAATACTTTTCCTTTCTTGTGATTGATTTTATATTTTACTAGTATTAAAATATTAAGAGGGTAATTTGTTTTGCATACATAACAGCTTATTGGATGGAAAGATGGTAATCACAATCTACTAGTGGATCCTGAAGACATAAAAAGCTTGAAAAATGTAGCAAGTTTGAATGATAAAGCTGATTCCATATGTGAACTTCACAGCGAACCTAATCCAGTAATGGAACCTGGTTCTATTTGGAATGACTTTGTTTTGTCACCTTCAAGATCAAGTGATCAAAAAGAATTAAGGAAATCCATTTGTAAAATAGAGAAATCCATCAGAAAAATGTGACCAATATAGTGGCTACCATAAAACATATTTTACTATCTTATGAAGTATATTATTATTTCTTTTCGTGTTTATTTAAATCCTGTAATTTACTAAAACAAGAAACAAATGGCTTTTTAATGGATTGATGTAAAACCATTACACCATCCTGAAATTTATTAATTGGTGCAAATGAAAAAATATTTTTAGAAATACATACATCCTGAAATTTATTAAAATGCGTAAAAAAAAAGTTGATAAATAAAAGGACTATTTAATAATGCGCATACCCTTGACACCTTCTGTTGTGGCTCTAGTCAATTAATTTGCAGCAAGGTATTTTTCATAGCACATAAATAAGCATACGTTCAATCAAATTTGGTTCCAAAATTAATCATGTTATATACCACCCGTGCGTAATGTATGTGGAAATTCAACATAATGTTTTTCAGATGGTTCTCTCGCTAAAGCCATTCGCCTCACACATGTACTGGCTGCATCTTTCGCATTACCGCAAGTACTTATGCCAAGGATAGAGAAATTTGGTACTTATGTTTTACCTTTTCAGATTTCTGTTGTAGCTAAGTACTATCCTATCCTTTTTCAATTGATGCACTCTATGATAATTACAAACATAATATATTACTGAGAATTACTGGTGTGAGTAACTGAATGCGACGGAAGAAGAACTACGCTGGAACGCCTTAGAGAATGGGTGAATTCACAATCGAAATCTCACAAAACATTTGTTAATTCATTTCCAAGTTAGGGTGAAATCTGCAAACTTGTTGATAATGTCAGGGTGTTTTGCACAAATGGTCTTGGTGTTCCACCAAAGGTGTAAACATTAATGTTTTTCCTCTCTTGTGGTTAATTTTACACTTTACTGGTATTAAACATTAACTGGAAAGAGTTAAGAGAATCCACTCATAAAATAGAGAAGTCCGTCAGAAAAATGTAACCAACAATCCAACATGGTTGCTGCCAGAAACCAAGTGTTTCTATCTTATGAAGTGTGATATTATAAAAATAAAATAAAAAAATTGTTCCAATCCTATGATTTACTAAGATAAGAAACAAACGGCTTTTTAATGGATTTTTAATGGATTGGTGTGTAACCATTACACCATCCTGATATTTCTAAACTGGTGCAAATGAATAACTATTAATCAAAATGATGCAAGTTATTCATAGAAAAATGATACTATTCAATATTTTATAAATTAAAATAAAATTGATCACAATCAGTAGATATTTTTTATATAGTTATCCTATTCCTCAGCCATATGTTAAAAGACCTATTGACTTATTCAATTCTAGAGAACTTCATTACCAAGAAATGTATATACATACATCTTATACTAACCGAAACACTGTATAAGCAATTACATTCAAGACATCGTCCAATTGCATGCCCTATGACAATCTCATTGGATTGAGCTTGAACTTTTCTGTGGTTTGATCTGAACGAGCATGCTCTTACATTCTTCTTCAATCAGCTGCATTCCAATGTATTTGAGTGCCATTAACGATTTACATAGGTGTCGTGAATCCAAAAAAATCACAACACTTGATCTTCAACTACGGCGAATTCCTCAGATTGGAAATACATAGTATCACTTTCAACTTCGCTATCATCTTCACTATTATAGATCTCATCTCCTTCCTTACCATCCTCCACCTACATATATATAAGACATTAACACACAAATTTAAAATGAAATGCAGTGTTATAAACTTTTATAGCACAGTGAGAGACGGGACCTCAGAATTATCATCATCTGTAGAATAAGCCAAATCTAATTTGTTATACAATGCTTCATCTCCTTCCTCCTTTACTTTCTCCATTTGTTCCTACAAAAAAAGGTACAGTTCAAACAAGATCAGGAAGGAAACAGAGGCTTCCATATAATATACAGCATAGATTGCAAATATTAGATGGTAAAAATGTAACGACCAGCAGGACATACTATTTCAGATCTTAACTTCTCCACGTTACTTTGCAATGTTGAAATGTGAGTCGAAAGTGCCTGTTTATCAACAGAATGAGGCAATTAGTTCCATTCCACACCCCTAAACTTGGAGCAAAGGGAAATTTCTTTCATGGGTCTTCAGAACATCAGAAGAAAAATAGCATAGAATTATGCATTAAATTGATAGGCCATATCCAGTGGTTCTGCTGACTGATGTTAGGTAATCATAAAATTGTAGTCTTGAAGTAAATAAATTAATGTTCGTAACAAATGTTTTATCTTCATATTTACATGAAGATTGTAGTTATAAGAAATAAGTCTGTATGCATACCTCATGCCGCTGAAGCTCAATTGAACGTGCAAGAGCCTTTCTCTTTGTCAAAAGATTCTTTGGTCTCAATGTCGAAGGACGCTGGTAATCCTTTCCCCGGTAAACAAGTATAGAATATCCTTTTGAAACTTTGTCAACTGAAACCAGAACACCACCACTCTCAGCTTCAAGCGCTAGTGCGATTTTCTTTACCTGTTCAAAGTTTTTAGCCTTTACAATTATCTTGATCAATTCGCGATACTTCCAGTGCAAATGCATGTTCTCGATAGTACCATCAAAAACTCCGCGTCTACCTGAAACCATGAATTACATCTCGCCCTTAGCTAGTGATGAAGTGAATCAAAGTGGTCCTAACAATGAGTAAAGACATTTTTATCTACATAGAGCTCTACCTAGAAGTAAGAAAGCTTTCATTCGCAATCCTAGTTTGCGAAACATAAATCTCTCTTCATCGGTTATACTTTCAGGGTCTGCTGTGTTTTCTGACGGCTTCAAAGACTCCTCCACCTTCATTAGGGCTTTTTCAGCTCTCATTATCTTTCTTTCAGCCTGGTAAGCAAAATCCACAGATCACAGTCAGGTAAATTCTAAATTGGAAAATAATTCTAGTGTGCAGTTAGCTATCAAAAGACGGCAATAAAGAATAGCAAAACCCCCAGTACCATTGACATTGTGGGAATTAAGCACAATAAAAAATTTAGGCTTGCCGATAATGTGGGAATCAATTTAAGATATAATATACATAACAAGTCAAACATGAAAAGCATTAGCAAGGCCCCAAGAGACCTCCATGATATGAGGAGCATGGAGGACTTACAAGTGAAAGCTTCTGTTCTAACTTCCTAACAAGGTTGGCATGCCGTAGTTGTTCTACTTCTCTCATAACTTTTTGCTTGTGACGCTCATCCAACGTCTTTCCCCACTTTGCATCTGCATCCAAAGTTTCACTGAGAGTTCCAGCCTCTGCCACTGACAACTCGGATGTATTAATAGCTGGTATGAGCAACGATGACGCTCTCAATCTTGCTTGCTCCTCCTCATCCTGCATTGCTTTTGCCATTCTTTCCCTCTCTAGCAAGGCTTCAGTGACATCTGATGATAAAAAACTCTTCCCTCGAAAAAAGACCAAGAAGTCTTTATTTCTCGACAGTATTGTACCACCTGTCAATTTCTGCATCCGGAAATAAAAAGATATGCTTAAGAAAACGAAGCTACAATAATGTCAACAAGTTTTATCAAGGGAACCGGGAAAAAAAATGATTAATCACCTTGATCTCTTCTGCCATTCTCTCACTGGTAGTTAGCTGCACACCACGTTTGAGTGCAACTTTTGCAATAGAACTTTTTTCCCACAATTTGATCATGGCTGCAGCTAAACCTTGAAGCTGCCTGTTTCTACCTATATTTCATGAGTAATTTATGATCACAATGAAAGTCATAACTTCCACATGCATAACTGCATAAGGGCAAACAATGACAAACCTAATGCAAAATGTGGAGGGAGTCCCCTAGCAATCCTTCGTAGAGAAGTTGCCTCCTTTAAACCAAGTGTCGGTCTCACTCCAAAAGGAAGAACTCTGAATGGAGGTTGGTAACCAGGAACGGTTGGAGGAAGCATATCTGCGTCGACAGGCAATGGCTCACACCCAGGCCAATCTGTATATCTAGGACCTAGACCATCCAATAACTTGTCTACTTCATCTTCATAAGTTAATTTTGGCAGATTGTCTTTTTCTTTCTGATAATTTGTAGATTCTAATTTTTCCAATGATGTATTTGTCTCAGAATTAGAAGTAAGTTCGGAAGGTTTCACTGCAAAATTATCAGAAGGTTTTGATAAAAACTTAGAAGAGTTTTCACTTTTCCTATATAACTGTTTATTATGTTGTATTGACGGATCCTTGTAGCTCACACCCCTGTATAAGGAAACAGAGTTGCCAGATCTCCAAATCACCAGACCACCAGTTTTTCTCTGAATTAACAAGAATTAACAAGAATATAGCAACGGTTAATATAAAAGAAAAATTGAAGACTCAAATGAAATTTACATACAATATATGAAATTCTATTGTAATACAACATTTGACGACCAAATTATGCATCACAACATTGGAGAACATTTAAAATAAAATATACGAAATATTACGCTCTAAACAAAAAATGATAAACAACTGATCATCTCCTGGAGACAGCCTTGAAAAAAAACCTATTTGATATTAATATAGCCATTCATAATCAGGTTCCCTAGCTCCAATCCGAGGAAAGGATGAGTACTAGAGAAAGAGACTGGGCCTATTTTAGATTGACTTATTTGAACTTATCTACTGGTATAATCACTTGTGAGACTATGGCCCCATCTGGATAAACAACTTATGTAAGAGCTTATGGTATGAGAGCTTACGTCGTAAGCTGTTATACTCAATAAGCTATTTAAGTTTGGATATGTACACTAAGAAGTATATTACAAAAATTGAACTGTTTGGATGTGTCATTCCAAAAGCAATTATAAAATGCTTATATAATTTTATAAAGTTAAAAAAAAAAATAAAGAATCAAATCATCAATAAAATGTCTATAACAGTTTAACATCCGCATGTCACTCCTATGTAGTACTTGTTCAACACAAACATTCATAAATATATCATTGTTATTTGCATTCCATTCAGCCTTAGTCGTTTACCAGTGTTACTATTTCTTTTCCCCAAATCTTGATTTGCCTCCATTTTAAGGCTATTATAACAAAATATAAAACAATATGAATGATATCAAATTTCACAATCTCATGCTAGTACTAAATTTCAAAGCATATCCAATTAAACACATGTCATCAGATTGTCAAGACAACACATGTTCTATCAAGATGAGTGTAGCAAAAATATATATAGAATCATCCTAAAAACATGAAGATGAAAACCAAAAAACAAAGTCAATAGGCTACAAAATCATAAGCTCCGCCTAAGCATATTGGATAAGCTAATAGTCAGAATTTATGAAAATATGGCATAAGCAGCTTATAAAATTGTGATAAGCCATTTTTATAAATTTATCGAAACACCTTTTTAAAGGCTTATGTTAGTAGATAAGCCCACATAAGCCAATCCAAACAGGCCCAATGTCTATGAGAGAGAGCTTACAGAAACATCTTATGACATGCTTAAAGGCATATATATGGCTATAAGCTCTATAAGATAACTCATTTTAAAAACTTATAGTTTATATAAAAATGGTTTGACTTTTCTTTGTAGTTTCATCAAGTTGTTTTTCCAATCATAGCAATTCCAGAAGCAAAATAAATGCAATGAAACTTGTGTACATTTATCTTATAGACAATTCCCTGCCTATGCTGTCAACCATTGTGCTATTGTGCTATGTCTTATTGTGTAGAAGACCTTTTTCCATACATGCAAAACATAATATAATATTGCATGCAGTTTAGGTTGGTCTACCTGGTCTCAAGAATTTCATAGTTGCACAAGTTTTTCAAAAAAAAAAAACAAGACTTATTGAATACACAAAAAGCTAAAGGTAAAAAATCAAACCTCAAGTATCTCATGCATCCTCTTCATGTTAAGAGCAGCATCACCTTCAAACTTAAGCCTAACAATCTCAGAAGTCTTCCACCTCTCATGAATCTTATCAACAACAGCTTGAGTAACACCACCACCCCCAATTCTTGTCTTATGCTTCTTCTCAAAAGTCAACTTTAACAACCTCTTCAATTCAGATTCAGGAAGTGTCAATTCAGCCAAAGATGTCTTACTTTTCTTCCTTAAACCCTTCCTCTCTTCTTCCTCTTCATCATCCACACCTGTCTTCTTCTCCCATGGAAACCTAACTTCACCACCATCACTTCCAAATCTGCCAACCCCAAATGGAGATTCTGATGAAAATCCACCTTTTGTATTAGGCAAAATTCCTTCTTCCACATAAAAAATATCCTCCACTGATCCTTTTTCAATTACTCTCTCTTTTGTATTATGATCCTTTTTCTCATCATCATCATCATCATACCCAAATTTCTTCAATTTCTCAACAATCCTATCCATGGTACTACCACCATTATTATCTTCATCATCAGAGCTCGAAAAATGGGATTTTGATGAATGCCCATTTCCGGAATTTCGATAATTAAGAACGGCACGTGGAGGTTTTGGACGATTGTGTTTGGAAGAGGGTTGGTTCCAATGTTTCAACCAGGTATGAGTGGAGAAGGTGTTGCGGGGTAAAATGGGGTATTTTTTAAAAGGGAAATTGGTGGAGGGTGTTTTATAAGTGATGAGGTTGTAGGTGAAGAAGCGAAGAGAATTGAAGTTAGGAGAAGAAGTGTGAAATGAATCGAGGAATGGGTGAAGTTGGCGAGTGGGTAAGAGAGACATTGATTTTGATAACGATAAACTCACATGAATTAAGAGAGGGAATTAAAGAATGAGTGTGGTGTTAGGGTTTAAATTGAAATTGAAATTGAAATTGAAATTGAAGAAGTGGCTTCTGGTTGTTAAACTGTTCGGGGAAGAAACAGATATCCAGGATGGTTTCTGGTAGCGCCAAAGCCACAATGGATAGGAACTCTTGATACTCATTTTTCACTCCCATTTCCAAATATGTTTTTTTCTACTAAATTATTGGGATATTATGTAATTGATGTCATTAATATTCGAATTCAAAATTTTAAAATAATTCATGTTTACTTAAAATTTATTAATTATTTGAGTTTCATTTTTTTTTATTATTGGGATAATCTTTAATAATCATAATCATTTTTTTATTGAGTTCATCTATTTTAAAACAATGTTATATACAATATGATATGGTTCTTTACGACCATATCACTAAAAATAGAATTTTACGGTTGGAAAATTAATTATATATTCACTGATTCAATTGAAATAGTTAAATCAATTAAAAATATATATATTTTTATTAAAAAAAAAAATTTATAATGTTTTTTAGTAAGATTTAATGTTTTTATTTTAAATTGAAAAATGCGTTGTGTAGTAAATGATATTTTCACCAAAAAGTAATGAATTTATACAATTGGTCTATTTAACTGTT
>JBBPBS010000968.1:28040204-28052119 GCA_037974835.1 Cicer judaicum
TTTCAAATTAAGTAGTTGAAATTTTGACCATTCATTCAAAAATCAAACAAGTAATATTTGGAGAATTCAGTGTGATTTGTCTTAGATATATAATAGAACTGCTATTTAAAAATATCTCTGTAAAAGAGAGGAGATGATACGATAAAATAACAAAATTTTATTTGATGTCAATATAAAATTATTTTATATTAATATTATAATACAAATTATTAGACTATTTACAAGCAGAAAGATAAGTGTGTCTTATCAATTATGTGTCACAAACTTAAACTTAAATGTTTGTCGAAGAAAGCCAACAATAAATGAGAAAATGAGTTAAAGTCAACATTTTCTCTATTTAGATATCCAATTGTAATTTTGATCTTAATACTTTGATATATTTTATTAGATGGGATAATGTGAATATCTTTTAACTTTATCCAATGCAGTAGTGTAAAACTCTTGAGAGAGAGTTTTGTTATTTATTATAGTCCTACTTACTCAAAAAATTAGTCTATGTGCATAAAAGATACACAATTTAAAAATAAAATAAAAAAATAACACAATTAATTGATTAGTAAAGTAAAATTAAGTTCCTAACTATTTGTTAATTTTGTAAACTACTATCTCTATTCTTTAATATATATATATATATATATTGTCAAATCACAAAAATTAAAAAAAAAAAGTTAGTAGTATTAAATTTGTTAAAATTTGATATTATTTTTACAAGTTTATATTTAATGAAAAAAAAACTAGTTAATGTTTGTATTATAGTTTTTCTTGTTGATCGCAAAAAAAATTTATAAATTTGCTAGACGTATATTAGTAAAGAAATAATTAATACATTTGAAAACTCAAAAAAAAATCTTATAAAAAAAATAAATACAAAATTATTAAAAGGGTCTTATATTTAAAAATAGATGTAATAATATTTATTTATCTATTGAACTTGATATTACTTATTGCTTTATGAAAATAATATGCAAATAGTTTACATACCCAAAATAAATAGGCAAATAGCCAACAAAATTAATGTTGCAAAAGCTTAAAAATAAAAATAAATAAATAAACTAAGAAAGAGTTGAACAAAAGAGAATTGCATGCATATTTTATGTGCATGCAAAGCATTTATTGAATTTTATAACTAACTAACAAATGAAGTGAAGCCACTGTTTATTTTCTACCCTTTCATCAAGGGTAAATACATAACACACACTAGGCTTTCATCTTCATTGACATACAAACATGCAAATATATATATGTAGACAATTACATGAATTCAAAACACATCAAATCAAAATTTGCCAAAGCTAGCAAACTTATGGGAGCAACCTCTTCCCTTTCTCAAATTCATATCTTGCCATTTTGTGGAGCATCATCATTGTGGCAACACTTGTAATTAACAGATGACACCTCCATCACACGTCCACACGTGGGATTTGGGCATGATATAGTAGCAATAACATTTCCATTAATATTGTTATCAATATTAATAATTTCACATGGTGGACGGACACGTGTCTCTTTAACCTTAGTATCATAGTATTCTTGGAATGCAATATCAAATCCTTCTTTTTGTAGCACTTTGTCTTTCCATACATCAAAATCAGCCAAAGTTTGATACATAGGCTCACCGTGACCCAAAAGCTTAACATTGTATCCTTTGGTGAGAATAGCCCAACCTTGTAGATCTTGTTTAAGACAAAGCAAACTTTTCACAATATCTTGAATTTCACAATCTAGAGCATCTTGGTGTTTTTTGAGTCTCTTGCTTTCTATTTCAATCCAAAAACGAGGAACTATTTTTGGGTCATCTTTTCCCAATTGATAGTGTTCTATTATAGCATCTGCCCTTAAGATAGTTTCATGTCTTTTTGTTTTCTCCAATGCTAATGTGAAGTCTTGAGTCCATTTTTTGTCACCACCTCCATAGATGAAGATATATCTGACTCCTTTCACCTAATAACTCACATTGAAAACATATTTATAAAAAAAAACAATTGTATCAATCTCTCATATTTAATAGTAAAAAGTAAAATTAATAAGATTACACAGTTGAACTGCAAAAAAATTATCCTATTTTGAAATTAACATCCATATAAAACATACAAATTATATTGAGCCTTAATCTTTATCATCACATAAATTAATTTTGTGGAGTTGAATTAGATGCAACATCAAATACGATATTAAAGTCTATTTTAAATATATATTCCACTACTCATATTATCCCCTTACTAGGCTCATTAGTCATTAGTACTCCATGTGAGACACCAAATCTCAAGTTATAACTTGATATAAATTCTATGTTTTAAAAGCTAAATCGAACATTAAACCAATAATACCTTCCTTCGAGTTGTGGTTCAATTATTCTAAACTATTTAAATTGAGATAAAATTAAGATCAACCTCCTCAAATGATCGAACCATAAATAATGTCAGTTTACGGTTTAATTAATTAAATCGTATATTTCAGATTTATTTTTAAAACATAAAAATATCAATTTACGGTTTAATTAATTAAATCTATTTCATATTGATTTTTAAAACATAAAAATATTAGGTTTACATGTGTATTATGATATAATGTTATATTTATTTACCTGTATTCCAAGATTTACTCTCTTTGTAACATCCCAAAACCATTTCCATTTTTGAGTAAGATCATAACCATCTTTTTTCCTAAAAGGGAATGAATCTATTCCCCATTGAAAAATCAAGTTCATTGCATCTTCATTCATAATTTCACCTAAAGGGTTGAGCACAAGGACAATAGGCTTATCTCTATAATTCAAAATCTCTCTTATGAATCGAATGTCTGATAACTCAGGCAAGTACTCCACTGCATAAAATCTAATCTTATTCTTTAAAGAATTGAATTTGATCTTCTCGCCTTCGTCATCGCAGATGGGAATCCACAAAATCTTGAAATCCTCTTTCTTGTAACCTTTTATCACTTCTTGTGGATTGTCAAGCAATCTTTCACAGATCGAATTCAAAAGCAAAATCTCATCTTCAACTTTGTTAAGGCTTGAAATGAATAATAACACATATTTCTCTTTGAACACTTCAATATCCTGTGTTTCATACATAAAATAAAAGTACACATAATCATTAATCATGTTTTTAAGATAACAATACACAATGGTTTAAACTTTAGTACTAACTGTTTTTGTTTTGGTGTTGCCATCATATATTAGGAGATTATCTCCATTGCGTTGGATTAGAAGCTTTAAGAAATCAACAATATTTTTAGGATTGGAAATTGCTTTCTTGCGCTTCAAGTATTCTTCAACAGAATCTGCAGCAAATGGAGACAGCATCATTTGATCAGTTTCATTCACTTACTTTATTCATCCAAAAGTTTGAAAATAACTTTTCTTCCTAACATACAAAAAAATAATAATAACAATTAACCACTAATTAAGTGTATTACCTATTTGCCTTTTGCTCAGTATCAAATTTTCCTTCAATTTAGAACCAACCAAAGAAAGTTTGTCTTTAAAACTTGATAATGTATAGTCCCTGAAATAAGAATTACATTTATATAATATTCCCACAGTTGAGTTAGAATTGTGTTGACTAAATTTTAACTTCAGCATCTCTTATAAAGACTACAATAATAATAAGTATAATGTGATAGATAGTTATATATAATACTAATTTTTTTATCTCTAATTATTTTAATATATTTTGAGGTGACATAAAATATAGTTGAAAAAGAAGATATAAAACTTACGAAACACCAACAATGTTGGCAGTAGCAGCAACAATGGAAGCAATGATCCAATAAACAGCAACAGGAATATCTTGCAATGCATCAGACAAAGAAGGAACTTCAAGAGTGTCATAACCAACACCACACCACGTGGCCCATTCGTTAATGTGCATAAGCACTTCCGTTATCAACACAACCAAATCTGTAGCAGGAACAGGAACTTTTCTGCTTTGAATTTGATTCAGCTGTTTCAAAGAGTTAACAAATTGATCTGATGTTGAAATGTCAGTGAGGTACAAAAGATTCCCATATTCCAAAGTGAATGCAGCCAGAGTTATAAGTGCTTTTGCATCCCATGAATAGGTTTTCAGATGTTGAAGAATCCACATTGTTGTTTGGTGCACATAAAGTTCGCCACGAGGCCTTGTTATCATCTATAATAATTTAAGAAAATAAAAATAATTATATTAGTCACTGTGTTATTTGTCAAGACACTTAATGTTTTCAATTTGAAATCTAAGTGTTGCACGTAGTTATATATATATATACACACTTATATGTTACTAGACATTATATGAAACAAAGTCTTTTTTTTTATTTGGTATAAAAGTCTCCCCTGTTTGAAGCAGAATAAAGTATTATGATATAATTATATAGTAGAGAATAATAATGATTATGAAATCAAATAACCTGACAAGAAATCAGCTTCAATGTGCGAAATTCTGGTTGGAAATTGGTTACAGCACCTCTGTTTTCTGCTAGCCTTGTCTGTACCTGTAAAAACTTTAGCATTCTCATATTTTATTTGATAAACATACATAATTTTCTATATAATATTTATATATAGGTACATTGAGAATATGATGTTATAAATAAAATTTAATAACCATAAATAGTGTAAAACAATTTTATGTTACCATTCAATAAAAAGTTATGATATATTCACATAAATTTATTTGTAATCATAATTTAAAATAAATGCAAAACGTATACTTTAGATGTGATTGGAAAACTATTTTATATACACGATAAATGTCCTATTTTCTCGAATATTTTGTATATAAACAAAATGAACGAAAGTAAGTGAATTTACCCGGTGTATAACATTGGACACAATGTTGAAAAGGACATCTTTATCGCACTTATCATCATCATGGAGGTGGGTCAGATAAACTTTATCCAAAATCTGAGAGTCGTTAAGATCAAATGGGTTTGGCAGTTTAGCTCCATTGGACAGTGACATTGTGATAAATTCAACTTTAGGCTATATTTCAATTATTTAATTTGTTGGGGATAAGCAAATTGGATGCCTTGTGTTGTTTTGTGAGATTGGTGCTCCTACATATTTATAGTCTCCATAGTCATAAGAGTTTACACTTGGCATAACTACTTTAGTATATTAAAATTGAGTTTAATTAAAAAGTGAAAATATACTAAGTAGCTTTTGATGGGGCCTTCTTCAAACGTGAAATGTGCCACATTGATATGATTTTCACAACATATCCCTTGTTGGGGTCACTATATGTAGGATATCATCGTCTATTTCCTTGGGATTTCACCAAACTTTTGAAAAATATGATTTTTTTTCCACTGTTCAAATAGGAAAAATAAAATATAATAGCTAAAGAAAAATGTTATGTTTCCAAGAAAAGAACAATGATATATCCTTAATGTTATCAATAAAGATGCTTTCATGAGAACCATGACAAAAATCATATTAACATCTTATTATACCTTTGACACACAAATACATAGACAATCAACCTATAATATTATTATTTTTTTATTAAAAAATCAAGTGATAACATAAGATTTATATAAAACTTAATCATGAAAAATATCTATTTATTTTTGCATTCGACAAATTACTGGATTGATTTTTACTAATGTCATTAAAAAAAGATAAATATAAATCTATTTTATAAATGTTCAATAATTTTATAGTTTTCTTTATTTTATAAGGAAACATCATCCTCTCACCTTTATTTTTTTATTAAAAAAATATATTCTTTGCATTCAAAACAAACATTGAATCCTAATTAATTTGAGTCAAATTGAGTGGATTCATTTCAAGCGTTAAAACTCTCTACGAGAGCTTATTCGGCATCTTTCTTTTGTACATGTTACCAATAGACATCCTTAGCCAAGAACTCTGTTTCCTTCGTACAAGGAAAAGCAAAAAGCAAAGTATCATTAGTAGTAGTAGTGTTATAAGGTGGTTTGGAGAATTGTAAAAGGTTATATATTCAACTCATTTTTCTAACAAAATTAAAAATAAATTAACAATCTTAATTAGTTAAAAAATAATATTTGTGAATTAAAATAAATAAATAAAATAATAAATATTTCACAGGCCTGTCTAAAACTCCACCCATTATAGCTCTACATAAGAAGTAGGGGTGTGTACATTTAAATTGATATAAGTAAAAATTATATATTCATTCAAAAAAAAAAAACAAATCGACACAAAATCAAATTTTATTGGATTATTTGGATATGTTTGTGAGAATCACTTGGGTAAAATTAGATTTCAAATTATTATATTGAAACCAAACCATATATATTAATTTATTTATTATTAGTATGAAATGTTGTATTATTTTTATTTGTTGATTTATTTAGTTATTATAATTATGTATTTATAAGATCTAATAATATTTCTTTAATAAAAATAGATATACTATTTTAATGTTTTCATCAAAAGAAATTATAGATCCTCCACTGCCAACATTGAAATATCAGTTTTTTTTGTATTTTTATGGCACTTAGTGTGTAATCTTAACAATATTGTAATCTAATTCATACTAATTTAGTACAGAAATCGGATAAAAACACTTTAAATTTATATATAATTTTCTTCTTTTCTTCTTTTATTTTAAACTCTTCAAGTATTTGTTTTGGATAATATCAATATATTAGAGATCATAACATCTTTGAGAGAGAGATTTGTGTGTTATAAAAAAATTTGGATAATGTTATTCTCTAATTTGTTGTTATGGAACTAGATATTTACATTGAGAATATGCATTGCAAACCTTAAAAAGAATGCTAAAAGAAATATTAACAAATATCTCTAAACCACTTTGTTAAGAACTTAAATTTATAAATAAAATCTTTAAAATTGTACGTTTAATACTTTAAAATTACAAAAATTAAAATTTTCCATTATTGTTTTTTTCTTGATAAGTGTCCATAACACACATGGTAGCTCAAATCTAAAAAAAAAAAAAATTAAAAAACTATATGTTTTTTTTTCCTTTATAATATTTATGTTGTGATGGTATTACTTAATTTTCCAGTGTTTGATTATGCTTAGAACATAATAGAAGAGAATTGTGTGATAAGTATCTATCTTCAAACACCTTTCCAGCAAACTCATCCCATTGTTGCTAAAATAATTAAGGAGGAAGAAATGAAGAAAGTAAGCATAATTAATTTTATTCAATGAAAACAAGATTGAGTAACTAACATACAGACGAATTATATAAAGCCATTATTGAGGTTCAACCCATTGAACAAAGGGGAACAAAAGTGGCTATAGCACACAACGAAAATTCGTCTTGACCAACAACACACACATACATATATGTATATATATTAAAGCTTGATATATGCTTATAAAGCAAATAAAAAGTTGAGAACATAAATCCTCCTTCATCCTTATAAATCAATTGCAGCAACTATTTGGATCATCACGATGGCAACACTTGTAATTAACAGAAGTAACTTCCATCACACGTCCACAACTTGGATTAGGACAACTTATAGTAGCCAAAACATTTGAAGAATTATAAGCACAGGAAGCACTTGAAGATATCTCTTTTAACTTAGTATTATAATATTCTTCGAAAGCTACATCAAAGCTTTCTTTCTCAGCCACATTATTTTTCCACTTCTCAAAATCAGCAACTGTTTGATACATAGGTTCACCATGACCCAAAAGTGTAATATGATGCCCTTTACTTAGAAGAGCCCATCCTGATGGATCTTGATTGAGACAAAGTAAGCTTTTCACTGCTTTTTGTATTTCGCAGTCTACACTGTCTTTGCATGCTGTCTTCTGTTTTTTTCCAGCTACACCGATCCAGAAGTATGGAATTTTTGATGGGTCATCTTTTCCTAATTGGTAGTAATCAATGGTGAAATCTACGTCTCTTATGTTTTGTTTTTTTTTAATGCTTCCTATTGCTTTTGTGAAAGCTTGGATCCATATTGTGTCGTTGCCTCCGTAGATGAATATGTAACGGTCCACTTGATTCTCCTGATTCACAAAGGTAACATTAACACATTATTAATTTCATCATATCAATAATCATGCTTCTAAATTTTAGTTGTTATCTTTACTTATTTATTTAGTAATCAATACTATTACCTCTATGTTGTAACCTACTTTGCTCATTAACTTCCAAAACCACTCCCATCTCTTACGGATATCAGCACCATCATGTTTCCTAAAAGGAAAAGCATCAAATCCCCATTCAAACATCATCTCCTTTGCATTCTCATTTATCACCTGACCTTTAGGATCAATCAGTGATATAATAGGCTCGTCACCCGCCCAATAATTCAATTTCTCCTTTATTATTATATTCCCTTGTAGCTCAGAGAAATATTCCAGCACATGCCATTTCATGCTTTCCTTATACTTCCTAAACTGTTCCTTCTGCTTTTCATCCCAATTATCCACAATAGGGACCCACAAAATCTTGAAATCCTCTTTCTTGAAATCTTTTTTCACTTCTTGTGGGTTGTCTTGTAATCTTTTGTGGATTGAATTTAACATCGATATCTCATCTCCAATGCTGTCTAGGCTAGAAATGAATAGCAACACATAGTTATTCTTGAAGACTTCAATACCCTGATTGAGAAAGAAAAGAAAAAAATATCCTCTTAATTCAATGTAGTTATGAATGTATATTATGGTAAATTAACTATTAATGTTTATCTAGTTTAGTTGGTCAAAATAAATGTTCCATGTTCTTCCAATCTAAACATGTTGGTCACATGATAGTTTGTCAATTACTTTGATTGAATAAAAAATATCCAATATATGTAAGACAATAATAGTTTTAGCACTAACCTGTTTAACTTTGTTATTGTCTTTAAATATAGATGCTATTTGATCAGATCCCTTGCCTTCGATCAGAAGCCTCAAGAAACCTACAACATCTTTAATCTTGTCATACTTTGCCAAAATCCCTTGACCATCATCAATCGTACCTGCAAAAATAGAAGATAATCAAACTTCAAAGAATTGAAGTAACAGGAAGCACCAAAGTACATATGTAGTTATTTATGTACCAATTTGCACTTGAGAAAGTTCCAAATGATCCTTCAAGCTCTTAGAAACTTCAGAAAGCTGTTTCTTATAATCAGATAATGTATTCTCCCTGAAAGAAAAATAATAATAATCTTATTTACACACACATTGAGAATATAGAGACAAACTTCAGAAAGCTTTTTCCCTCTCTAAATTGTAAGACTTACGATATACCGACGAGGTTGCCAGTAGAAGCAACAATGGTAGCAAGTGTCCAATAGACAACAAGAGGAATATCTTGCATAGCATCTGACAGAGAATGAACTACCTCTAAATCATAATTAGCAAACAATTCTGACCACTTTAGAATGTCCCGAAGCACTTCCAATAACTGTGTGGCTAAATCAGTTATATCAGATGAGACTTTTTTTCTCAATTCAACTTGGTTCAATTGCTTCAATGAGTTTCCAATTGTTGTGTCTGATGATTGAACCCTATAAAGGTGCCAATATTCACCATACTCCAAAGAGAAAGCAGCTAGTGCTATAAGTGCTTTTGCATCCCATGAAAACGATCTCAGACGTTGAAGAATCCACATTGTTGTCTGGTGTACACATTCTGGAGTGCCACGTGTCGTTATCATCTGTTACCGTTCACACTATCTATATTAAAATTCTCCATATATTTTATGTAACTATTAACACATATCATTATCTCATAAGCTATATCAAGCGCGGTATTTCATAGTTTTGACAATTTCAATTCCACGAAACTATCTAAAATACCATAACATAAATGATAATTAACCTGGCAAGAAATCCTCTTCAGGTCATGGAACTCTGGTTTGGAAAAAGTCTGTGTCTGAAAACAATTAAATTGTCAGTTCAGTTGCATAGTACATAAATTATAAATAACATAAAGTTTTGTAATTAATGATGACATAAAATAAGTGAAGTAAAAATTATATATTAAGTGAAGAAGGAAACTGGGTGTGGTAAGAATTAATTACGTTAAGAACAGAATTAGTTGTAGAAATTTGAGATGAGGCAGAGATGATGTTGGAGACAAGCCCCAAAAGGATTTTCGTATCGTAATTTTCATCATCATTGACGTGAGTGAGATAAACTTTGTGAACGATCTCATGTCTTTCAAGGTCAAAGGGATTAGGGAGTTCAGATTTGTGCTTTTGGATCTTAGTGCCATTTGATGGAGCAGAGGACAATGCAACAGTATTAGACATGGTGAACTGGTGATTAGGTGATTTGTATCTCAATCAAATTAATTCTTGCTTTGATGAGCTTTCTAGATATGCACTTCACCTATTTATACTTCGAATTATAATAATCAGCGTAGACAGTACTATTTTTATTATTAAAAGTAAAAGTGAAAAAGGAAAAGTAAAAATTAAAATAAAAAACAAGGTAGCTTGCTTGTGAATCAGGCATCAGCTGTCTCTAAGCGTGAAACATATGGAATGTTGTTTTTACAATAATACCCTCACATGTTTGGTATGTGAGATTAGCTTCATCAGGGATTTCATTGCCATTTTATTTAAATTGAAATTGAAATTGAAACTATTTTTACTCAAACATTCTTTTTGTCTTCAATACGCTAGAGAACAAACTTCTGTGTTTGTGAATTTGAGTACCACGGAACCTTTGCTTTTCAAGCAGATATATTCAGACAAAACATAAGGAACATAGTCACACCCCAATGCGGAAAAGAAAAAGATAAATTCACCAAATACGCTAGGTTCACTACTTTTTTCTTCTTCAATAAACGTCATAAACGAGAAACATATAAAAGAAAATAAAAATAAAAATAAAAATTATTTTGATCTTCATTCTTATTTTATAATTCATTTTAGTCTTTTACATTTTAAAAGTTTTTATCTCATCCCTTACATTAATTAATATCATTATAAGGGTATAAAGATCTTTTGTCTGATGTGTTAAATGATTATTCAACATGTCTTTTAACATAAAAACTTAATTATATTATTATATTTGGATTCTTGCATTTAATTTTTGTTTCATTTTTTTTCTATTACTTTTTAAAAAAAATTAATTTGTTCAGATACGTTAATTATGATTAGTTGCTCTAATTTTTTTAAAATTTTTACATAACGTTCTATAAAATATGAAGAGAAAAATAATAACACAAATCTATTAGAATTTATACTATAACGTATCATCCAATTTCTCAAATTGAGCATTCTCGTATTTTTCTCCTATAATTTACAAGAATTTTCGCATGTGAAAAGCACATGTTACTAAATATAATTAATTAGGAGTTTATCTATTTATAATATATTAAAATAATCTCCATGTCATTTTATTGTCATCTCATTATCATTTTTGACGCATAATTTTATTTTTGTCAAATGAATATATATGCTTCAACATTTATATTCCTTCCATTTTGTAACTATCTATTATCTATTATATATATTTAAAGTAGACTCCCGATGCCACCTCATTATATTTTTTCCACATAAATCAAAAAGCTGATGTGTACATCTTGAGAAGTAACTCATCCTTCTTCAACAATTTCTTTAATCTCTTTAATCTCTATTTCTCTTATATTCCTTTCACAATTTCTTTAATACTTTCAAAATTTATTTAATAATATTATTTTATAATAAATTTATAAACTCTAAAATTATTTTACAATTATTTATAATAAATTTATAAATTATTTTACAATTTGATAATAACTTCTAATTTATATTATTATCAAATTATTTTATAAGTTATTTTATAATAAATTTATAAATTATTTTATAATATTATTAGTCATTTACCAATGGTAATAATTTATATTATTAGTCATTAAATTCAATAAAAAAAAACCGACTAATCACTCATAAATATTGACATAAATATTCTTTATTTAATCCTTCTTTCATGCACAGTTATATTATTCAACGTGAATAATGAATTTATAGATTAAAAAT
>JBBPBS010000968.1:28060697-28071600 GCA_037974835.1 Cicer judaicum
ATTGGATGACACATATCATACTTCATAATAAAATATAATCCAAAACATTAATGTATTTACACAAATATTTATATACACAATAATTGACCATAAACATGTCAAAACATATGTAATTGTAAATAAAATTAAAACTTAAAGATGTAAACTAAAAAAAATGTAATTTTTTTTTTCAAACAGTTTTGCTTATATAAAACATGTAAAATGAACATAAAACAAAAATTGCAATAGAAACCAAAGTGTATGAATCATTATCTTTTAATTTTTAAATAAACATAAATAATATATGATTTATAATAATTTTTATGAATTTTCACAAATTATTATTTTAATAATGTAAGAGCAATGAGTCTTGATTAACTAATATATTTAATTTGTAATTCATGACACATGAATAATTATACATAATATCATACATTAAACAATATTAATTAAAAAATTGTTTGTTAAATTAAATTCGATGTGAAATAATAAAAGGATAGAAGAGAAAGGATGAAAGATTCTCTTTTAAATGTGTCATATAGAATCTTTATTGAGTTAGAATATTACATGAATTGACATATTATTATGTGATAATATATTTTAATATATTATAATAGATAAAAAAATCATATATTTTAATAGACAAAAAAGTATATGTTAATATATTTTTACTGAGTGAGAATATTTAAATGAATTGACGTGTATTGAGTGGAAAGTTTTTTTGTCTTACAACTTTTAGAGAAACACACGTAACTAACTTTATTCATTAATGAACTTCAATATTACACACACATACATATTTAAGTGATGAATTTATTTGGACCCACTTAAAAGGGGGTTATGACATGACATCACACACTGCATTTTGTTTGGACAAACACATGCTGTCAACAAACAAAAAGAAAAAGAAAAACAGAATTTAAAAAAGCACAACCAAAGTACAATCAACAACTTGGGTTGTGTCTCCCATGCATGAAGAAGAATCAAAAACTGAAATCGTTTGGCTCATCACGATGGCAGCACTTGTAATGAACAGATGAGACCTCCATGACACGGCCACACATTGGATTTGGGCATGATATAGTAGCTACAACATTTGAACTATATGTATCAACATTAATAACTTCACATTGTTCACGATCTGGTGTCTCTTTAGCCTTAACATCATAATACTCTTGAAATGCAATGTCAAATCCTTCTTTCTCTAACAGTTTATCTTTCCAATTCGGAAACTCAACCAAAGTTTGATAAGCAGGTTCACCATGACCCAAAAGTTTAATGCTATTCCCTTTGCTTAGAATAATCCATCCTTGTGGATTTCTTCTGAGACGAAACAATTTCTCAAGAACATCTTGAATCTTACGGTCCACAGTATCTTGATGTTTCTTGTTTTGTAATTTCTTCATTTGTATGTCCGTCCAGAAATTATGTACAAGTTTAGGATCATTCTTTCCTAGCTGATAATTCACTATTATCACATCTGCACGCTTCACACTCTCATGCCTTTTGACCTTGTCCAGCTCAGTAGTGAAATCTTGGATCCACTTATTGTTTATACCACCATAGATAAAGATGTACCTATCCCCTTTCACCTAAGTCACAGAACAAATAATATCAGTTATTAATTTCAAATTAAATTTAGAATAAGTGTGGATTTATTAATTATACCAGTAGTCCAGGAGTTGCTTTGTTGATTATTTTCCAAAGCCATTGCCACTTTAGAAAAAGGTCGTTACCATCACTTGTCCTAAATGGGAAAGCTACTAACCCCCATTGGAAAATCAACTCCATAGCATCAACGTTTGTTTTGTTTCCTTGAGGGTTGTACACTGGGATAATAGGACTATCAACGTACCCTATTTGTTCTTTATCTTTTATTATCTTAAGGCCTGGTAACTCAGAGAAATACTCCACTAAGTGCCATTTTATCAGACTCTTCCATGCTTTGAATTTTTCCTTGTTCTCTTCGTCCCAACTCTTCACAATTGGGATCCACAAAATCCTGAAGTCTTCTTTCTTGAAATCTTTTTGTACTTCTTTTGTCTTTGCTTGCAATTTTTCATAGAGTGAATTCAAAAGTAAGATCTCATCTCTGATGCTGTCGAGGCTCGAGATGAACAACAGCACATGTTTCTGCTTAAAGATTTCAAGACCCTGTTTCAATTACACATTGTTAGAACTTACAAGTTTGTTATATTCTCATTAATTATATCTAGAATAGTAATTTATTTTTCAAAACTAACCGATTTAACGAGGACGTTGCCTTCATAAATAGAAGGACTATCAGTTCCATTTCGATGGATCAGAGCTTTCAATAAATCTACAATATCTTTGGGACTTTTAAAGATCTCTATGCGGGTACATTCATCTTCCAATTTGCCTGCAAAATAATAAGCTCTTATTATGTCATTATTCAAGTTCCAATTCCAAAATTCATATAAAGAAACATGAAAGAACTAAAAGTTTACTAACTTATTTGCTGTTTGCAAATTGACAGACGCGTAACCAACTTCGGAACAACAATAAAAAGCCTCTTTCTATAATCTGATAAATTATAGTCCCTGAAATATACATTAATAATAATGTTAAAGAGTAATATGACACAAGTATGTTAGTAATAATGAATTTGAATAGAGGTAATTAAACTTACGATCCACCGAGGAGGTTACCGGTAGAAGCAACAAGGGAAGCAATTGTCCAATATACCAAGAGAGGAATCTCTTGCAAGGCTTCAGCCAATGCTGGGACATTCTCTGGATCATAGCCTTCAGAAGACAAGTTTGTCCACTCTTGTAAGTACGGCGACATATCCACTATGTCATTGACCAATTCAGTTATATCACTTGAGATTTTTCTGCTATTAATTTGATTCAATTTTTTCAATGAGTTTCCAACTATGTCTGTTGTTGTGATGCTATTAAGGTGCAAATAGTTTCCATATTCCAAAGTGAAAGCAGCTAGAGTTATGAATGCTTTTGCATCCCATGAGTAAGATCTCAGTTTTTGAAGAATCCATAGTGTTGTTTGGTGTGCGCAGTGTGCAGCCTTATGTGTTGTGATCATCTGTTGTTGTTGTTGTTGTTGTAGTACAAACAATATTAACAACACATTAATTATTGTTTCATTTGTAAAATTTCTTCCAGTTGATTAAATGTAAAACAACTATATATTTCGTTAAAATCAATTCTTGATACAAAAGTTCCATATTTGGTTATGTAGTAGAAAAAATCTATTCTTTATCTGTTGGTTTTAATTAAAACTAAATTAAATGTAAAATAATTTTTATTTAGATATATTTATGTAAAATTCAATTTAAAAAGTTGATTTTTGTTACACAATCAAAATTAGTAACTAATTATTATATTAATATGTTTTCTATTATCCGGATTTGGACGCACGCATTAAAAACATTAATTTGAGTATAAAAATCACGTCAAAAAGCTTAATTATAAAATTCTAATTTTAAATTAGAAACGAATCTAAAAGTAAAGTCCTACTATTACAATTAAATTAATAGGCCCCACAACATACACATAGAATAACAAATATACCTGACAAGAAATCATCTTCAGTGTTCGAAATTCTGGTTTGAAACTGGTAACAGAAATCTGTGTATTTCTCTGTAAAACATTTTAAAAAGTTAGTTGTGCTTTTTTTCAAAATAATACATACAAGGGGTATCAAATCTACTTCTAATGATTGTTAACAATATTATTTTTATCAAGGTCGACGACGAGCTCATTGACATAAATTGAACTACAAAGGTTCACATTTTAAATAATTTAATTTTTTATACTATGTTAAAAGTTTTATAACAAATTATATGTGTAACAATTATTATAATTGATTCACAATGTAATTTTTTTCTTTACACTTGATGGTGTATATAATTTAAAATCTTATTTAAAATTACTAAAATTGACTATTTAATCAATGATAATAATAAACATTAGACAATATGATATAATAATAATAATAATAATAATAATAATAATAATAATCATGAATGCGAATAATTAACCTGAGTTACAACACTAGACACGAGTTCAAAAATGATATCTGTATGACAAAGTTGATCATCAGTGTCATGTGTGAGATGCACTTTCTCGAGGATTTCAGAGTCTTTAAGATCAAATGGGTTAGGGAGCAAAGCATTCTGCTGTGGAGAAGTGGCAGTATTTTGTATCAAACTATTAGTACCAGTGGCACCTACACCTGAGTTGGGAAGGGACATGATGATTCAATGAATCTAAGAGAAGTAGTAACCTCGATCTTAAGTTTGTTTTAAGAGCAAATGATGTCTTGCCTTGATTGTTTGATGTTGGTTTT
This sequence comes from Cicer judaicum, assembly GCA_037974835.1. Taxonomy (NCBI): domain Eukaryota; kingdom Viridiplantae; phylum Streptophyta; class Magnoliopsida; order Fabales; family Fabaceae; genus Cicer; species Cicer judaicum. The sequence goes on from JBBPBS010000968.1 coordinate 28,065,006, forward strand.
CTGACTTATTTATATGCTGGAATGCGTGAGAGTTTAAGCGACGTTTTACATGTCTAACAAAAAGTTTGATACCCTGTCTCAAGGAATGGAACTGTGGAATTAAATAAAGTTCTTAAGGTGCTAAAGTGCTTAAAAATATTTGTTGTTGGAAATATTGGATGTCTAAAGAATATCAAGAGAAGTACATTGAATTTTAATTTGTAAATTTATAAAAATATATAATTTTAGTTTATATTTTAATTAATAATTAAAAATTAGTTGGAATTTAAGTTAAAATTTTTACTTTATTTTATAATTATAGTAATTGTTTTTGTAATGTTTTTATGAATTATTCTTGATTTTTTTATAATAAATATGTAGATTATAATTTAGTCTACAAAAATTTATGTATTCAATCTAAGGTCATTTAAAAAAATTTAGATATTTTATTCTAATCTTAAAAATTGAGTCTAATAAAAAAAATATAATTAAAAAAATTAATAAAATAAATTTTAGCCCATATACACGTATCAATCTACATTATGCAATAAAGATCTACACATATCAATATATATGATACAATCTACGTGATGAATGTCATTTGATTAGGTTGATTCATAGTATGTCACTATATTAGACTCAAATATACATATAATTCAACAATCACAATTCAACTCATAAAAATAATCATCAATTAGTATATATTAAACCACAATCATCTTATAAACTTATATTAGATTTAATTTAATTTAATTTAATTTATATGATGGTGTAGATAATTAATTATACACATATGTTCAATTAGATCTTATTGTTTAGAATTCATGTAGATGCCTTAGAAATTATATTAGGATATATTTAAATGGTGTTATCTAAAAACTTCTTTGTAATTTTTGTTTTCAGAAAATTAATGCATATAAGTTAAACTATTTAATCAATCAAAACATATAAATCTATTATTATTGTACTTTAGTTTCATATATATAAAAATTAAATTCTATATTTACATTTTTTTTAAGCAAGCCAAACAGCAAGGTAACAACATTGTAGAATACTAATTCTAAAAGAATCCTAATCATCTACAAGATTAAAAGAGAATGATAATTGAATGAGTTGGTTTATAAACGTGAAACACGCTGCCCATTTTTTTTTTTTTGGAACTTCATATATTTTTTTAGTGTATGAAGCGAATAACGCCAACCTTTAGCTTTTCTATAAAAGAGTAAAGAGTTGGAGTAGTGATACTACATAAATTACTTTCTTAATAAATTCATTTTCATTATTAAAAAACAAAACAGACAGTGTGAGCGTAGAAGTTGATAATGGGATTAACGTGAGCTTAATTATGGAGGCACTCCAACAAGTTTTCTTTTATAAACAAAAATATTATTAACGAGAGAGTAGAGGTACTCCAACTTATTAGCGAACAGAAAATCTAATACATATAAGTACATTATTAACAAATATTTAATGAGAGGTGTCATTAAAATTCTTTATTTAAGCCATAAAGAAAAGAAAAATAAAGAAAAATTAAATGAATGATATATAGTAATAATAAAGATAGTTGAATTAATTAAATATTATATATACTTAGATAAACAATTAACTAGATTAGATAGTATAAATAATTAATTAATTTGTAACTCTTAGAGTGTTTGTGTTGAGATTGTAATGGGACGATAAAGGGGTAATGTTATTATTTTTAAATTATGGATTTTTTTCATAGGTTAACTAAAAATCATATTATATGCTCTTTTGGTTTTAATTAATTAATGATCATATGAGGGAGAGTAATTGTTACATCTCAAAGAGCTAGACTGAACATAGAAGCATAAAGGAGAAATATATTATGTTAGTAGGACAGTGCCTAGAACATATATATAAAGGTTAGATAAATAAATCTGAGAAGAAGCTTACAGATTCGTTACATAGAACTGATAGAAGCATGATCTTTATTTCTTTTTAAGATATTTTTCTTTATTATGTGAGTAGTCCCACTCACAAAATTGAATTGTCTATAACAAGTTTTTTCTTTTACTTTAAGCGTTCTTTAAACTTCTTTTGTTTTTATTTCTTTGTAAGAGATTTTTCTTTATTATGTGAGTGTCTCACTTACATTTTGAAATGTCTATAACAAGTTTTTCCTTACTTTAAGTGTTTTAAACTTGTTTGTTTTTTTACCGATGTTATTGTTAGTAACAACAGAGGAAAAATGGATAAATTACTATTTTAATTGTTATTTTAATATAGCCCTGTTATTTTAATATCTGACATAGAAAAAATCGAGATTACGATATGGGTTTTGGATATAGATTTTTGGTTGAGTTAGGAACTGAAATAATTGTGTTTGATGAATTAAAGACCAAAATAATATATAAATTATTTGAATAAAAATAAATTATTTAATTTATATACAGTAAATATTATTTTTTATATTATTAATCAATCATAATTGATAAATTATTAAAACAAAATGTTAAATTTTAATCTTATTTCTTTTAGAGTGTGAAACATTTGACACTAATTAACAATAAAAAAAACTAAAGAAAACAGTTAACATAACTACCAGTCAAGTTTTTGAATGCACGTAAGCATCATTGCCAAAAATATAAGGAAAATGAATAAAAAAATGAATGTAGTTAATTTAAAATATATTAAAAAAATAATCAAAAAGTAGATATATTTTATTTAATTTAAATAAGATACATTCATTTTCTTTAACCAAGTTTTCTTATATGGCGGGAGTATGTAAGAGATGAAATAGGATGAAATAGGAGTCAATTTATTATTTCTCTCATTGTCATCACTACTATTGGATAAAGGGAGATGGCTATTAATCATGGTTGACAACTCTTGTACCTAATAACCTGGACGTACAAAATCTAACCTGATCCATTAAGGATAAAGGACAAACAAAATAGACGTGGGGTCTATTTAATCATTCTCGTTCATAAAGTTTTATTCTTATCATATAAGATGAATGTATTTTCTTTTTTAATTTAATTATGTAACTCAACATTTTATTCTTTGACATTTTTTTTTCTTTTTAATTCAATACCATTTCAACTTTTATTTTACTATTAACGCAAGTAATTTTTAATATTTTTTTTTGACATTTTTTTAACACTAAACTTCACTTTTCAATAGACTACTATTGTGAGTAACCCTTAAACTAATTAGTGAGATAGTATTTTTTTATATTTTTAATTATTTAGACTAAGTTATCAATTCATTATTTTTCGTCCCTTAGTTGATAAAGGTTTTATTTCTCAGTTGACATATGTTAATAATTAAGTTTACTTTAAATTAGGTTCAATTATTTTAATTTTAGTCAATCTCAAGACACTTAGTTTGTTCAAAATCAGAAATTCTTGGGTCAAAATTAAAGAATATTTTATATCCTAGCAAACAAAGTTTCAATCTAGTCCTAACAACATATTGATCATTAGGTCTTGCACAAAAATCCTTTAAAGGCATTATCTCATAGGAAAAAAAAATTCTTACACATAATTCAATTAAAATAAGCCAACAAAGATGCCATCACAAGTACTACAATGGATCTAACGTCAAAATATATTTCCTTCTCCAACACTAACATAAAACATAGTCCTCAACGTATAATATTCAAATAAACTAAATGAATAAATAAATTAGGGAAAGAAATTTACGGTTGAAGATTTTATTTCTTAAATAAAAAAATAATCAACCAAATAATAAATTCAAACTAGAATAAAATAAAACAAAAAGTAACTACAATATGTCTCCTGCGAAACATTTATTTAATGTCTCAAGTATGACAATTAGCTAGAATATCGATCAATTGCAAAGGAGAATGACATACTTCACTTGAAAAAGTCTTTCTTCATAATGCTTAATTAGCGTGTTAGCCATTGACCTTAAAAACACTACTATCATCTTTTGTGACAAAGTATAGGGTCTATACCACTTTGATCGCAACTTTCTTGGAAAAAGATGTAAACTATTGGGGTTGATTGCAAGTCCCACATCCTTTAGTGTGGGAGAATAAGGAGAAGGCTAAGGTTATATATTGAGCTTTGGTCATTTGTTTTCAAATGCACTAGTCAGCAATAACACTTTAAGCTTGTATGTGACTTAGTTTAAATATTTGCTTTGTAAGAGTGTGGTTGTACTGGGGTGTTGGGTGTGAGGAAGAGAGTAGTCTATGTATAACAATTTTCACATACATAGTGTTAATTCTCTGGTTGCCGGTTTAGGCCGCGGCCGTAGTTTTTTCTCTGGTTTTGGAGTTTTCACGTTATATTCTTGTGTTGTGATTGTGTTTTGATTCTTTTGAACTTATGCTGTTATGCTATTTTTCCGAACATAAACATGAGTTATAAATTAGAATTTTCTTGCTAATTTGAAACTCGTGCGGTTAATTCGGCTTACCAATGCCACATTTTAATGAGAGAGCAGATGTACTCCAACTCATTAGCGAACAAAAAATCTAATACAATTTCAAGTGAATTATTAATCAAAAGTCAAAAATGAAAGTTGTCAAATGGATAGTTCAACCACGTATGAAAAATTAGTGGCCAAATACCCTAATAATTTCATATGTAAGCAAGAAAAAAGTGACATGTACCCTAAGTCAGAGAAATAAAATGCGTTAATTTAGGGTACATTTGTTTTAGATTTTTTTTTGAGAATATTTATTTTTTTCAAGTCAAAAATCATTTTGTATAATTTAAAAGTTTGTTTTGGATTTTAAAAAAAAAATAATTTTATTAAAAAAAATTAATTTTTGACTCAAAATAAAAAATTAAAAATAGTAGTTTGTTATATTTGCCTCTTGCGATAGATGAGAAAAAAAAAACGAAATACAATTAAAAAATAAGAAATTTAACTATTAACAAGAGAAAATGATGCAATTACCTTTACCTTATTTTGAAAATTCCAAATTGCCCTCCATTAATTTTTAATAAGTTTTACATCAATTCATTAGTTTATGTTTTTTCTTCACCCATTGGCCATTTTTTTCTCTTTCTACCATGATAGTTTTTTTATTTTATGTTCTTTTTTTGGTTCTATGTATTTATTTATTGATTTTTTAAGAGTACTCAATTATATTGATCAAATTTTAAAATGTGTCTATGAAATGGTCATTGTAGTTTAAAAAATCATTTTTACAAACTTGTAAACAAACAACTTAAAAATTATTAAAAAAAAAAGTATAATAGTAAACAAATGAGAGTTAAAAAATCATTTTTTAAAAAGTCTCTAAAAATAATCTCTAAATTATTTAAAATAAGAATTATTTTTATTTAAACTCAAACAAACGCATCCTTAGTCTATTAAGTATTTTGTATTTTTTTAATGATATTTTAAAGTGTTGCAAATAATAAGTACTTAATTAGAGGTGTCAATATTACAATTTTTAATATAATTATTGATAAGAGAGAAATAGAGAAAAATAAATTGAATGATATTGATAATAGAGAGTTGAATTACATCTAGGATTACATAAATTTATATAATCAATTAACAAACAATTAAGTAACTAGTGTAAATAATTAATCAAATAATTAATTAAAATATTTAAATAGTCAACATAGTTGATTTCATAGTTGAGAAATTAGGTTCATCGTGTGATGCTATACTCTATTTTTGCTTAAAAAAGATGTGCTAATTAATCTTAATAGTTAAACTTAGATATCTTTATATGCATTTCATTTTGTAAAATATTTCTGATATAAGGTTTATTTAATTTAACGTGAAATAAGCAATTTTTATTTAGTTAAAAAAATCTTAGTGTGTATGTGTTGAGATTGTAATGGGTCATAAGGGGATAATGTTATTATTTTTAAATTATAGATTTTTATCATAGGTTAACTACAAATCATATTATATGCTCTTTTGGTTTTGAATTAATTAAATGATCATATGAGGGAGAGTAATTGTTACATCTCAAAGAGCTAGACTGAACATAGAAGCATAAAGGAGAAATATTATGTTAGTAGCACAGTGCCTAGAACATATAAAGGTTAGCTTAATAAATCTGAGTAGAAGCTTACAGATTCGTTACATAGAAGCATGATCTTTATTTCTTTTGTAAGAGATTTTTCATTATTATGTGAGTAGCACCACTCACAATTTGAAATGTCTATAACAAGTTTTTTCTTTTACTTTCAAGTGTTCTTTAAACTTTTTTTTTTTCGTCACGACGGAGAAAAATGAATAAACGATTATTTTAATTTCTGATTTAATATGACGTACGGCGTTTTTATTTAAATCTCTAGTCCAGAAAAAATTAAGATTAAGATATGTATTTTTAGTTGAGTTAAAAATTCGAATGACTATATCCTATTGAGTTATGGACTAAAATAATAATTTATTCAAAGAAAAATAAGTGATCTAATTCATATATATTATAGATGTAATATTTATTTTTTTGTATTATCAAATCAATTATAGTCAATAAATAATTAAAAATGTTAAATTTTAATCGTATTCTTCTTTAAAATCATATATATATATTGAATGTGATTTCTTTAGAGTGTGAAACATTTAACACTAGCAATAAAAAAAAAACTAAAGCAAAAAATTAGCATAACCATAGTCAATGCTATTGTTACATGTTACTTTTTTTTTAATC
>JBBPBS010000968.1:28071695-28085084 GCA_037974835.1 Cicer judaicum
GTATCTAAGAGATGAATTGGTACTAAAACAAAAACATCTTACTTAGTTCATGTAGTTTATCTATTAGGTGGACATTTTTTAATTTCTAAAATAGAAAAATTACAAAATCAAACGATTTATTAAAGAAGAAATTATCTAAAGACTTTTTTATTTTATAGAGATCAATTTTTTTTATTATTGTTTCTAAATTATCCTTCTTTTTTATGTCAATGATAAAAAATTAATATTTTTTTTATTAAGATTAAAACGAATCTCAATTTTTTTTTGTACTTTGTCAGAAAAAAAACTAATCTTTAGTAGAAAAATATAGGAGTTTTCTCTTTGCTGACCTACGTATATCTCTTACTTCCAAGATACTTAAAAAGACTATTTTATTTTTTTTATTATATATATATAAAAAGTTTTTTAAAAAATTCTTTTAACTTTTTACTCACACTTTTGAAATTTTGGTAAATATCTCAACATGTTCAAAACTTTTTAAACTTCCGAAGGAAACAAGTTTTTTTTCAAACTTCATGATTAATTTTAAACTTTTGAAACACAATTTCTAGTTTTTTTTTTACATATTCGAAGTAGATTTTTTTTTAGAAATTTCAAAAATTTCGACCAATTTGAAACTTCTGAAATAGGAATTTTAGACTTTTCAAAAATTTCGATCAATTTAAAAAGTTCGAAACTCACGATGTTAATATTTCGAAGGTTTCAAATTAAATGAAACTTTTGAAAACCTATTTGTTAAATCTTTAAAACTTTGAAAAATTTAAACTTTCGAAACTCACATTTTTAAAACATTAGAAAGTTTTCAAATATTCGATAATTTTTGATTTTTTTTTAATAATTGATATGATAATTAATGTATTAATTTAATTACTTAGTACCTAGAATCAGATGCAAGAATGGAGAGATTATTTGAACTATCGCCAGCAACAGTTGCGATGGAGTTTCGCCCACCGCATCATATCAACGAATGAATGAGGCTAACAATCCATCTTGTCAACTTCGTCGTAGACGTGGTTTTAGGTCTCGTTACTTTTGCGAAGATGTTCAGGAGTTTGAATAAGATGTTCAAGAGTCTGAACAGGTGAACTATGAGGAAGTTGATGAGCAAAACGGGGAAGAGCAAGTTCAACATATTGGATTTCTTGGAGGACCCTTGGTGACATCGGTATTGACACATGTGGCTCGAAAGATATGGGAATAAGACATATATATATTTTAACTAATTAATTTTTTAATTCAGAATAAGTATATATTATATTTGGTACATTTTTGTAATCAAATTTAATACATATTTTTATTGTTATGTTTTTTAATTACTTATAGGATCGTGGTTCATTGAAAGTGGTCATGTATGGCTTAAAACTAAATAAGTTTGTTGAAGTACTGATATCAGATATTGTACAACATAGAGAGAACGTAATTGATGTTAGTCGACACTAGTCATGTATCTACCTTTGTAGAAACGTTCATAAAGAGAACAATTTATTTCATATGTCACTCTGAGAGACGAAAATTACACTGGAGAATGTCACCAATTTTCTTCACATTTCTCCATATGGTAGGTTCTTCAATGCACCAATAAATATGAACACTATTAATGTTGTGATTGTTGCACATGAGCTACTAAGAGCAACCTTAGAAGAAGCAGCTGCTGAGATAATTTTTGATAAATCTGCGCAACATAGATTTAGTTGTTATGTAATTTATATAAATGTCTCATTCAAACTAACATGTTTGAATGTGTTGCAAGAGCATACATCTTGCACTTAGTTGACAACACTATTTTTGCCAACAAGACTCGTACTCGTATGAAGACGAAATATATTAGTTTGTTTAGTAATTTAGATCATTGTTGGGGTTATGAATGGAGTATCGTTGCATTTCTTATGCTATATGACAATTTGGAAGATGAAACTATTCATGACACTAGGCAGTTGAGATGATATATTGTCCAGTGTTGAATTTTTGAGCACTTTCCAAACATCTGTAAGTGTAGCGATATTGAAAGGGTTCCTGAGCATGCTCCAAGAGCCTTTAGGTAGATTGCAAAACACGTTGTTGAAGATGGATTGTTGACATATCGACAAAGACTTAATGCTTTTTTGCTTGAGGATGTATTGTTTAAACTATACGATGATGATCTAACTAATCATCTTTTTGAAGCAACAATGATGTTCTCCGACTACCCTTATTGGGATGGAGTTTCAATCTCATATCTATTAGAGTGGTGTCTTCGACAATTTGGTTGCATTTAATGCATTCCATGAGACGTTCTTCTAGTGCTAGCTAATATAGATTGGGAGTGGTAGGATACTTTGAGAGCATGTATAACGACCCTTCAGAGTCTATCGCCTCTAGCAACGTTTCCTGGTGAGGTCTATGATGACTATCATGCCTGGTACTTAAATGTTTTACATCTTTTAATGCTCCACCTGATAGTCCAACTACTGCTCCACATGTTCCATCATCTTCTGCATAAGGGTCATACATATGGTAAATCCAGAGGGTGAAGTTCATGTGATATTAACTGAGTTACGCTGCATGTTCCCGGAAGACCATTAGTAAATTGTGTTAATATAATAAATGTATTTTGCATAATCAATATTTTTGTAGCATGAAATTTTACTATAACATGAACTTTCAAACATCAATACTTAAAATTTATTCTATAAGTAAATGGTTAAAAGGTCAAATCTAACTTGATTTTAGAAAAAAGACAACAAAGCTTCACACGTACAAATTAATCTTGATTTAATGAAACACAAGATGATTTGAGAAATGTTGTATTTATTTATTTCTAATGTTTGAGACGTCCTACATAAGTTATTTCTTATGCCTTCGCATTATCACTACAAAATTTTCTCCATTTTTGTGAGGTATGTGACAAAGGACAACCAAACTTCATTTTCATTTAAAAAAGAAAATATTAAACACTAATTTACTATAAAACAGTATTATGAATTAAAAACTTTACAACGATATTATATCTTGTCACTATTACGCAGTCCAACTCTTGTATAGTCGTCCACTTTTCTTTTTGTTAAGCACTCAAACTAGAAATCTTCAATGAGGTATGCACTATTTCAATGATGTCATGTAAAACATTGGAATAAAGATCCTGATGTAAATTGATCTCGTTGTTCAAATGTGTCAGAGCTAAAGACCAATATTCTTCACTCTAACCTAATAATGCTACAATTGCACGAAAACCACAATTTTTATGAGGCACAACATCTATTATGTCATCTATATAATGATGATTAAATGTAGGAAAATATTTCTTAAATGATTTTTTTTGCAGATTCTTGAGATGATTGATTTATAGAATGCTGAGATAGTTGCTTTGGAGATCCCTAAGAGGCATCGATACTCTCAATATGAAGGAGTGTGAGGAGCATCAAATCTTTTTCTTTCTCTTTTTTTATTAATTTTACTAACTCTTGGTTTTCACTTTTTTATGTGGTGGACACATTGTTCTTGAATGTCGAAATACAAATTTATGCACGTTCATTTTGAATATTCTTTGACCAATAATATCTTGTGTTTTTATGTATACTTTCATTGTCTTCCACTCTTCTAAAAAATCATATTGTGATAAAAAATTTATGTTCATAATCAACCAATGTTTCAAAAATTTAAAAATAATGTTTGTTCAAATTTAGAACGTGTGAGAGTAAAAAATGAGAAGAAAAAAAATTTAAGTTTTTATATATAATAAGAATGATAAAATAATATTTTTAAGTATATTAGAGAGGTGAAATGTATAAATGGGGTGACGAATAGAAAACTAAAAAAAAATAGATGCGGTGGGTGTAGTCAGGCCCTTCTATTTGTTTGGATTTGACGGCCCAAATGAAAGTAAAGAAAGAAAGAAACCCTAACATCTCAATTCCGCCTTTCCCTCTTCTGTCGATCTCACTCGACACGACCTTCCCGTTGCTTCACTCAGTTAGTTTTCTGATTCCTTTCAACGTTAGATATTTTTTTTGAACAGTCTTTTTTTTTGTTTTTTTTTGCGGTGTTTTATATTATGACATTGTTTCATTATTTTTCTGTTGCACATATTTAACAATGCTTCCTCTTTCGAGGTTCTATCACTTACACACACAATTTGATTTTGAACTTTTCTGTTTCTCTTAGCAATATATTAATGTGCATTTCTTTCTTTCTTTAGTTTTTTCTTTTCTTTCAATTTTCTCTAACTATGTGTGTTTGTATAAAAATCTTTATTCAATTTTTTTCTAAATTCTTCCCCATTGTGTACTGGGCTTTGTGGCCAAAATTACTTGCTGGAGAATAAAACACTACTATGTAGGTTTGTCTCAATTTTGCATGTAAATTTTTCAACCTATTATGCATTTTATTTTGGAAAAGTGATGCTAAAATTTATGTTCATGATTTCGTTACATCCACTTGTATAAACAGCTTAATTATGGGTGTATAAGTGCTTATGTGCAAACTATTTATATAACAAGATTAAATAAAGTCAAACCGTTTTCATACAAGTTATAACTTATAAATTGTTTGCATAAGCTATCTCTACGAGCTTCTTGAAATAAGCTGAAAATAACTTTTGGACATATTATAATTTGTTTCGGTAAGCTCTCTCAACAGTGTCACATCTACTTATCCTAGTAGATAAGTTCAAATAAGTCACTCCAAACTTACTCTTTGGTAACTAGCTATGCTTCTACTGCAGCAGCAATTATAGTATGATAACTGCTGTGAACTTATTTTTTCTGTAGTTTCTCGAATTTGGGTTCTCACTTTTAAGCATGAAATTTGTATGATAACTCAAAGGATCTGAATTAAGATAGAATTTTGTATGTTCTCATTTTATGTAGTAAGTAGGAACATTTGCATCTTTATTTGAAAATCTGTGAACATGAATAACTTGTATGTTCATAACTCCGTGATCTCCTGGTAAAATATTGGTTAGGAACTTGGGATGACATTAGTCTCCTAGCAACAAAATCACCTTGGCTATTCATTCAATTTAATTATTAGCATCTAATGTAAACTTTGAATCTAAATAATTTATGTGTCTTTGTAATAATGTATATATACTGACACTCTAATATAATTTATATGCCATAGAAGAAGATATTCTGAGGAATACAACAATGTTTCTCCAAGTCCAGCTTCCTTGGAATGTCATAATTGCTGCAGAAAACCTCAAACCAGGTAGTCTCATGCTTCAACGGGCAATCCTCATCCGCCTGCTAAGCGACTTCGCTGTGAAAAAGGCAACAAAAGACATGGGATACTTTCTTGTAGTGACTACACTGGAGAAAATAGGAGAAGGGAAAGTCAGACAACATACCGGGGATGTACTCTTCCCTGTTGTTTTTAATGCCATTACCTTTAAGATTTTCAAGGGTGAGGTATTGGAAGGTGTGGTCCACAAAGTTTTGAAGCATGGTGTTTTCATGAGAATTGGTCCAATTGAGAATGCCTATCTCTCGAGTAGCAAGATGCCTGGTTACGTGTATGTTCTCGGTGAAAACCCATACTTCATGAATCAGAAAATGCCTAAGATTGCAAAAGACGTCAAAGTTCGAGTTGTTGTGATTGGTACAAAGTGGATGGAGGCAGAGAGGGAGTTTCAGGCACTGGTCGGTTTGGAAGGAGATTATCTGGGACCAATTTCATCCCCTGATATGTAGCTGCATTTTCTTGTAACTAAACATTGCAGTGTAAGTTTGTTAGTGAAAGCAACCACATTTTGCTTCAGGCTTCATATTTTGCTTTCCCGGTGGGCAAATCATGGAACCATTCATCAAACTAATGCAGTGGGTTTTAGTCTGTAAATAAATATCAGATGTGTAACTCTGTATATGCCTATTGTTCCTTATCGTTATTTGTCTCTATCAGTCAACTAAACACTGTTTACTTGTCAAATTATATGCTACTAGACTGATATATTAATTAAAATACACCTATTTATAGTTCATCAGTTGAATAATAATGAAACAGAACAGTAAAACTGACTAGGGAATTGTTCAAAGAATTTTACAATGTTAAAGAATTTATAGTTCACCTATTTATTGCTGGGAAGGTTGGATGTCAAACTCTGTTCTAAGCGTCAAACGGAAGTGCATAACTAATTATGACAAACTAAAGAAGAGATTTTTTAGGAGGAGGATAGGATGCCATTTCACGACATGCAATCATCGAAGTAAGAAAACGCATGTAAACCAGCTTGATATCAAAACTCCTGAAATTAAAAGGGAACCGTTCTCGGGGGAATATTATCATGTTGGTGTTATCCCTAAAAAAATAATCTTAGTTGCTGTTTTAGAAAACAAAATTTGTCTCACCATGATTAGTTCTATTCAATACGATCTTCCCTTCAAACCAAGTAAAGAACTTCGTCATTCTCTTGCCATGTTTCTGAAAAGTTATAGTTTTAGGCTCATGAATTTATTATCTTCAAGCGTTATTTTTCTACCAAAGCTGGGTTTTATAATTCTACTGCTTTGCTTATACATTATTAATCAGCTTCAGTGAAATTCTACTAAAAGTTTTCACAAAGAAAAAGGGTTTAAAAAGCATATACAAGGATTTAAAAAAAAATTAAATTGGCCTCGCACTAGACTTAATAGATAGGTAACTTTTAAGTCCCTTAGAACCTTTAAAAATCAATTTGACATTTTATTCAACAATATTTAGAAAATCAATTTCATCTTGAAAATCATCAGTCCTACTTTATTCATATTTCAATGCAACTCAAAAAAAATTGAAACTGTATTTCAGAATATGATTAAGCAACTTTTTTAGATGCACCGACCATCTAATTTTGATTTTCCCTTCTTTTGATTAAGTAACAACATACCTTATTTTATTTCATGAAAATTAAAATATACCTTATTTTCTACTTGAAAGTCTACTCAAACTCTCGTCTCGGAAAACTAGAAAGGTAAAACAGAAGAGAGAAAGAAGAATTGGCTTTCTTCAATTGCATCAACAAATAAACAGGTGCCCAACAAAATTCAATTATTACGGCTTTTATAATTCAGAAAACCATTTTAGATTGTCACTGATGCTGCCATTGAAATGGGTTTGATTCCTAATCTTAATCTTAATCTTAATCCTAATCCTAATCCCAAGCAATCTCCATTTTGTATAAAATGGCCATGGGATGCTATAAACCCTAACCCTAAAATTTCCCAAAACCCTAACCCCTGCAACTTTGAGTCTCCTTGGTTATTCAGGTCTCTCCAAAACCTTGGTTCATTTGCTTTCAATTTTGCAAATTCTGTTTCAAAATCTTCAATTCCTCAAAGTTCCAACAAGTCCTTGGCACCGGATGAGAAAATTGGTCAGAACAAGAAATTCAATTTGACATGGAAGAAGGAGAAGATGAAGAAAATAACTCCCAATGGCGTCGAGCAGGCGGAGGCCGAGCAGCGAGCGTTTGCTGCCGCACTGGCAAGTGGGAAGGAGGCCACTTTGCTCGAGTTTTACTCACCCAAATGCAGGCTCTGTAATTCCTTGCTAAGTTTTGCTTTGGAGATGGAGAAGAGGAATGCTCACTGGCTTAATGTTGTCATGGCTGATGCTGAGAATGAGAAGTGGTTACCAGAGGTATCTTATTTTTAACATACTACGTTCATTCAAAATGCATAACTTGGTTTAGCTTAGAAGTTAGAAGACCTTATTTTCATTGATGATATATATGTAGTTTCATAATTAGGTTCAGTTCATATTCATTGTTTGTCTGTCATGTTGTATTTTAGTACCAGTGTTAACAAGGGCTCCATCATGGGAATTCGGATTAGTTGTGTCATTTTCTTTGTGTGTGTTTGGAATCGCAATGAGTTTGATTAGATCATAGTGACACTGTGATTGTGTTGAAGCTTCAAAGTGTAGTTTTTTAGTGAGAGCGGTCATTCACTGCCACCGTGCAGTAATGGGAAACTGGAACTTGTAGCTTCTACTAAAACGTAGCCTTGGGACAGGAGAATTTCAATGTACACCGCATATCCAAACGTTGACCAAGTGATTTCGAGATGAATTGATGTTGCCTTCAGAAGTAATTTAAACTTCAAGCTGAAATTTGGAGCTTTTGGCTCAAGAATTCGTTTTTAATTTTAAATTTGTCGTAATTTTCATTGAATATAGCAACGTATACAGATTTTTCACTGGTATTAGTATATTCATTTATTGCAATCCAGCTTGTGCCATCTAAACAGTGTATCCAAACCTCCATCTTCAAATTTATTGTTGAGACAAATTGCCCTTTGATTTGTGATCACCTTTGGGAGACTCCACATGGCATTAAATTTGATCTCTTTGCAGGTTTCTCATCTCTTGCATAAGTTGCAGCAACATGGGAGAGATGCATAGAGAAAAGGATAGACAAGAAGATCTGAAACACAGTCGAGGAGTGTTGGTCTTCTGTCAGGCAACTAGGAAAAGCAGAAGATAACCTTAAAAAATTAAGGAAAAATTATTAGGTGCAAAAATCAAACCCCTTTCTAATAACTCAAACCCTAACTAGAAACAAATTATATTGAATAGAATATGTCTAGTATTAGCTGTTAGGACATGAAGATATGAATAATATCTCAATATTATTATTAAGATTGTATCTTTCAGAACAAGTAGTATTGTAGTTGATTCCGATTTGTTCTGGATCACAACAAGTATGTGCATCATCCGAGTAGGTAATATTTTAGTTAATTCTGTTTGGTGGCATATTTTCACAATTTTCTTAAATCATTAAATCTAGTCTTAGTGTTTCCTCTAGAAACAGGCAAACAGCTCAAGCTAGCACTTCTTCTTGATATATTCTTCTTGCATCCTTATACGAAATTGTGATACTACTATTTTCAATATCTTGTTTGCGAATAATTTTGGAGATATGTTATTTTGTATTGAGTCTCAACTGGAGAGTTCATTCTGCTCATTATGACTTCTTGCTGAATTATAATTAATTCTTGCTATTGCAGCTCCTTAATTATGATGTTAGTTATGTCCCCTGCTTTGTGCTTATTGACAACCAAGGAAGGGCCTTGGCTAAGTCAGGTGTCCCAAATAGTCGTTTACATGTTGTAGCCGGAGTCTCACATCTACTCAAAATGAAGCGTCCTCAACAAAATTAATGGATTATGGGCAGAAAACCAACATTTGTTTGCGGTATCGTTCTATGAGCTTGAGTTGCACTTCGTTATATATATATGGTGTCAAGTTGGTTTTAATTGAGATAACATTTCCTCTGCTTTCTGTTGGAATTTGTCCCATATGTTAGGTTTGCTTCGAGTAAGAAAGAGATTGGCCATGTAATTATCCTTCTTTAGATTCAATGCACTTTAATCAAGTCATATTTATACAAACTGCTCGTCAATTTTTTTCCTCCTTGCTTCTTTTCATCTCTTTTAACAGTAATATCCGTTTATTTCTGTTGTTGCAACTTTCTGTTCGAGAATGTTGGCACCATTATTTTCAAGGTTTTAGTTACTCACTATCTTGCTGTCACACAGTCATAACTTGCATTAGGTTCAAAGGACTCGGCTTAATCGGCCAATTCAATTTGTGATCCAAGAATATAGATCTGGTCCATCTGAATCGTAAGTAATCAGTTCATTTTATAGTTCTGTCATTAAATTGTAGTAAAGTTAATGATGAATCAACTAATTAATCCTATATTGAGAGAGTCGCTAATGCTCAACATAACAGACAAACAAATATAGAAAACCCTATGAATGAGAAATGATAGTAAAAAAAAAACAGCAAAGGGAATTCATAATCAGTCAAGATATCAGTCCAACATGGATTATTTATTAATTACTAGACTAGTAATATGTTATTTAAATTATCAAAAGAGGCACTGGAGTAATATCAAGTAAGCAGTAAGAGAATTAAAGAATGTAATAAAGAGCTTGAAGCACAAGGAAGAACAAAAAATATACAAGTAGCCACTTACGGTTAAACCTCTAAGTTTCAGGTGTCGCTTTTACTTTCTTATAGATTCCTTAGTTAAAAGAGATAATTTGTGTCTTCAAAGTTACTTCAACTAACCTTATAATTAATACATGGTCTGATGGTCGTGACATGTAAAAAGGCACACTACATGCATATTTTAAATTTTTCGGTTGGAGTAGAAATTATGACAGTATTATAAGCTTGAAGCAGAGTTAAAAAGCTCAAATGTGAAATCTTGACACATGACTAACTTAACACTTTATTCATAGAACAATATAAAACAAAGTTAACAAAAATAGCCTTATTCTAGTTGCATTCGTGATTATACTGTGATCAACGATAATGCATGACTCATGGCTACATCACACAAGGGTACATAAAACTGATAGTGATCTCACACTGAAACGACCATAATGAAAACTGAGAAGAAAATGCAGTAATTAAACCTAGTAGCCTGCTCTCCAATGCTAAAAATCCATAAAGCTAGCTAATGCTCACCATTAGCCTTATCCCCATTATGGCAACACTTGTAACTAATAAACACTTCCATTGTGCGGTGACAATCTGGACACTCAACAAAATCTGGTATTTTTCCAGCAACATTAGGAATCTCAAGGTGAGAGCAAAGATGAAAGGTATTAGCAACCTTGTGATGATGTTCTCTAAATGCAAATTCAAAACCCTTAGTGACCACCTCATCTTTCCATTTGTCGTACTCTGCCACTGCCTTCAAAATTGTTGTCCCATGGCCAACAGAAGTCACAATAGACCCTTTTGTCACAATTGCCCACCCTGTCTCATTCTTGTAAGAAAGCAACTTCTCAACCTGTTGTGTTACAGTGTTTGTTTTCTCATGCATCTTGGTGACAAACAAACTCTCCACCTTTTTCCAAAAGTTGCTAACTATAGTTGGTTGTTGAGACTCCAAGCAGAATAGCTCAATTGAAGTCTTTGCTTGCTTAACAGTGGCATCATTTGCTAAGGCACCAGCAGACTTAGTGAATTGTTGAATCCATTCCTTATCTTTGCCTCCATAAATGATCACACTCTTTTCCTCCTCCTTCATTTTTCAAAGGAAACATAAAATTTATTAGTCACATTTAAACTTGTTCATATTAAAGTTAACTTACCAACTTGAATGGAAACTAAAATCAAATTCAAGAAGAGACCTTTAGAAATAAATTTAAAACCTATATACTGACAATAATGTAAAAATATTTTACACATAAATGTGTTTGTATAAGATTTTTTAGACTAATAGTGCATAATAAGTTAAATAATACAAATTATGATCATAAGAGTTGTTATAAGATATATGACCATCCAAATACTTACCCATTTAATCTTTATATCAATGTCAACAAGTAGGGAATCAACCCACATTAATGCTTGAGTCATTGATTCTTCTTTGGATTTGGAGAAAGGAAAACCTTTTATCCCCCAAACTTGAATCATATGAAGTGCATTCTGATGTAGAATCTTTCCTTGTGGGCTCAACACAACAGCCAAAGGCTTTAGCTTGAAATGCCATTCCTCTTTTATGTATTTGATGCCTTTTATTGGTGCAAAATGATGCAACACATACCAAGGCATCTTAGACTTTAATGTATCAAATTTTTTACGCAGCTTATCATTCCATTCCTCCACGATAGGAATCCACACAATCTTGTGTTGGCTTCCTATTTTCTTAATATGATCATGAATTGGAATCAGAATTGAGATGTCTTCTTGGCTTATGTCCAGGGTTGAAATGAACAAGAACACGTCTTTTTTCTTCAACACTTCAATATTAACCTGTTTAATTATAAAACATATATTTTTTTTTTAAAAAATATACCAACTATTCTAAAAATTAATTGAATATTGTAAAATTAGCATGCAATACATTTTATATCTTTCTCTAGTATACTTTCATTTATTTTTATTTTAGTTGTAATTAAGTAATTATGTTTTGAATGCAAATATAATAAGGGAATAATAAATACATATTAAACAAAAGTTTGCTTTGAAAAATATCCATTCAAAACAAATTTAATAGTTAAGACAAAATGTGTTCACTTTCTTACTAAAAAAATATATATTTATATAATAAGCAATTAAGATATACTAACCAATGTTTTAGTGGTACCATCATAGATGGGTGATTTTGGAATGTCTTTCCAAAAAATCAACACCTTAAACACTTCCATAATTTCCGTCGGGGTTTGAAAGAGCTTCCTAAGTAACTTGTTATACTCTGCTTGATCTGATAATTTAAATAAATTACTTCAATATATGGGAAGAAAATACTAACAATTTATATATGTGGCAAGCTAATTATTACCAATTTGTATAGTGCATTGTGACACATGCTTCCTCAATTTGCTGATTATGATGTTAATCTTTTGACCAAATTGAGACAAGTCCTGCCTCTTATCCCTAAAAATAAAAGAAATAATAGTAACTATTAATTATATTAATGTAGCTGACTTCATTATGTATAAGGTTTCAACTTACGAATCAGTAGTGAGACATTCAATTTGAGTAACAATTGCAACAATGGTAATGATAACCCAATAGACATCAACTGGGAATTGTTCCAAAGCTGGTGCAAGAGCTGGCACTTCCTTAATGTCATGAAGTGAGTTAAGCCTTTCCAACTCAATGATGATATCAATCACTTGCCAAGTTGCCTTGATCAGATTGTTGAGTTCCAAAATTGCATTGCGGTGTTTTTTGAGGGATTCAGGTTTGGTGAGTTGAGGCACTCTTTTGATTATGCCTAATGATTTGGCAAGTGGTTCTGTTTGTAGATACTGTGATAATAGCCAGAACTCTCCATATTCAAGAGCAAAAGCTGAAAGAGTCAGAACTCCTTTTGCAACCCATGAATAGTTTGATAGCTTGTTGAGTATTGCTAGTGTTGTTTTGTATGCAATTTCTTCACCTGGTGCTTTGCATGACATCTGCCATCATCACACATTACATTTATACCATTCAGTTTAATTAACTAATACTATACTACTACTACTAGTATATACTATAGAAGGATTTTTCTAGAGAACTATTATGTCTTCTCTTTTAAAACTATCCATTTTGATAAATAAATTGATTTATTTATCAACGCTTTATTCTCTAGAGGAGCCTAATCCTTGACC
The DNA here is from genome assembly GCA_037974835.1 of Cicer judaicum. Classification (NCBI taxonomy): domain Eukaryota; kingdom Viridiplantae; phylum Streptophyta; class Magnoliopsida; order Fabales; family Fabaceae; genus Cicer; species Cicer judaicum. The sequence continues at coordinate 28,084,760 of JBBPBS010000968.1, forward strand.
CCTCAGCTTATATTCAAAAATTAAGAAAACTTTGTGCAAAGAATAAAAAGTTGTAAATAAAAAAAGATAGTACAAGAGGTGGTTGCATTTTTACGTATGATCTCTTTTATAATATTTTGAATTGTATTTTTTTAGCCTCTTTAGTTTTCTTTAATATTTTTAACTACTAACATTTAAAAGAAATTTGGATTTGTTATTACTATTATATAATAGTGGATGTAGAATATTTTTTAAGAAAATATATAAAAAAAATTAGTACGATGTTTACGAATAATTAAATGATGTTTTGTTTTTTTTTTTTCAATGAAATAAATTTTCTTAAAAT
>JBBPBS010000968.1:28105831-28156849 GCA_037974835.1 Cicer judaicum
ATTTCTATTTTGATTTTATTTAAAATTATTAATATCTGAGTGTATTATATTTTTTAAAAAAATTATAAATTTCGTCCAAAAAAAACACATTCCAGTTTCTCATTCTATCTAAAACAATTAATATATCTCTTTTAATAATTAAAAAAACACAGATTTATTAATTATATTTAGTCTCCGATAATAAATTCAATTTCTAACGGTACAACTTCTCAAAAAGTTACATAGTGAAGACTCAATTTGAATATGGAGAAAATATGTGAAATTTAATTTAATTTCTAATAAAATAAAATAAATTTTTATATTTTATAAAATAAATGGGACAATTTGGTCCACACTTCAATTACAAACTCTGATTCTAATAGAAGAGAGAAAAACACAATAATAGAGTTTAAATTATTTTTTTAATGTTTTATTAAACTTTTAAAATAAATAATAAAATACAAAACCTGATAAAGTAAATGTAAGTTGAAAGATATCACAAGTCCTTTTTTAGAGAGTGGTTAAGGCCAATTAGAGTTTTTGGCAGTTGTTACAATTGTATAAACTTAACATGCAAATTAATGACTTGCATGGAATTTTTAGTGATCTTGAATCAACATTAAAAAATTATATTCAAGCTTTATATCAAATTCTCAAGCTATTATATTAACATTATAGTTTTGATCTTTCTATAAAATGATTACATTCTCGTATATGGGTTGCTAAGATTACAAATAGTTTAAAAAGATATGCAAATAAGAAAAATATCAATTTGGTGATTTTTTCTGATTTTATTAGTCATCATTATTTACATAGAAGATCACCTCAAGAATTTGATTCTATCAAATTGCAAGGTACTGCTAAAATGTGACAAGTGAAGGTTTAATTAGTAGATTTATGCAACCTCATGCAAATATTTGATACTAACAAAATGAAGTAGCAGGCTAGATTTTAAGCTTAATGGTGTGACAACAATAGAGGGCATAAGAAAACCTAAACCGTTTCTATAAACTGATTGGTTACATAAAAACAAAAACAAAATATTGAAACATAGGAACTAAAAAAAAAAAAAACTATTCCTGAGACACTAAGCAAAATAAAAAATCCTAAAACTTGTGCAGATTCTGTAAGCCTACAAGCTACAACTCAATTAAGCAGAAACAGTCTGAACTTGAAGACCAGCCTCCAATGCAGATTCTCTATTAGCAGAAGTTTCTTCCTCAGCTTCACCAGAAATCTCTTCCAAAGATTTTCCTTTAGATTCAGGCACCAAGAAAGTAAACATCATCCCCAAGAAGTTAGCCACACCCAAAAGCAGAAGCACATTTCTCACTCCAATTCCATTTTGAGCATACAAGAATCCAAAAGCACCAACCATTGCACCAGCTTTCCCAGCAGCAGCTGATATACCATGACATGTTGACCTTAATCTTGCTGGGAAAATCTCCGCCGGCACCACAAACGTCGTTGCATTTGGACCGAAATTAGCAAAGAAAAAGGTCAATGAATACATAACAACAAACCCAATTTGGTTTCCATCCATTGTCCAGTGGTGATATGGAATGGCCAAAGCAAACATGAACACTGTCATGAAGAAAAATCCCATCAACTGAATTGTAAACCTTCCAATTTTATCAATAAGTGCTACTGTGAACCAGTAACCAGGAACACTGCTGCAAAGTGCTATGAGTGTCTGTGCTCTAGCAATTTTGTAAACCTCTTCAAGAGCACTCATGGTTTTAGCTTCTGGAATCCATCCGATTGCACTAAAGATGTCTTTCTGGAAAAGATTCTGACTATAGTAAGCAATGTCCAACAAGAACCAAGTCACAGCAGTTCCAAGCAAGTGAAGTCCGTGTCGGCGAAGAAACCTTGTTGTAAACAACCCAAAATCATTCCCATTTGCTCTTTGTGTGTGATCCAATTGCTGAACTTTTTCCTGTTCAGCTTCAATATCAACCTGCAAAACTTTTGACATATCTGCAGCTGCTTGTTTAGCATTCTTGGCAACCAAAGCAGTGTATCTTGCAGTTTCAGGCATTTTCATTCTCCAATAGTATGTCAACAATGCTGGAAGTGCACCAAACATTAAAATTATCCTCCAAACATAATCAGCTTGTGGAACTGTCGACAAAATTGGGTTAACATCAAACGCAGGAGCAGGGTACATAGCTTTGAAAGCAGATGAAACTATAATCGCAACGGTGCCGCCAGCCAAAATTCCAAATCCCTGCATTGCAAAAACAGCAGCTATAAAAGCACCACGAGTCTTTTTGTTTGCATACTCAGACATGATTGTAGCCGAAAGAGGGTAATCACCGCCAATTCCAAATCCAAGCCAAAACCTGAAGAAACAAAGAGTAGCCACAACAGTTTTGGGATCCTTCCCAAAAGAGAGACCAGAAGCAAGTGAACATATAACCATAAGCATAAGGGTCATTCCATAAACACGTTTTCTTCCCATTTTGTCACCTAACCAACCAAAAAAAAGTTGGCCTGCAAGTGTTCCACAAAAAGCAACACCATTAATTGCAGCTGAAACATTCTGTGGCAATGAACCAGGTTTGTTGTTGCCTTCAAAGTAATACACACGACCAAGCAATTTGGTAACAAGTGAAATGCAGAAGAGATCATAAGCATCAGTGAAAAAACCCATTCCAGCAATCACAATTGCTGTGAAATGATACCATTGTGTCTTTGCAACATCAAGTGCATTTAGCACCTTCAATTGTTCGTTAGCCATGTTTATAGTTTCTCTCAGAAATAACCTTTTTCCTTAACCTGAAATTGAAATGTACACAATAAAATATTAGAGGGAAGATTAATGTAGAATGAAGCAGTGTAGACAATTCAAAATCACGTGCACGTGATTGCATTAAGACAAAAATTGGAAGCTACAGTTTCCACAGCAATCAATCTAAACAAAATCACATGAAGTCATTGCTTGAGTTAATAAACTGAAGAAACCATACTACACCTACACCTCCATTTAATATTTGTACTGAATTTCATGTACTTATAATATTATAACTACTAAAAAAATTAGAGAAAAAAAGAATATGCATTATTAATTGTCAATATAAAATTGTTTACACTCAGTGTGTGACTTTAAGAATAGTTACCATTAATTTCAAATATTTAAACTAGATTAGTAGTTACGATTGTTTCAGGGTATAAAATTAATGTTTAAATAAAAGAAAAATTCCACTATTATCATATGATAGTAGTAATAAATAACAGAAGATCCGAGATTAAGGGATAAAAAAAAGGAAACAAAAAAAAGGAAATCTTCAAAGTTGAAGGTAAACGGAAATCATGTGAGGATTTAAAAAAGAAAAATAAAATGTTATTAAATTTGACCACAAAGTTTTAAAAGGTAGCACCACAACACCGGAGTTAGTATTTTTTTTTTTATGACGGAAAAACACTTGAGTTAGTTTTAAAAAAAACTGACAAAGTTAAAACTTCAAAAGAAGTTGGTAGAGCAGAAACAGAACCTAGTAGCTGTAGCTAGCAATGGTGTATCATCAAGAAACAAAAAGGAAACGAATAAAACAATGAATGAATGGATGGTAAAAAGTAAAATACCTGAATGGTTATATGAAGAGAGAGCCTTGTGTTGAATTTTGATAATGGAGAGAATGAGAAGTGGTTCCGTATTTAATAGCAAACTACTCCGTGTTTCAGTTTGAGTATAACTCTCAAAGGGTAAAACTATAATAGCTTTTCTTTATCTTTATTTTACCCTTATTTCTCTCCAGCTATAATTCTCTTTTATCTTTTTATTTTGTTGATATGATATTTATTCCACATTATTTTATTGATCGATAATACTCATAACAGTAATAGCAAACTACTCCGTGTTTGAGTTTGAGTAAAACTCTCAAAGGTTTTCTTTATCTTTATTTTACCCCGTATTTCTCTCCAACTATAATTCTCTTTTATCTTTTTATTTTGTTCATATCATATTTATTTCACATGATTTTATTGATAATAATCGTAACAATAATACATGATGTAACAATTTTATCTTATCAAAATTGCTTGTTATTAAAAAGAATTGCATTTTATTAAAGATAAAATATTAAAAAAAAATTTACATAATGGTAAATCTTGGGTTGGAACTCAAAAATAATACCCAACAACTTTACACTACTTTTGAAATCGGTTTAAGACCTACTATAAATATTTTTTTTCGTTTATCATGACTTTTTGAAAAAAATATATCTTATTTAACATAAAAGTATTTAAATAATATATTTTATATATTTTTTAAATATGTTAAATTAGGACTTTTATATAAGAAAAATAAATAAAATTATAGTCAAATCTAATAAAATTATAATTAATAAGTCTGGATCAATTTTTCAAAAAAAAGCAAAAATAAAATAAAATGAATCCATAATTAATAAATTAAAAAATAACAATGTTTAAATAATATTAGATTTTTTTTTTATAAGCATGAGTCTTCCTCTATTTAAATTGATAGATTTTAAAAAAATTGATCTGACTTTTTTATTAAATAAATTAGGTCAATCATAAATAGATCAGATCATAGTACAGTCTAATATTTTTTCATCACTACTTTGAAGTTAATTTTTTATTAGATATATATTTTTAGTTTTTAATTTTATAATTAATTTTTTTAGTCTACTAATTTTAAAATTTAACATTTTAATCACTATTTTATAAGTTTTTGGATTTTTTCTGGTAACTCAATTAGAGTGTTATTTTTTATAACATGTCACGTTCGTTAATAATGTAAAATTACGTAAAATGATGCTAAATTGTTGATTTGGGCCTGAAACCATGAATCTAAGAAGGATAATAGATTTGTAGATCAATGCATAGAAAATATAGTACGTGAAAAGTCAAATGCATGAGTTATAAAAGTGCGTGAATTATAAAGTGCTTGATCACATGTGGACTGCCGCCGTAGTAGACGCATGCATAGTATTCGTGTGAATTAAACATACTATCGGTTTCCAAACTACTAGAGGTTTCAAATTGATGATTTCTCCCACTTCTTAAAGACATTCGTACTTATAACAACTCTCATAACACAATTTTCACAAACAAGTTACTCTGAACTCCCATTAATATGTTTATGGTGATTTTAAGCATAAGGAAAATCAATAAAATTTTAAATACAAATAAATGTTTAAATTAGTGTGATTGTACTAGTAAGTGGTGGATCTTGCACAAAATATTTGGGGGAGTCAGAGATCGACAAATATTAACTTAAATATTATCATTGAAATTTAAATATTATAATTGAAATTTTTAAAAATCATATAATTTTTTTTAGAGTATCACACAATTCATACATAATAGATAAGTTGAAAAAAAATTAGAATTTCAATTTTCAAAAGTCACATAACAAGTAACACGATTTTCACAAATCACACAATTCACATAATTTTCACAAGTCACACAATTTTTACAAATCACACAATTCAATCAAATAACATATATCTATTTTATAATTTTCATCTTTGTCAAAAAATTTCTTCTTAAAAAATACATCAATTTTTTTATATTTAAATATCATGTCACTCCTAAAAAATATACATATTAATTAAAACAATTCACAATAAATACACATATTAATTAAAACAATTAGATATAGGTTATTGTATTAATTTTATTATATTTTAGTAATATAAATTCTAAGAGAAGAAGGGAGATGGGGAGTCGAAAAGAAAAGAAGAATGTAACCAAGAAAATAAAGAGGAAATAAATTATAACTATTAATTTAATAATCTATTTTTATTATCTATATAATTTTTTTTTTAATATATAAAAGATCCACAGCTGGTACTAACTAAACAATATAATAGTAATCTTTCAAGTGTGGAATAATTTTGAAAATATCTCTAAAAATAGAGACAGCAGGATAAATTGATTACAAAGTTAATTATATTAAACTTAAATAGAAAATGCATTAAAGAGAAAATGACATGAATTAAATGACTCCGAATTTAAGTTGATAATAAATAAAATACATACATTTAAAAAAATTGAAAATAAAGATGTAAAAAATAAATGGCTAAAATATAAAATTGCAAGTAAACGAAGTAAAAGATATTTTATTAAAATGTCGACCAAATTAAAATGAGTAGAATAATAAAAATTACATAAATTATAGGTGTTTTAAAAAACATGAAAGAGTATGTACTTAAGTTTTAGAAAGCATGAATAAATCTCTAGTTTAGGACTTGACTTCAAAAATTAATTATTTAACCGTTGTTTTTTAGTGAAAACTCTTATTTATAAAATAAATAAGTAATTAACATTCATACATAACTCTATTTTCAACAAATATTTGTTATAGTCAACACATGTTCAGTCTTTCATTTTGTCCGCCTACAGTTTGTCTAATGTGTGCCTCTTGTTGATGCTATCCACTTTCTTTAACTCCATATTCATCGTCGACAATTATACATTTTCCTAAAACATTGAGTTTGTCTTAACTTCAACGTCTCTTCGTTGACACTTGTTTATGTCTGTTGTCGACAAATTTTTAAATTTCACGGCAAAAACAATGTTTATTTCTCCGTATCACACTTAAATATGAAAACCCACATGATATTATGGGAGGATCTAATTTTGTTTTAAATTTATGTCCTCGTAGTTAGATTATAGTTATATTGTGTTTATTTTCATTTTCACATGCTAAGACTTCGCGGTGATTTTAATAAAATCAAGTTGATTTTGATACAATCTTTAGTGTGTATTTTAATGATATTAAAACAATACATAAAAAGAGAACAATTTATCATCTAAAGATTGATTTAAGTGTGCAGTGAATACATATAAGAAAACAAAGTACAGAAGATCAACGTTCATCTAATTGTAATAATTTGATTATTATCGTATGATGATCTCAAGCTACAAAGTGTGTTGGTAGATAAGGAACTCATCATCATCTAGTTATTCAATATTTTGAATATTTTACTCTTATGATAGTACCAACATTTTTTTTAAAATTGTTTTACCCAAGTTCTTCTATGAGCGATTCAAATATCTCTTTAAAATAAAATTTAAATTGTGATTCGCCACATTATAGATAACTAACTGTTTTACTAAAATTTGTATCTTCTTAAAATTGTTGAGTATGTTGATCAATAAATAGTCCTATAAAATTGTTCATTAGTAAATGGGAGCAATTATGCTTACATATAGTATAATAACGTGCAAATTGTAGTCTAGTAAAAATATGTGATATGTTTAGACTCCCATTAACCTACTCCTCCTTCTCCACGTTTAATATGGGTGAGTTTGCTATAAGACTATTAAGAAAATAAATTGCAAATTTTGTGTATCCAGAGAGGATACTATACAGCCAAGGAACTCGATTCAAATCTTATCTTCAATACACCATTCAAAAACAAATATCTACATCATTATTGTTATGCATCTAGCAGAAGGAAAAACCGAACAAATTAAAATTGTCACATAAAAACACTCATACTTGTAATAATAGCTTGGAAGTTTGAACAGAGAATTTGATTAAACTGGTACTGTCCTAGCAGACCCTGCCATTTCTATAGCCTCATCACCATCTTCTTCATTCTCCCCACTCATCTCTTCCAATGATTTTCCCTTTGCTTCAGGCACTAAAAAGGTGAATACCATTCCCAAGAAGTTAACAACACCGAGCATAATGAGAGAATTCTTCACACCAATACCAGTTGGATAACCTTCATCAGTCTCATTTCGATGCTTACTTTGTGCAGCATATAAGAATCCAAATGCACCAACAATAGCTCCGGCCTTTCCTGCAGCAGCTGAGATCCCATGACAGGTCGATCTCAGCCTAGCTGGGAAAATCTCGGCCGGAACAACAAATGTGGTAGCATTTGGACCAAAATTAGCAAAAAAGAAAGTTAAGGAGTACATCACAACAAAACCAATTCTGTTTTCTTTCTGTTTCCAATGATCATAAGGTATAGCAAGAGCAAACATGAAAACAGTCATGAAGAAGAAACCCATCAATTGGATCGCGAAACGACCCATGTAATCGATAAAGGCCACTGTAAACCAATACCCCGGCACCGTACTACACAATGCTATAAGTGTTTGCGCTCTTGCAATTCTATAAAGTTCATGAATTGCGTTCATTTCTTTTGCATGAGGGATCCATCCAATGGCAGTAAAAATATCCTTTTGGAAAAGATTCTGACTATAGAAAGCAATATCCAACAAGAACCAAGTAGATGTTGTTCCCAACAAATGCAGTCCATGTCTTTTAGCAAATTGCTTGCTAAAAAGACCAAACTTTTGGTTTTCATTCTCAACAACTTTATTCACTTTTTCCTCTTCAACTTCAAGTTCAACTTGTAACACCTTAGACATATCAGAAGCAGCTTGTTTGGCATTCTTAGCAACAAGAGCTGTGTAACGAGCGGTCTCTGGCATCTTCATACGCCAGTAATAAGTAAGTGCAGCCGGAACAGCACCAAACATTAAAATAATACGCCAAACATAATCAAAAGCAGGTAAAACCAGTGATGCTTTAGCATCTTCTTCATAACTAGGAACTTTATATTTGTGATCAAAAGCAGTAGCCACGATCAATGCAACCATTCCACCAGCCATGATTCCAAATCCTTGCATTGCAAAAACAGCAGCTATAAAAGCGCCACGAGTCTTTTTGTTGGCATATTCAGACATAATTGTAGCTGAAAGAGGGTAATCACCACCAATTCCAAATCCAAGCCAGAATCTAAAGAAACAAAGTGTTGCCATGACACCCTTTGGACTATTACTAAAAGAAAGTCCTGAGGCAAGGGAACAACCAACCATAAGCATAAGGGTAATACCATAAACTTTTTTTCTTCCTAGTTTGTCACCAAGCCAACCGAAGAAAAGTTGGCCAGCTAAAGTGCCACAAAGTGCAACACCAGTGACAGAAGCTTGAACACTTGGAGGGAGTACACCTGGCTTTGGTTTTGTGTAATCTGTGTAATATATTCTTCCTAATAATTTGGTCACAAGGGAAATGCAAAACAGATCATATGCATCAGTGAAAAAACCCATTCCAGCAATCACAATTGCTGTGAAATGGTACATTTGTGTCTTTGCCACATCGAGTGCATTAAGCACTCCTAGTTGTCCTGCCATCGCCAACTCTGTTACCTAATTACAATTAAAATAAATAAATAAATAAATCAGTTTCCATATAAGAAAGCAATTCCATATATACTTTTTCTTTTTTTAATAAAAAAATGTCTAACAAAGAGAGAGTAATTTTTAATCTTAGACATTTAGTTTCATAAAATAGTTCAGTTAGATAAGTAAACTGCCATAAAATAATTTTCCGATTATAAATAGAATACGGATGGTCCCTAAAAAATAGTGGTATTTTTTAATAAAAAAGGAATGATATGAAGTTATAATTGATTCCTTAATCTTTTTATAATAATTATCCAGCCTAATAATTGATAATAGTTAATTGAGCAAAGTAGACTTTTGCAGGAAATTAATAATTTTTATGAAGGTTTGAAAAAAAAAAATACATGTACTTATACGCTGATTTTCTGACTGATGCAATGAATTGATGAAAAAAACTCATAGTCATAGTCAACGTTTAAACGAATTTGACTCTCAAGTCTCACCTACGAAGACTATGACACCAATTCGGGGACTAGGATTACTTCTAGTTGGGTGTTTAATTAAGATTGTCATGTAATTTTATTAATAAAATCCTATATAAAAATTCTAAAGGTTTGAAAAAGTTTATTTTTTAAAAAAATAGCATGAGAAGAACTTCCGAACATATGAGTCAACTTCAGGAAATACCATGGCAATGAAAACGTCGTTTAGAAATTCATTTGGGCCCTACAAAAACCAGAGAAGAAGGGAAAGAAAACAAATTGCAGATAGGGAATCTTAACAAGAGTTGATTTAAAAATCTAACAAATTTAGAAAATGAAGTAGAGGTTAAAGTGAACCAAGACCCTGTATTTTATTTGTTTCACTTCTTGTTGGCAAAAGAATCATGAAATTGGAATCCTCAAATCCTAGATTCTAAAGATGGAAATCATTATTAGTATAAGAAGAAAAAAAAAAGTATAAAGTTGTGTGTAGTGCTTCCTACTGTAACTTGTAATTGCTTAAAAACTAAAAAGTGGGCCTCCCACTAAGGAAGCTCTTCCACTAAAAGAGAAACTCCTTTTCAAGTATAGAACAGAAGTTTTCAATAAGTAAAAAAAAAAAAAAGCTCTTAAAAAGAGAGAGAGTGCACCTTGTTTGTTGTTAGAATTTGGTTGGTTGAGGAGATAGAAGCAGAAGTTGTGGTTAGCTGTTGGGGATGAAGAGAGAGAGAGAGCGGCTATAGGCTATATATAAAGTGTTTGAATATAGATCCAAGGGAATGGCACTAAAATCCAGAATCAATGCAGGAATCTAAAGTATATGCCCATTCCTGAGAGACTTTAATACAATTCAGACTTTCCAGGTCAACGCTTTCACAATTTGCTTGCCTCCCTGTAAGCTAAATCACTCTTTTTTATCAGCTTTGTTTTGTTCCACATCATTAGTCGGCGATTGGCTAAATCGTCATTATCTACAAAAATTACTATGATTTACTGTCATTTTTGTAAATATTATTGCAAAACTTACCGTATAAATACAAATTATCTTATCTGTAATTTAAATTATTATTGGTTGATAATAGTTGTTGGAGATATCATCAAACTTCCTATGGTATGCTCATTAAATGTTCCGCCCGCCTTAGTTCAGGTGCGTACATATCTACTCCAATTAATGCCATATTTGCTTTAAATTATGCTTACGTAATATTTTATGCTTATATGACTTATAAATAATTGACATTATATATTTTTTTGTGATTTAATCGTTGTTATTAACTAATTAAAAATAAAATTTGATGTTTTTAATAATCTGTTTTTGATGTATTTAAAATAATTCTGTCAACAAAATATATTTATTTCAAATAACCAATTTCAACTCTTTGCAAAATCATTAGCCAATGAGATTCTAAAGGCGTGAATGAAACTTAATGAAACCTTATTAGAGTTATTATTAAGTATAGAAATAAGTAAAACTTAGCTACATTTATAATTGTATCTATGTCAAATCTAGCTTAAAAAATTTATAGCTACACTTTTTTAGTTAACTTGTATTTTGTTATTTCTCTTGTTATATTGTCATTAAATAAAATTTATTTAAAATATAAAAAAATATTACATTCATTTTAAAATTTAAACAAAATTTAATTAAAAATTGATTCATATAATTAAAATTTGGACCGAATAGATTTATTTATTTTTACGAAATTTTATTACTAGTACTTCAATTCGACTCTTGCAATTGAATCCAACACTTTGACTCTTCCTCACTACATGCCAAACGAAGGACCATCATTTCCTTTCCTTCTTTAGTTTACAGCCAAAAATTTTATACATTCACCACACCATAAGAAATTACCTGCTGGATTGATATCACTATGCTAATCAATCTTGGCAATTGATTTCAGACTAAACAATTTCGATTTCCCAATTAGTAAATTTATTGTAAACAATTTCAATAATTGACTATAGATTGCACAGTTTAGATGACAGTGTGAAGTATTATAGCACAAAATCCATTTTAGCTTGTAGACAAATTAAGCTTGCTTCTTAAGAAATATAGTTTTAATAGGCTATTTAATATAAGGGTGAGGAACGTACAGCTGGAAACTGCATCGGTTGTTGCACCCATTTTAGATAGAGACGAAATTCAAAAATTAAGAATCTCTTTCTTTTTTTTTTTTTTAAATTAATGAAAAGGCAAAGATAACGTATGTACGTTTACTGATGAGCAAAGTTGTCTTCAAGGATGAGGATGATAATCGGTATAATTTGACTCGAATATATTTTTAATATTTGTGTCTAAAGGCGATATATCTCCACCCACATGTTTTATGAAGAAACATATTTATTATCCGTTGACATGTTTAGTAGATATATTTAATTATATTAGTTTATATACCCATGTTCAAACGCAGTACAGGTAATCACTTCTAATATATATTAGTTACACATCAATCAACAGATTGGTCAACTGGATTGAAACGAAGGTTGAAGAATACAGGATTTAAGTTTAAATTTAGGTCGACGAAAAAATACTAATATAATAATTATTTATTAATTTTAGTTGTTTAATAAAAAAACAATTACCAAAAGTCATGAAACTCTTTTTGAATAGATGATTTTAATTATTCTTTTTTTTTTCTTAAGAAAATAAACAACTTTACAATTTTTTCCCCTTTTTTGAATGTAAATTTGTGATTCTCATTCCAATATGTGTTCTGTGTAATTCAACTTGACACCGATCTTTATGACTTTTGTGGTCATTATATGGACTCCAATATGATTTGCACTATTATCAATTTCAAAATTCAAAGATATCATTTTTCATTTGTAGATAATGAATAATGAAAATTTGCTCTTGAGGCGCTTCAAGTTTGGTTGGTTTATGTTAGTGATTGTACAACATTTTGGAAGTTTATTTGAGGACTTAAAATTGAACATAGTTTAAAATTCATTACAATGTTTCATTGTTAATCAATCATTATTTTCTTTAATGATAAATTTCACTACTATTTCATTTTTTTTAGTTGCTTTTAGTTTTGTATATGCATGTATTTTTATCTTACTGTAGTTAACTATTTTTTTTTATCAATGTGTTTCTATTCTACCGTAGTTAAATATTTTTAAATCTCTATGTGCTTTTACCAAATAATAGTAAAGTAATTATTATTATGATAATTAGACATTTTTTATTCTCTTTTTTTTTTAAAAAAGTAGTATTTTGTGACCGCAAAAAACTGTCACAAAACTACGTAAAGCAGCTACAAATCATCAATTTGTTGAACACAAAATTTGTGGTGGTGTTGACCCTCATAAATTGATGTATTTTTTTAAATTTGAGAAAGACTTTGTGAGGATTTAAACCCTAACAAATTTTTTACCTTTTTTTTTGTCGTATGGTATTTTAGCAACCACAAATCTTTTTGAAGTTCACCATAAATAAGTATGTTTCTTTGTAGTTTGTGCTTTCATCTCATAGTTTTAAATTTTGTTTGCCATATTTGGTTTTTAAGATTGTCTTATCACAATTCAATTCAGTTGGAGTGAGTGTTATGGAAAGAACATAAATTTATCAAAGAATTTAAAAATAAGTCGAAGACTTCGACAATAATTATACACTTTGACTATTACCACTTTTTTCATCATTTTATTTGTTTTGTCAATTTAAAATTTTTCTTTTAATTTTCATTACGTGGTTACACACTTTTTTAATATTTTTTTTCCTTGTTTCTCATAATGGAAATGTTAATTTACGCTTTCAATTTATAGAAATTTGTTAGATATAGAGTTTATTATTGGTAGTTGAAGTCTGTTAAATTAGTTAGTGTGGTATTAGTTACAAGTTAGTTAAGATTAATAAGTTTAATTAGGATATATATATATATATATATATAAAATGTTTTCTATTTATATTGTAATATAATTTTTTATATTAAATTATCTTCATAATTAATTTTTTTAAATTATTTCTCCATTTTTTGAAAGCATGTCAACGTTCATAACTTAATTCTGTTTTCTAAAAGTAAGTCACCTTTGATATTGATCAACCCTCGACTTGAATTTTATTTTACCTGTTTGTGCACTTTTTTTTTTTGACGTCAATATAGAAGTTTTTTCTTGGTGAATAGGTTGTGTAGAAGTAAATCAATTATTAGTTTCTTCGAAAATCAAAACATGTGTGTCACATCCTTACTAAGTTGCTTGGGATTTTTAATATTCCTAAAATATAGTAACTCAACCCATTGCGTTAATTGTAATGTATAGATTTCAACCAGTCATAATCGAAGCATAGGGTGTAGAGAAAACATAAAATGGGACAGTATGAATGCCAATTGTCAAAGTCAAGCGAGCACAAACCATATAATTACCAAATATCCAACAAAGTAACCATTTCATGTCATTTAGCTAATGTCTTTTCTTTCAAAACGCGTCCTACGAATTCATGTCAGTTTCTCAACTATGCAATTGGCTTTTCAACAACATCGTTCCACGCGGTTTTGCTTTGGGTTTATTCACTAGCATTCAACGGGTTAGGCCCACGCTGTTTACATATGCAAGAAAAATGAATACTACATGACAATGAGAAATATGAGAAAGTCTTGCATAGTGATAATTCAGTAGTGTATATTGTTGAAATAATTAAGGATCATTTTTGTATGGTCACTAGATTAAATATAAATATCTTGGATACACTCACAGGATATTAATTATATCTTTTATTCTTTTAATTATTTTAAAAAATAATAGTTCTACATTTTACTTTTTTGTGAGTGTCTAAGACTTGTAAACATAGTTTTGTGACTTTGAAAGACTTGCTCTACAACTTCAATCTTTGGTAGAGTAATCTGTCGGTATGTCTTGGACTGGAACCTTATAATATTCATCGATAAGTTGATACCGTTATTGATGTAATTTTGGAGTAGATTGATTTCGGGGTAGTCATACTTTATTATTTGAGTTAAAACTTCGTTTTGTTGGTTTTTCTTTGTGATTGGAATAACCGTTTATATTATACATTTTTTGGATTTAAAGCAAAATTTTTTACTTTAGCTAAAATTAATTTTATTTTGTAGATTAATTTCTATACACAAAGTTTTATATTAATTTTATTTTTTAGATTAAATTCTATACACAAAACACATATATGTATTAAATAACATAATTTATCGTCGTTAACGTTTAGTTCAATTGAGAATGATGACATTATTTGACTAAATATTTTTTGTGGTGATTCGAGTTCGAGTTCGGAATTTCAATTTGTGTGTGTGAGTTTATTAGTGGTGTTTGCCACTACATCTACATAGAAAAACACATAAGTTGCTACTTTGCATGTGTGAGTTTATTAGTGGTTGTTGAGATTAAGAATTAATTGTGGAATAAGCTAATTGCTCTCAACTATGATGTCCTTTTATTCAAACGATTACACTGAGGAAAAATTTTGTCCCTTAGTTATGGATTCCTTAACTACTCTAAAGAATGTTCAGTACGGTACGTTTGTGTTTAAGCTATCGAACTAAAATATACATAAAATAAACGATCTGATAGAAAGCTAGATAATGCGTAAAAAAACTTGCTTGATTGATCGTATTTAGAAAAATACAGTACTTAATATATGCGAAACTACACTCTACTGGTCATAAGTTGTGGCCTATAAAAATGTAGGATTACTCTACTAATGACACATGTAATGCATGATAACTCCTACTTAAAGCAATTTGTGGCGCCCCACATTTAGCTCATTTTCCTATCTGTGCATCATATCATGTTGGAAATATCCACACGTTCCTTTTTTCCAAAACCTCCATGTCGATTGTAATGTAAGCGCAACAAACAAGTTATCACGTTCTATTGAGATTTGACTCATTCATATGTCTTTGCAGATACATGCTAATCTAATTACATTAACAGATAACCTTGATTATCTTAACTAATCAAGCAGAATTCATCCCTCATCATTGGATTATAAATAGCCTTAGACGATTGTTTCGTGGTTTCTTTTTTGCTTCCTTAAGAACATTATTGCAATCTTTGTAATCTTATTTCTCCCCTTGAACCTTCCTTTCTTTATCTTTAATCATGTTTTCCTCTAATTCACAAAACCTTAACCAAGACAAGGGAAGATCCCTGGTGCGCTTCGTGCCCTTCAAGATCATTTTACTCAATACCCTTCCACTATTGATGTAACCAATGAACCCTTCTTTCTAGAACCCCTTAGCTTCAAACTACTATTGAATTGCCCTTCAAACTACTATTGGATTGCGAGTGGTTTGGTGTCTATAGGAATTCTAAAAAAGTTATAACACATGTGTTTTACCTCTTATTAACTAAGATGACTCTCTAGAGGGGCTTCAACTAAAGAGCAAGAATGGAACTGATGGGACATTTAGGATATGATCATGCGCTCAAAAGTAGATGTAACCTTTAACATGAAATACCTATTTGGCCTCCTCGGCTATTGGTCATGAAGTGCTATTGCTTTTATTTTTCCTTTGGGTATGATGACTTCTACCCTCCTTGATGTGGCTATCATTCTTGTCTTTGCCCATGTTTGTATGAAACCAAGGAGTAGGAACAAGATTTCAGTGGAGTACTACAACCCCCAAAGCATGGACCGACAGTCCGGGCTTCTCCAACACAACCCCCTCGACTTCGAGTCAACCGTTCCCAACACCAACATAAGTTTCATTGATGAGGCTGAGTTGGGTTGAAAAAGGTTTAGTCCCCAAGACAAATGAATAGACCAAGTGGTGTTCATATCAATGAGCCATCACATCCCATGACTCCCAAAATCAGCTGAAACAGTGTTGGCATGAGCTGACAAAAAGAAAAGATCAAAGGTAATTTGTCGTCCTTAAAAGGTTGGTTAGTTTCCCTCTGTTTTCAATTTTTCTTATGGTCTTTTTCTAACTTTCTTTTCCCCAGTTCCAGAGAATGATGATGTCTTACCCTAATTCAGCACAAGAAATAGTTACGTGTGGTCTCCGGAGGACTAAGGCAACACCAATGCCTAAATAACTAACTTGAATTACATTTAGCATGCCTTTTTTTTTTATCATGAAGATCATAACATCATCAAAATAGAAACATTGGTAGCCAAAATGAACTACAGTATTGAAAACGCAAAATGGAAGTTTCACTTTCAGTAATATGCAGTTTAATATACTTCAACCTCCTATATATATATATATATATGCAATTAAATGAAAAGAATCCATGGATCACAATTAACAAAATTGGATGCATTTAGATAAACAGCTCATAAAAAATCATTTCAATATCAATTCTTCTAAAATCTCATATCCATGCTCTCCATAAACTAAACAACACCTTAGTGGACAACAACAAACAACGATGAAAATATTAAATCTACAAAGCCTACTTGATTACACAATTCCTCACCTCACATCTACAAATCGAAGAGAATCCACCAAATCCAACTTTGTGGCTCTAATACTCCCTTGTATTACTTCCTCCAACAGCATGTAGTGATTTCCAGATAGTAGTTCAGTGCAGGAGGTCGAAACCCAAAGTTTCTTCAATGTTTCCTCTGCAAGTAATCCAAAATTGTTAGTTCTTGCCTTAACTGAAACAGTATAACTCAACCCACTAAATAGCATAATACATATTACATACAATACCACAAGATGTCAAAAGTAGTTAAAAGGAAAAGGGAATACATAAACTCGCTAAGTTGTTACGAATCCACACCCAAAATAAACTTATAACGTCACCATGAGTTATCTATAATTTTCTTTTCACTACTAGAAAAACTGAATTTAGCGTCAGTCAAAATCCGACGCTAATAGGCCCAATAGCCGACGCTGACGTTGATTTAGCGTCGGTGTCGGACCTAGGCTAAAACGGTCGAAGCTAATACGTAGCATCGGCCAAAAGCCATTGACGTTATATTAGCGTCGGCCTTGTGGACTATAACCCGACGCTATCGACAATAATAAAATAGCCGATGCTAGTTATATCCGTTGAAATATGTTAAAAAAATTGTTGCGTCGGTTGACCGCCGCTACCTTGAAAATAAAAGCCAACTTTAATTATACGCAGCATCGGTTTGGCCGACACTATAGTCAACATTGACTAGCGTCGGGCATAACTGACGCTAATTGTAAATTTATTTAAGTTTTTATATTTAAGTTTTTATATTTATTATATGGATTTAGAACAATGAACAATGAAAGTAGCAAAGTTTTTAGAACCGCAAAAATTTGATGTGAAATCAAGGCAAGCAAATGAATCTTACATTCATCAAATAAATTAGTGAGATTGTGCTACATCTATCACTCGATCACCCCATATTTTATGTGAGTGTGAATTCTAAACCAGTTTCATTATTGAAACACCAAAGCTAATAGCATATCGGATTCACAAAAGTGGAAGAGGATATAGGAGAGACATAAATAGATAATAAAAAAATCAGATCTGATATCAAATTAAACATTTCCAATCAACCAAAAATTAACAATAAGTAAACCAATATCAAATTTATGAAGAAAATGAGTTAATATTATAAATAAAAATTGGTTCTTTAAAGTTAAAGAACATAAAATGGATGAAATGGTGATGTAAAACAACTATGTAGTTAACCTTTCATAGGAAAACTGATTTTCAGATTTTTCATAGAGGAAAAGTTAGGGTTTCCAAATAAAATTGGGGTTTTTAGTTTTCTTAATCAATTAATGAGAAATAAATGGACAAATAACACACAACCATGAAGAAGGAGAATGTCACGGTGGCGAATCAAGTTCTTACATGTGATGTAGAATTCCTTTGAAAGGGTGGAGATAGATTTTATGATGGAAAAAAGAAGGAGGAATAGAAAGAATGAAACGAAGATAGAATGGGCTGCCGTTGTGGTATTGAATGTTCTCTTTGAATGAGGATGTCGCGCATTGCAGATTGTGAACATAGACGGAAATAAGAAGGAAAGAGATGAGTCGCATAACTCCAGCTTGAAGAAGATGTTAAGGATTAAAAGGGTTTCTATTTTTTTACTGATGTTCATTCCCTTTCTTCTTTTTTGCTTTTTTGCTTTATTAAAGAGTTGTTCCTTTTTTTTAACCAAAAACTAAAATGAAAATAATAATAATAATAATAATAATAATAAAATTTTATTTTATAGTTTCTCTTGTTTTTATCATTTTAGAACTATTATAAAAATAAGTTTTTTTTCTATAATTTTAGTTAAAATTAATAGTAATATTAAAATTTTAATTTTAGTTATCAAATCGATTTATTAAGTTATTTGAGTCAAAATTGAATAGATAAATTGCATCAAAACTTTTAATTTAGTTAAAAAATATAATAATGCACACATACACAAATAAAAACAAATGATTAGTTAAAATATTTGTTATTTTAAATAGGAATAAAAAAATTAAATTTTAACATTCAGATAATCTAGCGTCGGCCACACCGACGCTAAAATGTTGACTAAAATAAAAAAAATAATGTAACGTCCATTTTTACTTAGCGTCGCCCGGGACGACGCTACCGATTGAAAAAATCACAAAATCATTTTCATTGTTAGCGTCTGCTATACCGACGCTAGTTAGCGTCGGAGTCAATGGTCGATGTTAAAATTGACTGCTAAAATGTATTTTTCTAGTAGTGTTTAGACTATTTTCAATTAATTTGTGCAAATGCAAACTTGATATTAATAAAAGAAAATAAATTCAAGTCCTACATATCTAAAATATAAAATTTTAAATAAATTTATAAAAAAGTGACTCATCACTTTAATGATAAGCTGATTTTCTAAAAATAAATTAGACCTAATAAAAACTTAAATACACAAATCATTTGTTTATTGGAGCAATGATATGATAATTTTTTTAATATCATTGAAAAAAATGTAGTCGCGATATTACCTGGTGATCATGAAGTTGAATTATCTTGTAAATACACTTAAGATGATAGCTATATAAATATTTATGTTGAACTGTAGTTTCAAATTCTAAATATTTAGTGTGTTAATTTTGCCGTTAAATTTTTAGAAAATATTATAAAGATGAAGTTGAATTTACTTCCCACATTAAAGTCGATATGTTGCCCAAAGTTAAGATTACTTAATGATTAACAAATTTTACACATATTGTATTTTTATCTTTGTTGACAATAAATTAATAGGTTTTTATGAATAAACATTTCAGATATATATTTTTTTTAAGTATCGTATTGACATATTACATAAAAATAAATTAGAAATTGTTTTTTTACCTTAGCGAAAAGTAAAAAGGAATAAAATTTAAGTGTGAAGATTGTTATATTTTAAAAAATAAAATAAAAAATTTACAAATACCCTTAGAATTTATAATGGAAAGAGACAATGTAAATAAAAAAATCCAAAATCAAAAGAAAATTTATGAAAAATTTGATTTTACTATAACTCA
Source organism: Cicer judaicum (assembly GCA_037974835.1). Taxonomy (NCBI): domain Eukaryota; kingdom Viridiplantae; phylum Streptophyta; class Magnoliopsida; order Fabales; family Fabaceae; genus Cicer; species Cicer judaicum. The sequence continues at coordinate 28,125,813 of JBBPBS010000968.1, forward strand.
AACATGAAAGATTATACCGTGGACTACTTTGACAGGTGGACCAATGTTTAGAAGTGATTTAAAATATTAATGATCCATGATATCTTTTGTAAGTATAACTCAAATAATTTGCTATGTTTATGACTTAGAATGTAATTAAATTGGTATCTGTTTAAGACGAGTAAAGTAAGGAACATCATTGTTTTTCAAATGAATATGCAAAATAGTTTATAAAATTGTAAGCGTAAGGTAAATTAATTTATGAATTTTGTGAATTAATAAATACATTATTGATATTGTAAAAAAAATCAATTAAAATAGTCTATGTGTGTAAATATTTATCCTTAAAATTTTAGATGTGTTCCTGTAATTGAGTATGATACTTATACATGTTTGATCTCATATCAATGTAATTTTTTCAAAAACAAATTTATTGATAAAATTTTGTTATCTCATAGATAAATTAAGAGTAATTATAATTGTGCATTGATTAATTATAGATAAATTAATCGATAAAATATTTAAATTTTATTAAAAAATTAATTAATTTATGATAATATTAATAATTTTAGATAAATTTTATGACGTAGATAAGTGAAATATTTAATTCCTGTGTCACACGTTATAGTACAAATGACACATTGTTCAAGCTACCTTGACGGAGATCAAAATCCAAAATTAGAATACCAAAATGGAAGATTAAATTTTGTATTGTAGATGTACTTGAAGGACAAGAACTCCAATCACAATATATTTGGAATGGCTGTTCTTAGCAGACCGAACCGAAGGTATGTGATTATGCATCATTGGATAAAAACTATAACAGTAAATTTTGTTTGAACAAAAATTATCAATGTAAACTTTTTTTTAATAAAAATTTGAATGCTAAAACATCGTAGGTATGTAAAGGCATCTTAATTTTATTGGCACTCTAATACTATTATATATTATGTACAGCACTTTAATAAATATTGTTGTTGAAAAAAACATTCAGTTTAAATAAACAATTATTTGTTATCAATTTTTTATTATCTTTTTATTTTAAACAATATGTTGAAAAAGAATTATTTTTCTTTATTTATGAGTTATTTAACTACTTTAAAGAATATTAAGTACGTACAATTTAGATATTTTCATTATTAAATTTTAAATACATAAAATAAAGTAAATTAATAAAAAAATAAATATAATTATAAAAAAATTATTTGATTGATTAATTATGTATGTCTAAAATATTAGAAGTACTGATATTTATAAAAAAATAATTCTACTAGCCATAAATCGTGGTCAATAAGTGTTGTTTTGTATACCTGATTATATGGGCAGTGTGTAATAATTTCTATTACCGGGAGTTCATGGCGTCTCACGATGGATTAATTTTTCGGCTTATTTGGCTTTTCACGTTGTCAATATTCATGCGCATTTTACCTTAATAAATAGTGGCAACATAGTTGTGATATACCTTTACTTCCATACAGTGCATTAACACTCTAGTTTTTGTTAAAAAAAAAAGTTTGAAATTCTTTTTGATTTTTTTTTTTTAACAAGATCACCACATAAAGAATAGCCAACTTTGGGTGATAAAAAAGTACATAACTTGTTTTTGTCCCCACCCTTCGCGTGATTTAAACTACCACTATTGTTTTTAGGATTTTTCGCTTTAAATACATCTACAACACAAAATCAATCTATTGGTTTTTGGCACTCAAATTAATAATTTTGGTCCCGAGTTATAAATAGCTTTTGAAAAATGTACCTTTTGAATTGCATTCATGTTTAGCATCTATAAAATTTTATTTTTTTTCTTGCATTGTAATTAGAGGATGTGTAATCTTTTATACCACAATAAAATCATTTAACATAACAACTTTTAGATGTGTTGTTTGGACTATACATTTTTAAATAGTTTTGTTGAATGTTTGTTGGTGGATGCTACGATCAACTACATCTTGATAGGTCGTTTATTGCAAATTAATGTTTAAAAATTATTTGAAACACTAATGACAATTGATGCATTCTTGATACGTAGTACGACTCTATTGAGTTTTAAAATTTGGACAATAACTCTATTGAGTTTTAAGACTTGGACAACAACTCGATTAATTTTAATTATTTGAATAAAAAAAAAAATTATTATATTCCTTAAAACTTATCTCATTTTTTAGTCGAACCAATCAAAAATAGTCTCAACTATAAATACAAGATATCCGATAAATTAAAATCCAAATAATGTTATCGATTATTATTACAAATTTGAATGACTTTTTAACATTAGTCCACAATAAACCACCAATCAAATTAAAAGGTTCATAATAGATTTTTCCATGTTGAATTATAGTAAAAACCAACTTTTCTATAAATTTCCTTTTGATTTTCCAAAAGAAACTTTAAGTAGTCTCTTCCCATTATAAATATGACAAATATTACAAGTTTGTTAAGTAAATCTTCAATTTTATTTTATTTGTTAAAATATGACGCTCATCGCACTTAAAAACATTTTCCTTAATTTCTTCGTCAAAACCTATTATTTATTGTCAACAAAGATAAAAATACAATGTGTACAATTTATTTAATCATTTCAGCAATCTTAACTTTGGATACATATTCCCCTTAATTAATGTGAGGAGTAAATTAAACTTCTTTATTATAATTATTTATAATTTATCAGTAAAATTCACATACAATAAATATATATTAAAATAAAGTATTTAGGATTTGAACTCAAGTTCTAACATATGAAATATATATGTTATCTAACTTAGCTGTACTTACATGAGAATTCAAGTTCATTATCAATAGGTAATCGTGACTACATTATTTAAAGAAATATAAAATAATTATAATATCATTGGTTTAGTAAAAAAATGACCACATGTATTAACTTTTTATTGAACTCAATTCATTCTTACATAACGTAAAGTATAATAAATATTACTACAAATTTTCGTACAACCGTAAAGACTTAAATATATACATTTGTTAGTTCAGATAAAATTTAGATATATAATTTTTTTTATAAATTTATTTAAAATTTTATTTTTTTAAATATAGTACTTGAATTTTTTTCAATAATACCAACTTTGCATTCGCAACAATTTATTCTATAATAACCAAAAAAAATCCCGTGCATCATTTTTTTTTAACTCTTATAACTTAAATATGTTTATATTAATATTAAAAATACATCCGCCTCATCTATTAAAGTAGATGATAAATGATTGATTTACCGTTCTGTATTAAAAACTCTCTCTTGTACTGGTATTTATGTTAGGACCAATAATAAAAAATACTAACATAACTAATTATAACAGTTACAAAAAATTTAATTTCAAAATATAGATGGCGAATGTTCCCACTTATAGCCATTTTGATTATACTTTTTTAAATTATATTTTAATGAAATTTATTTTCTTATCAACCTTAAAATTAGATAAAATCTTAAATACTTTAGAGTTGTGCTGGATACCGATACGTAAAATTAATTTAAATTTTAATATAAAAAGTTTATATGTCATAAAATGAACGGTTAAAATGATTGAACATTGCATATTATATAAAAAAAAAAAAACTCATGAGATATCCGAGTGTTCACCTAGAAAATACTCCCATATTTTTTCCTATATATATAAAGTTTCTTTTTACTTTCCATATGTGATTATCAAAAGTTTATAGATGGCATCTATATACTCATTAGTGTTACTTGTACTTGGAGTGGTGATGCTAATCACTCCACAGTTAAATTCCCAACACATAATATCCGAGTTAGAGCCACCACCCGACATGGACCCACTAGACGATCCATCACCCTTCATGGACCCACTAGACGATCCATCACCTTTCATGGACCCACTAGACGATCCATCACCCTTCATGGACCCACTAGACGATCCATCACCCTTCATGGACCCACTAGACGATCCATCACCCTTCATGGACCCACTAGACGATCCATCACCCTTCATGGACCCACTAGACGATCCATCACCCTTCATGGACCCACTAGACGATCCCCCACCTCCCATGGAGGATCCATCACCACCACTCGATCAGTGAAAAACCACATTCCAAGTCTCTTCAAGGGAAAATACTGCCACTCCTATACAACTCAGCTAGTACACCCTATCACAAATCTCCTTATAATAAAGTTTAGGCCAAATAAGCCCTAATATACCAATGAATATTGTGCCATATTTTGGTCTACCGTTTAAAGTATAAGTGTGTTTAGATCAAAACGTGCTTTAGATGCATTGATTTTGAAAATGCCTGCTTTATTTTTCCTTAAAAAATAAATAAATACTTTATTTATTTAATTATGCCTCAATGTAGTAATTTCATTTTCGTATCAATATTGTCATTTGACTGGTAACAATTTCTTAGATTGTTCAATATTTTCCTTGCATGAATTTTAAAAACTGTATAAAAAATATAACATATATTTTGAAATTTAAAAAATATTTTACTTATATTACTCTATAAAGAACCAATTATATTACTATACAATGAACTAATAAAATAATAAAAAAAGATTATAGTTCCATGAAGGTAATCAATTTGTGAGCTAAAGGATACTAGAGTTTAAAATAGTTTTTTTTAGAATTGAAAACCTAGAAACTAACATTAACACTAATTGAATTATATTTTATGTCTATTTTTTAACAAAATTAAAAAAGGGATGAAGCAAAAGGAAGGTATAGTCATTCTAATTAAGTTGGCAGTACTAGCTTAAACGAATTTTTAACATTTGACATTGGAGTGGTGTAATAGCACCCAATGCAGTAAATAATAACCTTTTACATCCATTTTATTACTAAAATCGATTTAAACGGGCATATATTAAATAAAAATATATCACATTAAAATTAAATTTAATTGTAGTTTTAGTTCTTTTATTTTTATTGATTTATAAAATTAATTTCCCTATTTTATAAGTCGATAATTTTAATATTTTTTTTATGATTTTTAAATAAAAAATAAGAATATGACATGCTTTAAATAATATATCACATGTATGACGATGCAATATAAATAACACCCATAAAATCGGATAAAACATCATAAAAGTTTAACTTTTAATTTCATAAAATATACAAAGCCTACTTGATTACACAATTCCTCAAATCACATCTACAAATCGAAGAGAATCCACCAAATCCAACTCTGTGGCTCTAATACTCCCTTGTATTACTTCCTCCAACAGCATGTAGTGATTTCCAGATAGTAGTTCAGTGCAGGAGGTCGAAACCCAAAGTTTCTTCAATGTTTCCTCTGCAAGTAATCCAAAATTGTTAGTGCTTGCCTTAACTGAAACAGTATAACTCAACCCACTAAATTGCATAATACATATTACACACAATACCACAAGATGTCAAAAGTAGTTAAAAGGAAAGGTAACAGGAAATCATCATGCTTACTTTTGATAGACCAATAACCAAATCATCATGCTTACTACAGAGACAAAAGGTAACAGGAAACAACATGCATTTGGAAGATATAGATCCCTAAAAAACTATTTATTAGCTCAGATAACTTGTGATTTTAATGAGCATCCATTAGGTTAGACAACATGAAGTCATCACATAGAATGATATAATCCATAAATTTATATTGTAGGGCATGCCTTTCGTTTCTTCAGCTTCCCATTTCTTTTGCTGCTATTTTTATAGCCCATTGCATGATCTCCAGTATTATCTTCAAAGGGTAATCCTTTGATTTCATCAAATAAATTGTCAGTTAGACCTTGCATCCTGGAAAATAACAAACACAAATGTAAGCGAATATATAAACAAGGAAACATGTCATCATACACATGATGCTTTCGTGACAGTAGAGATATCAGGCCTTCCCTATACTCATTTTTTGCTTTCTTCAAGTACTTCTCTTTCTTCCTCTCCTCTTTCGTAAGAGGGATGCGCATGAACCCATCCACCTCCACCTTAGCACGCTTCTCCATTTTGCTAATATAATTATCCACTTCTATGCTAGCTCCCTCAAAATCTTTTATCTGCATAGTAAGCAGCAAACATTAACTATTACATAAACTCGCTAAGTTGTTATGAATCCACACCCAAAATAAACTTATAATGTCACCTCTTCAGGTCTTTCCTCCATTTCATTCACTAATGTCTTGATATAATTACTGTTCTGAGCTTGTTTCAGAATTTCTCTGTCTCTCCGGCTGGCATTTCTTTCTCCCTTAGAAGGTTTATCTAGATCCATAGATGTTGGAGCAAATCTAGGAGCATGATACACACTATCACCATCCTATAGCATAAATGAATTATGTTAGAGACGAACATTTAACTTTTGCATTTTGCTTCATATTACCACGCCACATATTTGCACTTCATATTATTATTAAATAAACTCACCTGAGCTGTTGGTTCTACTTTGCTAACAAGCATGTCGGGATTTGGACGATACTTCGATACGTCCTCACTCTTATTCGATGCTACTGGCTCCTTCTCACTGATATAATTCGTTTCATTTTCATTAGCTCTAATTAGTTTTTGGATTTGGTATTGTTGTTTTTTGTCAATTGGACGAATCTATAGCAAATAGCACGATTTCAGATACAGATTGTCTTATGTAAATATACAAAGGTGACACAAAATAAAACTGACCTTTTCTAAAAATAATCTTATCTCTACAATACTTCGAACAACAGGATGTTCTTCTATCGAATATCCCTTAGTCTTTCGCAACAAATAATAAACAAGGGATTGACAATAATTCAAAAGCAGCAAATTTTTAGCTTCAAGATAGCTGAATCCATCAGCTGTAGAATTTTGACTTTTCACCTGGTATAAGAGACATTCAAGTACACATTAAAATCAACTTATTTATTGCTATCAAGATAAACTTATCAAACAATGAAATTCACTAATAACAGAAACAATTTATTGAAAATATCACCAATGTGAATATTCCAGAAAGAATATAGTAGTACTAGTGAAAACTAAAAAGAAGCAAGTATCAATGAAAAATAGAAAGGTTAATGACCAAACTATATAATAATTTAAAGTAATAACATTATGTAATTTTTTGTTAAACTAACAAGTATAAAGTGTTTAATCAATATACAAAATGAAGCTTGAAGAGAAAAAATAACCTTGGTAGTTAAAGTTTGAATTTTATGCCTAACAATATCAAGTCCTTCTTTCATTTCTCTGAACAATGCAGCAAGCTGAGATGCTTCTCTGCAAACAGAGTAAACAATTTGAATGTTGAATTAACCAACCTAAATGTGAATTCTGAGAAACAAAAACTAAGCGGAAAATAATTGATAAACATGTGAGCTTACTTTTCCGTGTTATTATCATTATTGAAATGGTTTTCAGGCTTCTCCATGACAGGGTCGGTCCTAAGATTTTAGGTGCCCTGGACGAACTAAAAAAGAAGTCTCGTGATAATTAGAATTGTTACCTCAATGTATTTTTTCTTGCAAAATCATTTTTAATCAAAATTCTTTAAAAAAATCATTTGCAATAGAAGAAATCAAAATAAGACTATTTAATCTATCAGTTAAATTTGTAAACAACAAGAATAGATACCGCATATATAGGAAGCATAAGGTAATAGCCAACATGTATTTAATATACATAGAACCATGAAGAAAATTATTTACCATAACAATAAGCAAAACAATCAACTCACACCCCCTTGCCCTACAACTTATAATCATGCCAATCATTAAATCTGAGTGTAATAGGGTGACAACCTACCCAGACACTGAAATCAGGTCCTTTGAAGAAATAGAAGATCCAAATAAGCAACTACAAAGGTTAGTAAAAAAGTAGTTATGAATAGATGCAAAGGTTAGTACTGTGTTTGTCACAATCTAAATGGTAAGTCAATTCATAAAAAAGTAGTTACGAATGTAAGGTGAAAGCAAAATCTTCTTGGAACCAATTGGACATTTCTTTTAAAATATTTTCATAAAGGAAGGAGCAAGTTGCAAATGAGTGCTTATATTAGATATCAATTATACCAAGTGTGAACAGAAAAGGTGAGTATTAATTTAGAAACAGCAAGAGTCTCATATCGGCTGGGTGTATAAACTAACTCCAATTGAACTTTCACCATCTTTCAATTCAACTTTGTTTTCAAGTTAGCATTAGAAAAGCACAAAAACTGAAAGCATAAATTAGTAAAATCGAACTCTCCCATTTACAGCACATGTACTCTCAATAGAAGAGCATGTGAATGCATTGTATCAGAAGACGGACTAAAGTGAGTATGATGAGCAATGAATTACAATTCAAGGTTTCGAGGGTGTTAGTGAGTACTCGAACCACTTCTTGTAGGTAACCAACGTCTTTCACTTATCTGATCAAAGATGGAGGATGAATTACACTTCCAGTTTCGAGCGTGTTTGCCCTACCCACGCAGTTTCTAATCAGACCCTTACGAGCTGAACTGCCACGTTTCGAATTGCCTGATATAATAGAGACAAAAAATTACATTTCATACTCCCAGATTTGATCCTAATTTTAAATTTTTTTTGAAAAATCTAATTTCAAATTTTATTATTTTTTATTTTGGATTATCTTTAATCTCACGTAAATACAAAAAATTTAATATAGAATTTTTTTAAAAAAAAAAATCGATATAGAAATTAATATATCAGAAATTTAAAAAATTTGGTATATAAAAAAAAAATTATGTAACAAATTTTAAATTGAGAAAAAAATTTATATGTTGAAAATTTCAAGAACCATAATTTATATGTATAAATTTATATGTAAAAAAGTTTGAGAAAAATTTCTAATATCGAAAATTTTAAAATCTCCATTTTGTTAATAAATTTAGAAAAAATTTTACATATAAAAAATTTCCAAAACTCGAAATTTCTGGTATGTAAAAAACCTAGATGTTGGATAGAAAAAATAGACCGCTTTTGTATAATTTTTTAACTTTTATTTTCTATAATAATATTTTTTTAAATTCATACAAAAAATGTTAAAATATAAAGTAGGAATTAAAATATGGAGTATGAAATTCAATTCTCTGGAGAAGAAGGTTTAGATGTTCAAAATTTTAATCCATACCACTAAATTACACATCAAATTGTCCAAAGAAAATTTAAGATTTAAATTTTTGAAATAAATGATTTCAAAAAATTTAAATTCTATTTTCAACAGAAACATGGTTAAAAAATTTCTTGCTCGAAAATCTCTTTTATGATTTTTCTTTTAAATAACAAGAAATCTCTTTAAAGTTTGTTGGTTGCAACTTTTTTTTTTAAGAAAAGTTATTTTCATACATTTTGGAAAAATTCAAAATCTTCTTCAAACTTTATGGCTTTCGAGGTTTTTTTTAGTTTTTCATTTTTAAAGATTACTTTACAAACAAAAACATGTTTAAAATAAGGTCAAGTTTAGTTTTTCATTTTTTTAAAAACATTTTTACCTTAAGATTCAAAATTACATAAATAAAATTTTATAATTTTTGTTTTGATTTTAACTATAATACGTTGTTACCGGTGACCATTAGTCACAACTTCAACTATCGTCCAGAACCACTTCAAGTATCACTTTGACCACCATTTTGACCTTCATCTACCAATAAGTATGTACAGCAGTTTTGTAACTGCAACACCCTCAACAGAAACAAGCTTACAGCTGTCAGAAATCAGCACAACTGTCACTAGTAATCAGCTAGCTGCATTCTGTTATTTGCTGTTAGATAAGCTATGCAAGTGTGATATTGTTACAAACCTGTGATGACCCTCATCCCACACTAAAAATACATTTTAGTAGATTAATATAATATCAAAATACCGAAATTTTTCTCTCTAATGTTCTTGTTTCTCAATAGAATATATTATTTGTGTTTCTTCTTTCCTTCTTGTTGGTTTGGTTGAACTTGAGTCGTTTGGTTGTAGTTTAGTCTTTTGGTAACTTTGTTGCTCTTGATATTTCTTTGAAGCGAGATCTCTCTCTTTATGTTCCATCTTTTAAAGTCGATTACCGTTTCTTTTGTTTTATTTAAGAAAAAGTAGCATTTAAAATTATTGTAAGAATAAGTTAATGAATATTATATACCACAAATTAAAACAACTAATTTCTAATATTTAAAGAAACTAATTTGTAATTAACATATAATTAAAGTAACTAATTTATAACTAATTTTACATTTATAATAAATTTACCCTAATTAATTATTACAATAAATAACAAGTTGGGTAGTCCTTAAGTTGGGTATAGGTATGAAAATTAGGATTTGCTTGGATTATAGAAACATGAACCTGAAAATTGACACTGCTTTTGAATCTGAAAACATGATATCAAACTATACTGTATAATACCAAAATTCTTTACAATATAAAGGGAGATTGAAAATTGTTGGCGGATCTGGAAATTTTCTTTGATATGATAATAAAGTAGGATATATATTTAGACCAAAGAAAAATATCACTAACTGATATAAATTACATAACCATAATAATTAAACCAACTCAAAATAATTAAGAATTTATACAAAGTACTACAATTGTCATTTGTGGGATTTAATACTCTCCATACGATAATGATTACACATTTCATTCTTCACAAAATTTATGATAAAGAAACATCTTTCTATAGTTACAATTGCCACAAATAAAATTAAGGCTAACTTTATAAGTAAACATCATTGGATATTAAGTATGCTTTCTAAAACTAGAAAGTTTTATGGAGGCTTAAAATAAATTAACAGTACTATTAAAATATTTTTTTTGTTTTCTTGTGAGGGTAAGAGCACCATAAGCTAGATCTGATTGGCATAGAGCATGATATGATACCTAAAAGAGAAAAAAAAGTTAAGCCTCAGTCCTCTATTTGCATTTGACAATATTGTACAAGTTGCAACTTTGTTGTAAGGGAATTTAGTGAAAGAAGATGAAAAGGAAATTATGCATTTAGCTGTCCCTGAAGGGTAAAGCAGAGGCTTAATTTGTGTTATATTGGTAGTTGCATTGTATTCTTACTTTGTAGTGAACAACGATAACACTTCTTCAAAACAAACTTTGGCCATCTTAAACGAACCAAACATTACCAATCAAAATTATGTCCACCAGGTCATGCTTTAGCACCAAGAAATGCTTGCTGAAAGTGGGGGAAACAACAGAAATATTTTAAAATTCTAAAGAGATAGTGCCTGTATAAATGTAAACACACACACTACAAGTCAAAATATCTGTATGCCTTTTCTTCCACCTAGATATTTTTTAGTACAAATATTTTAACTAAATAAATTCATTCTATCCACAACTGTTTATTCAAAGATCTTAACAGCGAAATTTGCACACATTAAATGTTGAGAAAAAGGGATATCTCATATTTGAATTTGCACTCCAACATCAACTTATTAAACTTCCAACTACTTTATAAGTTGTGTTTACATTTCACTTATTTTTATTACTAAACAATAACTTTTATGATTTTACCATATTTTGGTATTTTTTTTTGTTTTTATCATTTGTGCTGAAAATCTTCAAGTTGTGGATTCAGGAAATCAAAATACCTTGAATTGTGTTGGAGTACTAATCTTAACTGTAGTTGTGCTTCCAAAGCTAAACTTAGGCTTTTTATCCAGAGGCTTCAATATTTGAAAAGAACACACAAGTGACTCATTAACTGTCATCATAGCACCAGCATTGTCAAATTCTCCACAGTAATTAGGTGCTGAAAAAATTGTTACAAGTTGTCTATTAGCAAAAAACTCATATCCATCTTCCACAACCTGCAACATGAAGAATTACAATCAGCAAAGCTTATAAAATATAGCCAAAAAATGGTATTTGAAAAGTCTGATGTCCGATAAAAAATTTAGATCAAATACATCAATTTTTTCAAATATAGTATTAACATAAAAATAATTTTTCATATATAAAACGAATATGTAAATAACCTGATGAGCCCTGCAAATTAAATCAAGGTCATGCTTTTGAAGAAATTCCTTGACTCTATCTGCACCAAATGTATATGAAACTCCACGTTCACTTTCTCCCCAACCTTGAATATCACAACTAGGATCAGACCACAGGAGATCACACAATAAACCATTCTCAGGAACTTCGCATGGACGTCGCAAATTCTTTATCTGATTTAAATTATGCAACTCAGGAGATAGTCCACCATGCATACAAATAATCTTGTCATCAATGAGAGCTGCCACAGGCAAACAGTTGAAACAATCTGTAAAAAGTTTCCATAGCCTCACATTGAATCTCCTTTTACATTCGTCGTAAAATCCATATATTCGGTTTATTGAAGCACATTCATGGTTTCCCCTTAGAAGGAAAAAGTTTTTAGGATATTTTATTTTGTATGCTAGAAGAAGACATATTGTTTCTAGACTTTGCTTTCCGCGATCTACATAGTCACCTAGAAATAAATAATTCGAACGCGGAGGAAATCCACCATACTCGAAAAGTCTCAGAAGGTCGGAGTATTGGCCATGGACATCTCCTGGAAACATAAAAGAAAATTAAACAAGACGTTAACATTAATCTTGAATTACAAGATATTAGCATAGGACACAATAATAATAGTAATTAGAGATACAAATAATGTTCTCCCATGATATTTCAAAGAAAGAATAGACAAAATTGAAAATCGAAAGTAGAGCAAGAAAGACTCAAATGCAAACACAAAACTTCTATTATAAGATTTCTATAAATATAATCAGCAGCAACTAAGATAATTGATTTGTGTATAAGTAAAACAAATGGAAATATAATAAATTTGATAAGACATAGACTATGGTAATTTCATTTGCATACTTTGTATGATAAAATCCATCCTCAAAAGTTTTGTCTGGCTAAAGTCCCACTACTATGATAATTAAGTTTCTAGAAATTATCTTAGTCTAACTGGAATAAACAAGAATCTTTGAGTCCATGGAGGGTATGATATTTATGCAATCTTACCAGCCAAAAAACAGAGCAGGATTTAGTAATCATAGAAGCTCGAATTGAAACATAGGTGTTTAGAGTGTCTCAAAACTTATTACAAGCATAAGTATTATTGAGAAACATAAGAGAGCCTAACAAAAAGAAAAATAAAATAATTGAGAGAAAGATTGAATTATTTGTAATTAATTCAATAAGAAAAGTTGATTACAAAATTACAATGAATATACGATATATTTTTTACAGTGATTATAATAAACTAATAAATATCAACTAACTAATTTATAATTAACTTCAACTATATCGATCATATATCGTTTGAATTTTAGTATCGTAGATGGATGTCTATTACAATTTGTTACGAACTGTTATGTTACAACACAAGAACAACAACTACAATTTATCAGCAACAATTTCATTAAATATAAAAGTTTGTGGTCTAAACACAATCGGATTTAACCCTATTTCCAATTTTGTATGGATATAAATGATAGGATAATATAAAAATTAACTAAGAGATAGAAACATGGGGTTGATGAAGAAAATATACCACAGATCTTAACAGGAGCCTCTAGTTTCAAGAGGTTGGGTTGGTTCAAGAAGATGTCCTTGGAAACAAGACAAAGCTGTTTGATCTCTGTCTCTGAAAGATTCACTTGCTTCCCGGGTCTTCCTCTGACTTCGAGCAACTTATTGATAATACCATCAAGAACACCACGTTCCATTCTAATTCGTTTTTTTGATGTTTCAAAAGTCAAGCTTGCTTACTTATAAGGACAAACCAATAACAACAACAAAAGTTTGATGTATTGTGATGATGATCACTTCGAAAAACAAATAATATCAAATAACTAATTAAGGAGAGAGACTCTTCAATGTTGTTGTTATTAGAAGAGCATATAAAAAGTAGAAAAGTTGAAGTGAAGAATATATTCGAATGAATTTCAAATGTAAAAAGAAAAGAAAAGAAGAGAAGAGAGTGAAAAGAATAAAGTCGTGAGTGCGTTGCGGTCCCCAGAAAATTGATGGTACCCCAACATGGAAAAATAACGCGGTTCGAATCTATTGAAATTGGCAAATGGCAATTGTTGTGCATGTGTCATACATCACTTTCTATTTTTTTTTTCTTTCCTTTTTTAAAAGAAACGCTAAATATTATTATAAATTTACATGCAAATGTGACATTCAATTGGCAAATGGCAATTGTTGTGCATGTGTCATACATCACTTTTTTTTTTAAGAAACTATAAATACTATTGTAAATTTAGATACAAATGTGATATTCTGATTTTAAACTTGAAACAAGAGGTTCATGTTGAAATTAATTTATTAGTTAGAATATAACCACGTGTGCTGCGATATATATAGATTTTATTATATGAGTAGTATTGTAAATAAGATTTTAAAATTTTAAAAATAATATAATTTATGCATTTTATTTGTAGAGTATTTTTTTTAAGTGAATTTATTTGAGTAATTACTATATATGAGTTGACAAACACACATTTAAGAATATGTAAAATGTTTTGTATATAGTAAATATCATTCTACAAATAAAATTCATAAATTATATATAGTGTAGTATTTTTAAAAAAAATTGATAATATAAAACATCTTCGTAAAAAAATAACAAATAATTTTTTAATCTAAATGGTAAATAATTTTTTCTCGAAGACACAATAATAACGCTAATATAAAGCTGAATATGAACAATCTTTTTTGTCTTTTGAGAAGTCAATATACTTTCATGTCCTAAATGGGATTAAATATGTTTGCAAAAACAATACTATAACTAAAATCTATATCTACTTCTTTGAAAATAATTGGGTTGTAAAGAGATTTTCTTTTAAGTTGATAAAGTGGATAAAAACAATTCAGGAACCAATGAAAAGTAATAAAATCAAAACTTTAATCATAACAAACAAATTAATATCTTTCACATACTAATGGTCAAGCATAATTCATTCACCACAATCTATAATCTCATTCATCTATAAAAAAAAAAAAAAAATTATTGGTGTTCGTTCATATCAACTATGAAAAGTCTATGACATTTTCAATCCAATCATATATAGACAAGTCATATGTAAAATAGATATAATGCTAAATTTGGTGATAGTCTCTATAAATCTCTTACTTAAAATACGGTACTGACAAAACGGATCTTTTATCTCTAAAAACATTACACTAAGACAAGAAAATCAAAGATGTCACACAACAATAACGAACAAATCAACACAAACTCAAACGACGAAATCCTAAATATAACACGGGAAAAAAAATTATATCTATGCAAAAAATTACTTGTTTGATTATAAGGAGAAAAGAAAATAACTTATATGGTCATTATAATCTAAGAAGTGGCCTTAAGCCACTCCTATGTGGATGACAAAGAAGTGGAGGCAACACTAACACTAGTTTTTCTTTTTTAAGATTATTATGGAATTGATTTTCTATCATGGGTTACCGAATTATTACTTTTAGATTATTAGGGAATTTATTTCTACCATAAGCTATCAATAATTTTCTTTTAGACTATTTTCAATTAACTTTTGCAAATGCAAAGTTGATATTAACAAAAGAAAAAAAAATTCAAGTTCTACTATCTAAAATATAAAATTTTAAATAAATTTATAAAAAAGGGACTCATCACTTTAATGATAAGTTGATTTTCTAAAAATAAATTAGACCTAATGAAAACTTAAATACACAAATCATTTGTTTACTGGAGCAATGATATGATAATTTTTTTAATTTCAGTTAAATTATCTTGTAAATACATGGTGATAATGAAGTTGAATTATCTTGTAAATACCTAGTGTGTTAATTTTGCCGTTAAATTTTTAGAAAATATTATAAAGATGAAGTTGAATTTACTTCCCACATTAAAGTCGATATGTTGCCCAAAGTTAAGATTACTTAAATGATTAACAAATTTTACACATTTTGTATTTTTATCTTTGTTGACAATAAATTAAGAGGTTTTTATGAATAAACATTTCAGATATAAATTTTTTTTTAAGAGGTTTTTATGAATAAATATTGTATTTTATTTTTTTACCTCAGATAAAAGTAGAAGGGAATAAAATTTAAGCGTGATGATTGTCATATTTTAAAAAATAAAACCAGAAATTTACAAATACCCTTAAAATTTATAATGGAAAGAGACAACATAAATAAAAAAGTCCAAAATCAAAAGAAAATTTATGGAAAATTTAATTTTACTATAACTCAAACATGAAAGATTATACCGTGGACTACTTTGATAGGTGGACCAATGTTTAGAAGTGATTTAAAATATTAACGATCCATCATATCCTTTGCAAGTATAACTCATGCTATGTTTATGACTTAGAATGTGATTAAATTGGTAATGGTTTAAGACGAGTAAAGTAAGGAACATAATTGTTTTTCAAGTAAATATGCAAAATAGTTCATGAAATTGTAAGCGTAAGTTAAATTAGTTTATGAATTTTGTGAATTAATAAATACATCATTGATATTGTAAAAAAATTAATTAAAATAGTCTATGTGTGTAAACTTTTATCATTAAAATTTTAGATGTGCTCCTATAATTGAATATGATACTTATACATGTTGATCTCATATCAATGTAATTTTTCCAAAAACAAATTTATTGATAAAATTTAGTTATCTCATAGATAAATTGAGAGTAATTATAATTGTGTATTGATTAATTATAGATAAATTAGTTGATAAAATATTTAAATTTTATTAAAAAATTAATTTATTTATAATAACATTAATATAATAAAATCAACATAGATGAATAAAATATTTAATTTCTATGTCACACATTAGAATACCAAAATCCAAGATTAAATTTTGTATTGTAGATGTATTTGAATGACAAGAACTCCAATCACAATATCTTTGGAATGGCTCTTCAAAGCAGACGGAAGGTGGGGACAATAATAAGTTATATTCCTTTTTATCATCCAAAGGTGATTATGCTTCATTGGATAAAAACTATAACCGTAAATTTTGTTTGAATAAAAATTATAACTGTAAACTTTTTTTTAATAAAAATTTGAATGCTAAAACATCGTATGGATGTAAAGGCATCTTAATTTTATTGGCACTCTAATACTATTATATATTATGTACAACACTTTAATAAATATTGTTGTTGAAAAAAACATTCAGTTCAAATAAACAATTGTTTTTTATCAATTTTTTATTATCTTTTTGTTTTAAACAATACGTTGAAAAAGAATTATTTTTCTTTATTTATGAGTTATTTAACTACTTTAAAGAGTATTAAGTACGTACAATTTAGATATTTAAATTATTAAATTTTAAATCATAAAATAAAGTAAATTGACAAAATAATAAATATAAAATAAAAAAAATTATTTGATTGATTAATTATGTGTCTAAAATATTAGATGTACTGGTATTTATAAAATAAGTGTTGTTTTGTATAACTAATTACATAGGCAGTGTGTAATAATTTCTATAACCGGGAGTTCATGGCGTCTCACGATGGATTAATTTTTCGGCTTATTTGGCTTTTCACGTTGGCAATATTCATGCGCATTTTACCTTAATAAATAGTGGCAACATAGTTGTGATATACCTTTACTTCCATACAATGCATTAACACTCTAGTTTTTGTTAAAAAAAAAGTTTGAAATTCTTTTTGAACAAGGTCACCACACGAAGAATAGCCAACTTTGGGTGATAAAAAGGTACATAACTTGTTTTTGTCCCCACCCTTCGCGCGATTTGAACGACCACTTTTAAGATATTGTTTTTAGGATTCTTCCCTTTAAGCACATCTACAACACAAAATCAATCCATTGGTTTTTGGCACTCAAATTAATAATTTTGGTCCCAGTGAGTTATAAATAGCTTTTGAAAAATGTACCCTTTGGATTGCATTCATGTTTAGTATCTACACAATTTTATTTTGTTCTCTCATTGTAATAAGAGGATGTGTAATCTTTTATAGCACAATAAAACCATTTAACATAACTTCTAAATGTGTTGTTTGGACTATACATTTTTAAATAGTTTTGTTGAATGTTTGTTGGTGGATGCTACGATCAACTATCTTGATAGGTTGTTTATTGCAAATTAATGTTTAAAAATTATTTAAAACACCAATGACAATTGATGATATTCTTGGTAAGTAAAACAGCTCTCTTGAGTTTTAAGATTTGGACAACAATTTGATCAATTTTAATTATTTGAATAAAATAAGGAAAAACTATTATGTTCCTTAAAATTTAATTCATTTTTGAGTCGAACCAATCAAAAATAGTCTCAACCATAAACACAAGATATCCGAATTAAACATCCAAATAATGTTATTGATTATTATACAATTTTGAGTGACTTTTTAACATTAATCCATAATAAACCGCCAATCAAATTAAACGGTTCACAATAGATTTTTCCATGTTTAGATTATAGTAAAAACCAACCTTTCCATAAATTTCTTTTTGATTTTCCAAAAGAAATTTTAAGTCGTCTCTTCCCAATATAAATATGACAAATATTACAAGTGTGTTAAGTAAATCCTCAATTTTATTTGTTAAAATATGACACTCATCGCACTTAAAAACATTTTCCTTAATTTCTCCATCAAAACCTATTATTTATTGTCAACAAAGATAAAAATACAATATGTGTACCATTTATTTAATCATTTCAGCAATCTTAACTTTGGATACATATTCCCTTTAATGTGAGGAGTAAATTAAACTTTTTTATTATAATTTTTTAAAATTTATCAGTAAAATTCACATGCAACAAATATATATTAAAATAAAGTATTTAAGATTTGAACTCCAGTTCTAACATATCAAATATATATGTTATCAACTTAGTTGTACTTACATGAGAATTCAAGTTCATTATCAATAGGTAATCGTGACTACATTATTCAAAGAAATGTAAAATAATTATAGTATCATTGGTTTAGTAAAAAAAATGACCACATGTATTAACTTTTTATTGAACTCAATTTATTCTTACATAATTATCTTGTATGATAAATATTACTACAAATTTTCATAGAACTGTGAAGACTTAAATACATACATTTGTTAGTTCAGTTAAAACATAAATATATGAATTTTTTTTATAAATTTATTTAAAATTTTATTTTTTTTAAATATAGTACTTGAATTTTTTCAATAATACCAATTTTGCATTCGCAACAATTTATTCCATAATAACCAAAAAAAAATTTCCGTGCATCATTTATTTTAACTCTTATAACTTAAAATATGTTTATATTAATAGGATGAATGATAAAAAATACTAACATAACTAATTATGGCAGTTACAACAAATTTAATTTCAAAATATAGATGGAGAATGTTCCTAGTTATAGCCATTTTGATTATACTTTTTTTTATTTATATTTTAATGAAATTTATTTTCCTATCAACCTTAAACATAGATAAACTTTTAGGTACTTGGAGTTGTGTTGGATACCCATTCGTAAAATTAATTCAAATTTTAATATAAAAAATTTATATGTCATAAAATGATTGAACATTGCATATTATATAAAAAAAAACTCATGAGATACCCGAGTATTCGCCTTGAAAATACTCCCATATTTTTTCCTATATATATAAAGTTTATTTTTTCTTTCCATATGTTGATTATCAAAAGTTTATAGATGGCATCTATATACTCATTAGTGTTACTTGTACTTGGAGTGGTGATGCTAATCACTCCACAGTTAAATTCCCAATCAATCTTCTTAGAGGCACCACCCTACGGAGATCCCATAGACAATCCATCACCCTACGGGGATCCCATAAACGATCCATCACCCTACAGGGATCCCAAAGACGATCCACTACCTCCCATGGAGGATCCATCACCACCACTCGATCAGCAAAAAACCACATTCGAAGTCTCTTCAAGGGAAAATACTGCCACTCCTATACAACTCAGCTAGTACCCTATCACAAATCTCCTTATTTTGGTCTACTGTTTAAAGTATAAGTGTGTTTAGATCAAAAAGTGCTTTACATCTTTTGATTTTGAAAATACATGCTTTATTTTTCCTTTAAAAAATAAATAAATACTTTATTTATTTAATTATGCCTCAATATAGTACATTCATTTTCGTTTCATTATTGTCATTTGACTAGTTACAATCTCTTAAATTGTTCAATATTTTCCTCGCATGAATTTTAAATACTGTATAAAAAATATAACATATATTTTGAAATTTAAAAAATATTTTAATTATGTATTATCATTATTAGATGATGTTAAAGAACCAATTATATTACTATATAATGAACTAATAAAATAATTATAAAAAAAAAAAAGATTATAGTTCCATGAAGGTAATCAATTTGTGAGCTAAAGGATACTAAAGTTTAAAATAGTTTTTTTAGAATTGAAAACCTAGAAACTGACATTAACACTAATTCAATTATATTTTATGTCTATTTTTTAACAAAATTAAAAAAGGGATCGAGCAAAAGGAAGGTACGTCATTCTAACTAAGTTGGTAGCACTAGCTTAAACGAATTTTTAACATTTGACATTGGAGTGGTGTAATAGCACCCAATGCAGTAAATAATAACCTTTTACATCGATATTATTACTAAAATCGATTTTAACATGCATATATTAAATACAA
This sequence comes from Cicer judaicum, assembly GCA_037974835.1. Taxonomy (NCBI): domain Eukaryota; kingdom Viridiplantae; phylum Streptophyta; class Magnoliopsida; order Fabales; family Fabaceae; genus Cicer; species Cicer judaicum. Next base: position 28,146,323 of record JBBPBS010000968.1, read on the forward strand.
ATATGTCACTTTAAAATTAAATTTAATTGTAGTTTTAGTTGTTTTATTTTCATTGATTTATAAAATTAATTTTTTTATTTTACAAATCGATAATTTTAATATTTTTTATAATTTTTAAATAAAAAATAAAGATTTCAATTGCTTTAAATAATATGTCACATGATATGGCGATGTAAACTAATTATCACCCATAAAATCAAAATAAAACTTTATAAAAGTTTAACTTTTAACTTCATAAATTTTTCATATTTATAATTTAATTGATAGATCGTCCGCCCAAGAAAATTTCAAATTTGCAACAGGGTTTGCAATAAAATTGATCTCGCTCTAAATTTACGGTGGTTTCGGTGGTTTCTGCAACAACAAAAATCAACCACCGCTATGGTTGGAGATTCTTGAAAAACGCTAATTATTTTTCCAAAACCTCTCGTGTTGGTGTGTTTGGCTAAAAAATCTCCATATTTTACAAATCTCTCAAAATACGTCAAATTTCTATTTTTAGAATACAAAAATTAATTTTATAAATTAATAAAAATAGAGCGATGAAAACTATAACTAAATTTTTAACGAATACTTTTAATAAAAAAACCGGTGTAAAAAGTATGTATTTTACACCAGTGTTAATTATATGTTTAACCTAAAAACCATTGTTACAAATTCACTTATATTCCTACTTTTCAGATAAAACAGGTGTTAATTTTTCTTTTGGAAATTTTGTTTGTTTATGATATTCTCATTCTGAAAAATCAAATTTTGATAACAATTCCACCTAATGTATATATATATATATTTTCTAAGGGCACGAAGTCTTTAGAATTGAGTTATACTAGACTCTAATCAAGTGATATACTGGTTTAGAATAGTTTATAATTCAAAGGTTTTTATTTCTGAAAATATTCTACTATTTTAACGTTAATTCTACAATTACAAGTAGAGGGTGTGATGGAATTGATCAGCTAGCTTGTGATAATGCCTAACCCTCATACCTTAGTTGACCCTGTATAGGTGAGGTAGTTGAAGTATTTGTGTTTCTCTTATATTTTTATATCTATATATTGTTTAACAAACGACTTAGTCATTACAATTTGTTGTTCTAGAATGTATACGCCAAACAGTCGTATCTTGGTGAATTGGATATATCCAACTTTTTTACCAGTATGTCTCGTTTAGTGTGCCAATTTTTTTTGTAAACATAAAAGCTAGTTGTATAATTGATAAAAAAAACTTTCAACATATAATTCTCTTACTTCAAACAATTACGCTGGAGAAAGAAATTTTTTTCTTTAACTACTCTACAAAAATATTAAGCCATTTAATAAAAAATTCAATTTAATTTTTTATATTTTAAAATATTAATAATATTTATTTTTTTATAAAAATTCGTTAAAATTTTCAAACACTATCCATAAAATTAGTTATATTCTTTCATATAATATAAATTTTATCAAATTCTTAACTCAAATATTCAAATAAACTTATACTTTCAGTATTTATTTAATATTGTTAAAAATGAAAATATGAGTTTATTTAAATATTTAAATTATGAATTTGTTGAAATTTATATTATATTGATGATGATAATTAATTTTATGATTTTATTTAAAATGTTTTTGAATTTTTGCCCAGAAAAAAAAAAGATATTAACATTGTTCATATTTAAAACATAAAAAATCAAATTATCAATTAAAAGTAAAATAAAGAACAAAATCAAAAAAAACTAAAATTAAATTAAAAAACTAAATATATTATTTATTTATTTATTTTCTTATCTCAATCATGAATTCTATAAATATCTGCCACTTCACACTCACTTAATATTTCCAACCAAAGTAGAAGACTTGGTTGCCATTGGATAAAATTATAAATTGACATCAATAGTTTGATTATATTTTATTTACGTAAATCAAATGATTTTTTGCCGTGATCGACCAAGATTTGAATCTTTCACTCTTGACTTGTTGCTAATTGTTTCATGATCACCTCCATTGTTCCTGATTCGGTTGATATCCTGTTTGGTTTGTCTGTCGTTTTTCGACTAAGTAGAATTAAAAAAATTATTAATAAACAATACAAACATAATTGTCTCTGAATGGCAGATGACATTGAAAATTTGTTTTACATTAAACTCAAATTATAATATCCGTTATAAAAATTTCAAGCTTAAATATTTCAATCATTTAACTTATCAGAAATTCACTTTAATCCTAACTTTAAAATCAATCAAGTTGGTCCTTTAACTTCGATAAGCTAACGCAATTTGATCTTTTTTTGCTAAGTTAGTGGTAAACAGCAATAACTCCTTGTGACGTGGTATCATAAAAGTTCATTTTAATCTCTTAATTTATGCATAAAAGTTAATTTGATCTTAAAATTGAACCTATAAAATGATATTACACTTAAGCGACATTTAAGATCCTTATAACCTATTAATTTGAGGTTGACTAATAGAGGGAACAAAAGATACCAAAAATACATTAACAAAGATTAATTAAAGGAGTTTTAAAGTTATAAAATAAAATGAGTCAAAATAAAAAAATTGTGAGATCAAAATAAAATAAAACATTTAAGCCAAAATTTAAACATCACTCGTACATAAAGTATTTTACTACTATATATGCCGCAATATCTTGCTGTGATTGTCGTTTCTCTTTTTTATTTAAGCAAAAAAAATTACACGTCATATAATTAAATTGTCTGTCGCTTATTTTGAACCATCTTATTTGAGAAATCACTTTCCTCAATTCAAGTTCAAAATATAAACATATATTTTAATCCCAAAAAAAAAATAAACATATATCTGCCGGTCTGATGCATATATAATTTAATTTTTGTTGGCGAAAATGATATGTTAACTAATGTAAAAAGTTAATAACCCTTCCATTTTATAAATGAATTAAAATTTTGCTGTTCGTCACCTGTATGGCTGTGTCTAAAATATAAATAATATTATTATCTGTATGGAGTTCTTTTTTATATAATGTCATGCACCAAGAGTCAGATTGAATCTGCTACAGTATCTAGCGTGTTAATCTTTAATCTCATATAGAGTTTTCTCCGACAAACCCATCGCATTTTTTTATATAACTTTATCTTAAATGTCAACTTATAAATTAAATCTACTTAACTATAAATTAAATATATTAGCCTTAAATGTCAACTTATAAATTAAATATATTAGCCTTAAATATATAATTAATTTATGTAATTATATTTATTTATTTATTTTAGTATTGTAATTTTTGTCCTTACTATTTTAGTCTTTATAAAATTAGTTTTTATTAGAATAAATTCGTGCAATATATATAATATTTTATTTTAATCTCTTAATTATTATCAATGTAAAGAATTTAATAGACCAATTTCAATAAAAATCACGAGAACTAAAATAAACTAATAAAGATAAAAAAAAACAAAAAAAAGAGTTTTACAAGGTATAAAACAAAAACAAAAATATATGTATTTGCAAAGACCAAGTCAACCAACCAAAAAAACAAGCTATAGAGTAAAGGCAAAAAAAATTCTAAAACAGAGAAGCTCTAACCTATTATGTAAAAGTATCCAAAATGGGAGTTGGGGGATTATCTCACTAGCATAATAATTTTCTTTACGATAAATATATATGAGATTTTAAAACTTATTCTCTTAACCAACTCCAAACAATTAGACCACCATTTTTAAATTCTCCAAGGAATTTTAACTAGTTGAAAGTGTATTCATCCCAGAGATGTTCAACAACGAAAGTAGTAATGTTAACGATGTTTGAGGTCCAAAAAGAGAGCCTGATGTTTTCTAAATTCACTCTTAAAGCACAAGGACCATAGCAACCAAAAACATTTCCACCAATGTTACATTTAATCCAAGTAATGGTACGAGGGTGCAAAAGGAGCACCTTATCCACAAGAGTAACAATGTTGAAAGACTTGAGATTAGAAAATTCATAAATGGAGGAATAACTTTTAGAGTTAGAATAATTCCCAGAAAGAGAGACCTCGACGATGATAATTCAAATTTTATTATGAGCCAACTTTGACTTTATTTTTTCTTTTCCTCTTTTTATCTTTTACTTCATGTGTACATTGATATTTGAGCTCTTGTTCATATTATTCTAACTTTTCAAATATGGTAGCTTTGTGACTTAACAATAATTGACATCATGGATTTAACTTATTTGCTTACACAACTAAACAACTTGTTGGTCAGATCTTCATTTAAAGAGGTTTTTCCCAAAACATTAAGCTTGTTGACAATTCTTGTGAATCACTTTTGCAATTTGGTAATGGTTTCACCATTCTCCATGCAAAATAATTCAAACATGTTTGTCAAACTAGTCCTTCTAGAATCGTTATCTTCACTTTTTTTTTTTTATGTGTAATTTCGAACATGTTCCACGTTTAGTGGACTATTTTACGATAAACAAAATCAATTGAAATTTATGTCCCTTTCTAAAGTAGACACGGAATAATCTTTAACTTTTCAATCATATTGAATATTTTTCTAATTTAAGTATGTCCCTTTCTTTTTTGGTTTATCAATTACAATATCAACAATAGTTATTGAAAAGCTAAAATACTTTTACAGAACTTTTAAGTTAAACTCAATTTTCGTTTTAATTGTGTAAGTTTATTTTATTTTAATTTTATTATTTAAACTAAATTATGTTCATACCGTTAATTATTTATTTCAATTTTGATAATAATTAATTTAACTAAAAGTTTTTTTATCATTTAAAACTCTATCAAATGTTACAAAACTGTGTGCATAATTTAATAATTTTATAAAATTTTGTACATAATTTAATAATTTTTAAAGATTGATAGTGCAAACGAATGTAACTTAAATAACAAAATTGAAAAAAAATAAACTTACATGACCTAAACAAAAATTGAGTTAAACTTAAATGACGAAATATCTATTTTTGCCTTATTTAAAAAAATTAGAGCTCTAATATACTTTAAGAAATCAAATTTATTCATTATTGAATCTATAATAAATATCTGCAACTAAACTATTAATAGGAAATTTGAGAATAAAAGAAATGTCTTCTCAATGTAAAATTGTTTAAACCGACAACTAAATACAATTCGCCACAACAACAACTAATGAAATAATTGTATTTGATTTAAAAAAATTATATATTATGATACATCAAGTTTAATGATTATGATCACGAATGATAATCTTAAATTATTTTACACCGGCAGAGCATATTATCTTTGAACTCTAAGAATTTTATCACCAATTTTATTTATGAGGTATGTGGACTACTTTTATTGTTCAAAACATTTTATTTGAAGTCCCATTAGATATTAAAAATGTTAAAATATTATGAATAGATGTATTAATTAATTGATATTTTATAACTTTTTTGTTCTTATTAATGTTTTATTAATAAATTTATTTAGGATAGCTAAATATAGATAAGTTCTATGGTATTATTAAAAAAAGAGAATATGTCGGCACTATGAATATTTTCAATAATAATTGTTTCTAATTTATTAACGTGAATATTACGAAAATATTTATTAAAATTGACTAAATTAAAAGTTTTTGGACATTTATCTATTGAATTTTGACACTAATAATTAAACAAATTGTTATTATAATTAAAATTAAAATTTTACTTAAAATTATAACAAAAAATATTATTTTAAAATAGACTTAAAAAATAAAACTTAAAAACTTAATTAGAGGTAAATCTAAAATATAATTAAACTCATTAATAAATAATATATCATTCAACAATTAATAATTTAATCTGATGTTATCAAAATATATTAATTTTTTTATTATAATTTTTAAATGTATATTGTTGGGGCAGCTAAGTGTAAAAGTATATTTTGTGTTTTAAAAAATAATGTTATTTAGGGTAGTTAAAGTTATCCTAAGTCAGTCCAAAATAGAATGAAATATGATATATAATATTGTAATGACAAATAATACACAATATTAATTTATGCATATCCATCAATATGGTGATTTGTTGTTAAATGTTATTGCGGTTTTACTAAAACTTTTCTATAAATTTGGTCTGAATTTATTTTGTAAAAATATTATGTTTTAATTTTTTAATATATATTTATCTTACTGTAATAAAAAATTAAAAAAATTAATTTTATGAAGAAAACATAAATTATTTATTAATGAAGATTTATCTTATTTTTATGATAATTATTTAATTTAATAAACTCTTATCAAAATAAAATAAACACAATTTTAAAAAATTATAAAGAAAAAATATTTTCACAATGTAAACATCAAAATAATTATCAATTATAGTTAGCCTATCATTGTAAGAAAGAATATTCCTTATTATTTTTAGCTAAACAATCATGATGAGTTGATTTTCTACACGTAAAACATATATAAACTTCGCATACGTTACATTGATTATTCCATACGTAATATGAAAACAACGTACAAGATATTGAAGTTTTTTTTTTTTCCGACAAATTTAAGATAATAAATTAAATCTATTACTATTTATTTAAATTGGGAGAAATATTATTTCTGTGGGAAAATTTAAAATAACAATAATAACCAATAATTACTTTTCACAAAAATAATCCGAACCAATGTACATATAACATTTGGAGATTTTTATACTATGAACATTAAAATAATATTTATTAATTTAATGCCAACACACAAAATTATCATGTGTTTTTTTTTTTTATAAATAGTTACCTTGCATATTTCATTTTTGCATCAATCATTCAAGATCCAAATCCAAAATATGTCCTCTATATACTCACTAGTGTTACTCGTGTTTGGAATGTCAATGCAAACCACTCTAACATTGGCTATAGAACAAGTACCAAAACATACTCTTCAAACAGCATTACACAACAAGCTATTACCAAAATACCAACCTTATGATGAAAAACTACTCTCTAAAATTGTTTGGAGACAAGATCATAAACATTTTGAATCATTGAATACCAATAATCCACTACCTGAAATAGAACACATACCTTTTAAATCGTTGAATATTAACAATCCACCACCTGAAGCAGCACATATACCTTTTAAATATTTGAATATCAACAATCCACTACTTGAAGTAGCACATATACCTTTTAAATCGTTGAGTATCTGCAATCCACCACCTGAAGCAGCACATATACCTTTTAAATTATTGAGTATCAACAATCCTCCACCTGAAGCAGCACATATACCTTTTAAATCATTGAGTATCAACAATCCTCCACCTGAAGCAGCACATATACCTTTTAAATCGTTGAGTATCAACAATCCTCCACCTGAAGCAGCACATATACCTTTTAAATCGTTGAATATCAACAATTCACCACCTGAAGCAGCACATATACCTTTTAAATCGTTGAATATCAACAATCCACCACCTGAAGCAGCACATATACCTTTTAAATCGTTGAATATCAACAATCCACCACCTGAAGCAGCACATATACCTTTTAAATCGTTGAGTATCAACAATCCTCCACCTGAAGCAGCACCTATACCTTTTAAATCGTTGAATATCAACAATCCACCACCTGAAGAAGCACATATACCTTTTAAATCGTTGAATATCAACAATCCACCACCTGAAGCAACACATATACCTTTTAAATCGTTGAATATCAACAATCCACCACCTGAAGCAGCACATATACCTTTTAAATCGTTGAATATCAACAATCCACCACCTGAAGCAACACATATACCTTTTAAATATTTGAGTATCTGCAATCCTCCACCTGAAGCAGCACATATACCTTTTAAATTATTGAATACCAACAACCCTCCACCTGAAGCAGCACATATACCTTTTAAATCGTTAAATACCAATAATTATCCACATAAAGCAGCAAATAATCCTTTTAAATCATTGGAATCTTACAATCCTCCGCCTTATATAGCAAACCATAAACCTTTGAAATCATTATACATTGACAATCCTCTACCTTAATCTCGTGAAATAGTAAATAATAATAAAAAATTACATACTACTACAAGTGAACAACATAAAAAAAAATTTAGTCTCCTAAAATTGTAAGAGCAATTGTTTGTCATGTGAAGTTTTCTTTTCTTATTATATTTTTTTTTTTTTTTACGTTTAAAATGCTCTTATAAGATGTGAAATATTTGTCCCTTATTTTGAATAAAACTATGTGTATATATATATATATAGATAATATCTTCCATTTCAATAATATATATAAATAATTAATGTTAACTATAATGATATTGTCCATGGTTACAAATTTCTTTTTGTTTATAAATTAACTAATTAATTATGATTTCAAACTTTAAATTTATCATAATGATAATTAATTATTAATTTTATCGTAAACATGGATTCTTGGAACATTATACACATCAAGCAGCTGATTTCATCTCCATTGTTTTTAATTCTTTTTAGGCATACCTTTCTTTTTTTGATGGAGCTAAAATAATACATGATTGGACCATCGTATTTATAGGTTTAAGTAAACTTTTATGCTGACTTGTTTTTACAACTTTAAAGGGACGATTTTTATGCAAGAAAGAATATTATTAAAAAAATCAAATCCCTCGTGTATATCCATTATCAAGACTAAACGTAAAGGTCTTTCAATCTACCAACTAAGCTCACCATGGAGTAATTTTATAAAAGGTTGAATAAGTTTTTGGCTTGAGTGCAGTTTTAGTTCTTCTATTATTACAGATTATTGAAATTAGTTTTGTCAATTTTAATTGTCAATAATTTTGACTTCTCTATTAAATTTTTAAACTAAAAAATAACATTTTAACATATTTTAAATGACGTGACATACAATTATATGATAGAAAATCATATAGATGCATTAATTACTCATATATCATTAATTAAATTAAGATTTAATTAATATTTTGGTCTATTAATTATTACCAATTCATGGTCTTCCTATTTTAAAAGTCGGCAGTTTTGGTTCTTTCATGATATTTGAACTAAAAAACTAATGATTTAACACAGAGTTATATGATATATAATCATCTAAATGTATTAATTATTTATATGTCAATAATTAAATTAATTATATGAAAAATTTATGCACTTAAAAGTTAAGTTTTTATGACGTTTAATTCTAATTTCATGGGTGTTAATCATTCTAGTATCATGTGTCATATGATTTAAAACATCTCACATAATTAATTTTAGTTAAAAACTCAGAAAGATGGACCAAAATCATTTACTTTTAAAATAGAAGGTCAAATTTCGTGAATTAGTAAAAATAGAGGGGTTAAAACTACAATTAAGTCTTAAATTAAAAATATGAAAAATTTATGAAGTTGAAAACTATACTTTTACGATGTTTTATTACAATTTTATGAGTGTTAATCATTATACACCATTATATCATATGTCACATAATTTAAAATATCTCATATCATTAATTTTTAGTTAAAAAATCAGAGAGATGAACCAAAATTGTCGAGTTTTAAAATAGAGAGATCAATTTCATGAATCGATAAAAATATATAGACTAAAACTGCAAGTAAACCTAAGTTTTTGTTCATATAAAATTTTAACACTTCTTTTATAGTTCTTGTAAATAAAATCACATTTTATTAATTCCTATAAAATTGTCATGCAAATAAATTTCGTCCTTGTTGGAAATGTCGATCAAATATTTTTTTAATAAATTTTTAGCAGATATGCTTATAATATTTTAAAAAGTTCTTCGAAAAAAAATTAGTTTAAAATTCAACTATTAGGTTCATAATTTTGTTTATTTTATCTTGAGTTTATGGTTTTTAAAAAATTCGTATTTAATTCATCTCAAGTAAATAAATTCTAAATTATAATCGATAAAATTTTTATAATGTTCTAAAATGTTTGTAAAATATCATTTAAATATATATATTGACATTCCAACATAAATTAAAAATATATTCATGATAAGTTTATAGGGACTAATGTATTTTTTTTTTATGAAAGTCAACAATAAAATTTAAAAATGTATAAAAAGAAAACTAAAAATTTGTTTAATACTTGTATAAAATTATAACTTTCTATTACGATTAGGAATAATTATTCTGTGGAGATGTTTTAAAATCAAATTTTCGAGTTCTAAAGGAAAGTCTTATGTTTGGGCCGATCTGAGGCCTTTTCATTATTAAAAATGCCTAATTGTTTTTTGATAGTCGACTTTTGTACCCTTCAATTTATCTTATACCCCTCATTTAAAAAATTTATATAACTATCCTTAATAAAACTGTAAAAAATTTAAAAAAAATTATAGAAAATTTCATGATAAATGAAATTTTTGATAGTTATAAATGAAAAAAAATTGTTCACCTTAGTTTTCCTAACCGAAAATTTTAAATTTTTGAAATATTCAGTAGTTATTCTCCTCAACCGAAAATATAAAAAATCTAGTGTGTTATTGAATTTAATTTATCAAAAAAAAACATTAAATTAAAAAAATACTATAAATTGAAGAAAAAAAATATTAAATTTAAATTTTATCATTATTATTATTTTTATTAATTTTTATCTATAAAAAAAAGTTATTATAATATAACAAGTTGTTTGTTTTGGCT
>JBBPBS010000968.1:28158856-28169300 GCA_037974835.1 Cicer judaicum
TTTTTAATAAAAATTGATTACGACAAACATTCATCATTTGTACGACTTTTATAGAAAATTATAACTAGTATATTATTTATGTATTGAACATGTGTTTTACAATATAAATATATTTATTAAAGAATGAATTTTGATATTATTAAGTTGAACATCACATCTTATGTTCGAATTTCATAGTTATGTAAATTTGTAATGATAATTATACTATTTTATCTATAGAAGAAATGACTATTAAATTCTAATATATAGTTTATCTATTTAATGGTATTTTTATATAATTATCTCTTTTTATAGTAAATGAGTAAACAAGTGAGACCCAAATAATCATATACTAATTTTTCTCTTACCAAATTGATTAGTGAATGACCATATTTTAGTTCACCGATTAATGTCAAACATTGATCAAGTTTAATATATTATAATTTTCTTTAATTTTGTCTAAAAAAATATTCAAAAGACATACTAATAATGAAATGTATATTTGTTTCTTAATTGTTCGTTTTTTAAAAGACCACTTTTTAATTACTTGGTTAGTGATTAACATGCACCTCAGTATCATTTGTATAACAAACTATAATAAGTATAATAATTTTAGGCACACTTTTATTTAAAATATTTTAACATACACACTAATAATTAAATATATATACTTTTTTACTAATTAATTAGTGAAATAGCATATTTGAAATTGTAGATCACTAATAAATAATTATCCCGTGTATAGTTTATACAATAAATTATAATTATTGTATTATATTTTTTTCTCCATATTTTTATATAGATATTCGAAAACACAACAATCAATTACAAAATTATCTTTTAACTAATTAATTCTAAAAAAAAAACTTGTTAATCAATTGACAATGACAATCAATATATAATTTGTATAATAAACTATTATTAATGTGTTATACAAATATGTCTTATGTGATCTATAAGGTGATCCCTTGCCTAACCTTGTCTAAAAAAAAATAGGCAAGTTTTTTTAGAAGATAAGAGAGGGTACGTAACTAAATATGTAAACGTAGTTAACATTTTGTATGAAAATTATATTATAGTTTTAGTCCACAGTTTATTTTTGCGAACATGTTTAGTATTGCCTAAGGTAAAAAGGGGGAAATTATTTGTTACGAACTATTTAAAAACGAAATGAAAGAATCAACAAGTGGATGACTTTAAACAACTGAACTTACATTAATTATGGTATTTGGCGAAAAAAAGGATGGTAATTATATGATCAACGACTCACAATTTTTCTTAATTTTTTTTGCAAAAATCTTTAATATATTAATAGTTTTTATTTAATCTGAAAGTTTCCACTAATAGAGAGTCACTTGATATACTAACAGAGTCAGGAAACTTCTCAATCCAAATCTCAATAGGCATAGAGTTGGCTTAATGGGCCATGATTAATCTACCTCCCTGATTTTGGTTCTCTACTTCTAAATATATCATTGAAAGTTAAAATTTAATAGTATATTTTATACTATAAAAATTTAAATTTCAATAAAATGCTTAAAGATTAAATGTATATTCACCGTATAATTAATATAAAAATACCGATAAACCAACTCCTTTACTTTTTCAACCATATAAATAATATTTTAAATCATCTATCAACAGATTTTGCTACCATAAAATCGTGATATAGAATGCATCTACAACACCTAATAGAATTTATATATAGATCGAATATCAAGAATTTAAAATATATAAATATTCAATACTAGCCATGACATGGTTAACAAATACACATTTCTTGTTTTTACGTCAAATGCCATTTTTCTTGTTATCAAATTAGACATTAAATGTCATTTTATATAATAATATAATAATCAAAATTACGCTTTATCATATCCGCATAATAGTTCAACCACTACATTAAAAATCCGGCAATAACCACAGTTTATGCAATAATTATTCTAAGTCGTTAATTTAAAATCCGGCAAGTCAAATCACACGATCAATTTCACGTAGTAATATAATTTCAACAATCAATATAAATTAGACGGCTCATAGCACCAAACTCAATTTCCTTGTATTGTTTGTGTGTCATAGGATAATAATTACCAGTGAAAATACACTAAAACGAGTTAGATATGACAAGGTTTGGAGTTTGATTTACATTAAAAATGTTAAAAGTCAAGCAAAGTTTAAAAGTTTTTTAAAAGTCTATTTTATTATTATTTTATAAAAATTTATAACATTCACCATTAAGATTTTATAAATAGATGAATAATTTAAGATAACATCAAATTTATGTTCTATTTTAATATTTAAGGTAAACTTTTAAAGTATTTTACATAAATTACATATCATATTTTAATATTATTTAAAATAATACTTTTAAATATTTCAAATATTAATGTAGAACAATATATTTAAATACATATATAAAATGATAACAAATTTATGATCTAAAAGACTTTTTCAACAGTTTTAGTCTAACTTTTTAGTTAAATAAAATTTTAAAATAATCTTCTTCTGACTTATATATAAAAAAAATTTAACCTTATTAGTTGGTATAACTTATTTCCACCCTAACAACAACTAGGGGAATCTACTTGTCACTTATGTACTTAATCTTATCGCCCCTACACTTTATATGAAAATACCGATATAATCCTTTTAATCATAAAATTTCAAAAAATAAATTTTAAAAATAATTCAGAATATTTGCAAATTAAAATATCCAAACTTTTTTTAATTTCGATATTTTAAAAGGGAAATATTAGGAACAAATATTTTTTTAGTTTTAATATTTTTTCTATCAAAAATAAGTTCTAAAATATTTTAATTCCAAATTTTTGAAAGTACTTTTTCAAATCTTTAAAATCAAAAATTACAAAGAGTTTGATTTACAAAGTGTTTGGAACTAAAATATATTACAATCAAATTTTTATATTCCAAATTTTTAGTCTTATGAAATATTTTTGTGTTTGGAGCTTTTGAAAATTTCAAAAATACGATATTTTGGATTTTTATATTTTTAAATATCCAAAAATTAATTAGCTTTCATTTATAAAAAATGGAATACAGGATATTTTAATTTAAAAAAAAAATTGGAATATCTATACGTGTTCCGAATATTTTAGGTACTTACTTTTTAGTCTGGAATTTTCATATATAATATCAAACGAAAAAATTCTACAAATTTAAACAATTTTTTTTCAGAAACTTAAGAGGACAAAAATAAAATTTAGAAAAATTGTAGCCTAAGAATTAAGTGTAAGAGTAATTAGTAGAGTCCTCCGATGATATAATTATCAAGAAAGAATACTTGCACGAAAGTGACGAAACAATTTTAGCCTTTGAGGTCAGAAAGCCCGTACTTTCGGTTCAATGTGTACTTATTAAGCCCATTTTGTGTTCGCCAAATTTGGATTTGATTAAAAGTATATAGTCCATATATATAATTGTTGCAATGATTGAAAACAGTATTTTATTTTTTACAATTGCAAACAGTATATCCAACGCAATAAAGTTGATGTATGTGGATATTATCCTGTTTCATAAACCACTCCGTTATCCTCTTCGAAACTTCAAATTTTAACCAGTTTCAACATGTATATGTTTTGTCGGAGAAAGTGATATGTGAACTAATCTTTTAAATTTTATCTAAACTAAAATAGTATATAGGAGTATTTATTTATATGTAGTCATATTTGTTATCTGCGAAAGGTCAATAACCTGCCCCTTTTTTCAAATTAAACACTTGTTAGCCAATTACACATAACTAACGAAAAACATATCAAAATTAAGATTGATAAATTATTATTACGTGTTTGATTTGGGGTATCATTTGGTACTTACTATCACGCATCAAGAGTCAGATGGAGCTTGCTTATAAAAATAAAAATAAAAAATCAGATGGAGCTAAACTAACCCTTTATTTTAGTTTAGAAAACAAATCAGATGAAGCTGAGTTATCTTTGGTTTATAAAAAAGTAAGAAGAAAATATGAGAGGAAAAAAAATAGAAGTACAGGAAGATCAACTATGGAGTTATCGGACTCTTGGCCACACAACAAAATAAAAAGCCAGTTTGAAAATAATTGATCATTAATTTATTTTATATATATATAGATATAGACGGACATGTTTATATATAGATATAGACCGACATGTTTAATAGCATTGACAAAAAAAAATTATAGAATATTTTCATAATATAAAATCTTATAGATCACAATTGTAGTTTGTAGAAACTCATAGATATTTTGAATTTGTTTATTCGTTATAGTTATGAATTTTTTAATAGTTATTAATATTTTTCTTTAACTTAAATATATATATACCATTTTATTGCCCATCAAAGGAAAAATTTGAATCCGCTACTTAATAGAAGCAAAGAAAGAAAGTAGAAAGTGTGATGAGTTTTTAGTTGTTTGGCTTAAGAAAAAAAGAAGAATGGAAAGGTCGATATGGTATCTTCTCTTTTTTGTTTGTATAGAAAGTGAAAGAAATAAAATTACAAAATGACATAAATAACCTTTAAAAAAGAAAAATAAAAAAGCAACATTGAAAACAAATAAAAATTATTGTTTCTTTTGCAACTTTTGTTCTCACATTCATTTTTTCTTCTTAATTTGAATAGATTGAATTTGTGTAGGTCTCATATTCTTTTTTTTCTTCTTTCTTATCCCCTACAGTTTGAAATCAAATAATGAAAAAAAGTTTAAATTTATGTGTTTTCTTTCCTTTCTTTTAAGTTTTTCATTCCATTCTCTTGTTCCAAACATAGAATTACAAATGGAAATTAAAATGGATATTCCTATACGAAAATGTTGTTGGATTCAAGTTAAAGTAATTAACTATCACATTGACTAAGAATGAGTTAAATATTAGATATACTATAGCGGTGATTCATATACCCTTAACTCATTAAATTAAGTTTTTTTATTGAAATGTGGGGTCAAAATCTCTTTGTGGTCATAGAGCATTTGGCCTATTGCTGCTTCTGACTCACCCTCAATCTCCCCAATAATTGATATTAGAGCTTTAGTTCAAATTAGAGGGGAGTGACAATAGATCTTGGTGTATTAGATCTTTGCATCGAAAGTTTTCTTAACTGTGTATGTGTATTCAAGATAAGTGTTTTGTTGGTAATAACAGTGATGCAATTATAGGAGGTGAGAGACGAACAATTAAAAAGAAAATTGTTGGGTTCAAGTACGAGTGATTATGTTTTATATTAACTAAGATTGAGTTAAATAGATGTTATATATATAAGAGTGGTGACTCATATACCTAATGCTTCAAAAAAATTAAATAGAGATATAGTTTCAAATTTTCATAGGGATCTTAGAGCATTTAGTCCCTTACTACTCTCAATGTTCTCTTAGATTATTCAATAAGTGTGACGATCAAGGTTAAGTTCCTAGTGTTGTTTAGGATCACATACAAGACATATATCTCATTCAAGAATTACTACTATTTTTCAAATATATATATATATATATATTATTCTTTTTTTTCTTCTACTTCTTATAGACGAAATGGTAAATATCATCAGAATTTCATACACAAAACGGCCAAGTACCGAATTTGAATATGAGATATAATGTTGAACTTAAGAATACAAATATTTGACAATTAAACTAAAATTTAAAGACATATAAATTATTATTATTTTACAATCAATTATTTCTATTTCAAATTAATAGTGTCACATTATATAATTCTACGTCATTTGTGAATAAATGTCATAAAAATAAACTGAAAACCTGGTTGACGAAAAAAAAACTTGAAACTAGCGAATGAGGGGATAAAAATCCAGGATTTAAAAATAGAAGACAAAAATTATGTTTCAATTAAAATAACATCAAAAATATATTTAAACCTTTGATTTTTAAAATATATATTTATTTTATAGTTTTATTTTTCTAATTTTTAATCAAAGAGTTTATTATAATAAAAATTTATACAATTAAACCTTGTATGTGATGATTTTTCCTCTTCATTTTTAAATTTAATCTCTACCAGAATGACAAATACCCTTAAAATTTATACACACAATATAATGAAATTCCATATAAAATATTACTTATAATAATATAATATTTATTAGTTAAATTAAACTTTACAGATAAGATTTTTGTTTTTCTATTTTTGCAATAACGATTCTCTGTGGTTCACATTGCTTTATGACATTAAATGCATAATACTTTATAATTTTTATTATAAATATCACAATTCTTAAATTATGCTTACTTTAAAGTTTTTTTTAGTTAATCTTAAATTTATTATTTGATGAAATTAAATTATTAATCATAATTTAGCTGAACGAAGAAAAATTTACTAACATAATTAAAAGCTAATTATTAATTTTGGTCCGTGAAAACAATTATTTGGCTGAATAGCAAATGTGAATTTTGTTAATTATAAATTTAGAATTCTTAATGTAAATTTGACCCACCATTATCAAATTTATAAACATCAATTATGAGAGCCGTCCCTTGCAATTAAGGGTGGAAATAGGTCAGATCAGGGCAGACTTTGAAAGACTTGAGTCTGGCCTACGAATTATTTTTTAAGCTTAAGTTTGGCCAACGACCTATTATAGGATTTCTTTTCGGTCTGACATGACCTTTTTAAAAGTATGACCTATAAGCCTATTTAAAAGTCTTATTCACATTAAAATACTTAAATGTTCTACTAATATCTGATGTTCTCCACGTACCAATATCAATATATATTAAACAAAAAATAATTTTTTTAAAATTTGAAACAAATATCTTTTAAACCCTAAAAAATAATTTTTGGTTTCAAATAATAGATTTTTTTTTAAAACAAAAGCACCTATTATTATCTCTTAAACAAATATGGAACGACAAGTGAGTGATAAACTAATTGAACAGCTGTCGAATATGAAACGACTACTGAATGTAGAATAATTACTCAGTAATTGTATAATTGATAGAATTTAAAACAAAAAGTAATATTATTAATATAATAATAAAAAATAATATTAATAAATAATAAAGTATATATAGCCCGACCTACCAGATTTAATATATTTTTTTATAAGTCACCTATTTAAATAAATAAATTTTAAAAACAACTTGAGTATAATATTTTTATTAAATACATTAGGTCAGACCATGTTATAAGTAGGTCAAATCAGACCATGTTATAAGTAGGTCAAATCAGACCATAAATAAGTCATGTCATAGGCCCCTAACGGAGAACTTAGTCTATTCTCATCTTTACTTGAATGCATCTTAACAATCATAGTTGAATTTTAATTTATTATTAGATTAAATATACTCTTGATCTCTATAAAATTTTAATTTTTTCATTCAAGTCTCCATAAAATATTTATTTTTCTATAAAAGTATCATGCATGCACATTCAGTTTTTAATTTAAAAAATTATATTTAATTTATCCTAAATAAAAATAAAATTTTTTGTGGATAACTTTTTATAATATTTTAAACAAACTTTCAAAAAATTATTCGGAGTTTTATAGTTGAAAAATATTTAAACATGTTTTGTTTTAGTATTAAATAATTTTATAGAGAATAAAAATTAAATTTTATTTTATAAATATTAAAATAAAAAGGTGAAATTATAATAAATAAAAAAATATTTAAAATGCTTTATTATTTTCATCTAATAAATAGCAATTACAATCATTCATCTATATATATTGATAATAATAACATCTATTACCTCTTTTCTTAAATAAAAGACACTTTAGAAAGAAAAAAAAATCCTTTCTACACGATTTTTTTGAATTTTCAAGTTTATTAATTATTTTTTATTAACATGTCTCCAATTAAGATAATTTTTTTCTGTAACTAACAATAAATATTATTATTAAAATATTAACATCTATCTTGTGTGATAAAATTGTAAACAAATATCAAATATCAATAACTTTTTTAATTTTCATAATTTTATTAAGAGGTCCTAAATTTATGAGAGAAAGTAGTATATATTTAATGTAGCCAAAAATAAAAACAACTTATAGTCTCCTCATCACTAATTGAAAAAAATTGTTCTAAAATATAATATTTTTTTCAATTTCTTAAATATATATATATATATATATTTCAACATAATGTTAACTAATAGTATTAATTTGTTTTAGATTATGAAATGTAAATAGTAAATACAACGAAGGATAATTTATTCATTTTTAATACAAAACTAATATTTTAATTAATTATTAATTTTTTTCTTAATAAATATGAAATATACGACAAACATTTAATATTTAAGAACAATAATGTTTCGGAACAATTGATGCACCGACTTTAGAGTGATCCATAGAAGCGTCGTCACAGTCACAGATAATCAAAACAGAAATGAGAGAACAGAAGACCGCTAATCATTACCTACCCTATTTTGTTGTCAAATGGCTTTTAGGGTGTGTGACACCTCGTCTATGCCACTCTGTCAGACCTAAACTTTTAATCCCTCCCACTCTCGTCATTTTGTAAAAAAAAAAATTCTTATAATGAATATTATTAATTTATCATCAAATTTCGTTATAATTTTAATTTTTTTATGATACAGTTCAACTATTATTTTATACACAACTTTTAAAATAATATTATATTTTATATTAATTATAACGGAAAATAAATACATAATTAATTAAAATGGTAAATTATTTTTTTCTTTTTTTTAGATATGCATTTTTTAATATATATATATATATATATATATATATATATATATATATATAAATCTTAATATTAATTTATCGTAAGATAGAAAAAAAATTCAAATATATCCATTATTCTGTATTAGTTTGTACCGTTCTTCACATTTGTTATTATTAAGAGTGGAGAGTTAACTAGGTTGTATTTAGAAAATTGTGATTATTAAATTACATAGAACTAATTAAGATTATAAGAGAGAGTTAGGTTGTCCTCCCACAATTTTTCAAAAGTGATCTAAAATTTAATTTTCTAAGATAGTAAATGTTAATTAACATGTGTCCTCACATGTTATTATGTTAAGAAATCAAATTATAAAAGTTTTATCATCAAATAGTGGCCTTGTAATTATCTCAAAACGAGCGGTTTAATGGTTTGCAAATAGTGGGTGTCAATTGTTGTGGTTAGCCCTAGAAGAATCACATAGGTAAAGAGTGGGAGTGTCGTTTGCTCGATAGCAAGAAATGACAAGATCTTGCAATAAAGAGGGCCGATCCAAAACCTTTTGGTAGGGGAGCTCTATATATCTCTTTTAACTATTGATATATGTATAATACTAAAGAAAGAATTAATAATCAGTTTTCTCTACTAAAATGTGTAATATATTGTCACTATATTGATTGAATTTATTAAAACTATAAATATATTATTAAATATCTTTTTATTAGTAATTTTATCAATTAAATTGATTAAAAATATATACATTTTGAGAACTAAATTAATAAACTAAAGACAGATTTAACAATAAAAAAGTTAATAAAAGATATATTTAATTTTTTTTTGAAATTTGTTTTGATATATAAAAGAGATGATATAATTATCATCAAAACAACTATGAAAATGAGAAATGATGTTTAATATAACAACTTCAACAACTGTCAATTATACTAGGATTTGATAATGATTTGTTTTTAAAATTTTAATATTTTTTAAAAACTATTATAACAACACTTTGGAACATTTGTTAAACATCCAAATGTAAAAAATAAATATTAAAAATTATATAATTCATACTTTGAAAAATTTTAAAAAGGAAATTTACACAAAAAATTATTTTTAATTTCCCTTTTTAATTCCTTAAAAAGTGATTGAGACACTTATTAGTACCAGCCTTAAAAAACATTAAAATATATAATAAAGACAATCTATAATATAAATTTATCTATATTCTTTCTCTTTATTATACTATTTATTTTTTAGTGTATTAAATAATAAAAATTAATTTTTTTCGGAACTTAGTGCAACAGTTATCCACACAACCCAATAGATGTGTCCGTCCTCCGTAACATCATCACCATGGACTAGATGATTTAGCTCCTTGTTTAAGATATTTTAAGTTAACTTACAAAAGCTCACAATATAGGTGTAAAAATAAAAACAATAACCTATTAATCAATTAAATTACTTGGATTTTTTTTCAATGATAGATCCAAATCTATCATTAAATCACATATTAATTTGACGTGATTCAAAATGATCACCTCGGTCACAATTCAAATCATATTATTATTATTATTATTATTTTAATTTAAATTATGTTAGTAGTATTATATTAAAAATTATTTTGTACTTATATATTTTTAAATTATTATTGTTTTTATTATAATTTATTAATTTGTTTTAATAGTTTAACGAATCTATTGTTCGATTTTTGAAAAAGTTGGTTTGATTGAACCAAAATAAACCAATTTTGTTTGTTGGGTTTGATTAGAATTAAATGAAAAAATAATATGAAACAAATTCCAAAATAGCTTCTTTTTCCAAAATATCCTCTTT
>JBBPBS010000968.1:28206705-28236030 GCA_037974835.1 Cicer judaicum
TTATAATTGATAAATATAAAATAACAAATGATAAATATATGTCGTTGATACATAAAACCTACGTGTTATATATTTGTCATAGATAAATATAAAAAAAATATTGGATAAAAATTTATCACGGATAAATAAAATAAAACACAACATAAATATATGTTTTTTTATGCATAAAAAATATATGACCCACATATGTCACTAATAAATATAAAAAACACCAAAAAAAAAATTGACATTGATGAATAAAAATGGCATAGAAAAATATTATTTTGTAATAAATATAAAAAAATATAAGACAAATAATTATCATTAATAAAATATATCAAAAAATATCATACAAACATTTGCTACTATTAAATATTAAAAAACTACACAAAATAAATATTTATTATTGATAAATATAAAATAATATAAAACAAATATTTGCTACTAATATACAAAAAACGTTCTGACAAATATTGGTCACCACTGCAAAAAGTCCACATTTCATAAAATAAATAGCTATTAGATATGAATGTAGTAGAAATCACATATTCGCTATTATAATCGCAAAAGATTCCCCACCAAGCCATCAATATGGTTAATCAAATTTTACTTTTGAACCTTATTCTTGATCAAAGAGTTTAGTTACAAATATAATGCCACAATACATTAGGAGAAAATCAAATAGTTTCGATCTTTTCAGAGTTCATTAACCACCATCCTAAAAAGAACATGGAATAAGATTTCATTCAAGTCAAACATAAATACTCTTACTAAAGAATTTACTCCAAAAATTCAGACTCAATAACTTTATTCAAAAATAATTGGACATTCTTACGATGTTCGTAAGGATCTCAAGTATAATGGTGTGTGAGGTTATTATAAACCTCATTATCAATTGTTATTTTTAGTGTATGACGTCAGTTTATTAAGCCACTATTTTATTGGACCACGAAAACATTAGAGACTCAAAATAATAAATTTGAATTTTCAAGATTGAATACAAACAAAAACTTTATAAAAAATAAAATAAAAATATATTATAATTATAAAGACTAAAACTATATTTAAACTAAATATATACATACATTTTCTTTAGAAATCAAACTACACTCCACACATTTTTCTTTTGGAAAATGTTTCAGAAATATATTTTATGTAAATTAACTTCTAAAAATTAATTTTGAAAGTAAACAAATTATTTTCATTTCCAAAAATTAATTTTTGAAATGCTAAATTATCTTTCAAAAACTAATTTCTGAAAAGTTAAAAAAATGGTAATCGATAACGGTGTGTGGTTTTAAGATAGAGGATTTTGGGTGTTTTATTAGTGTGGGGGTAGGCTTATTAAATTACAGTTTGAAACCTTTCTGTTAAAGCCCATACCCCATGTCATCTCGATTTTCTTACACTAGCCTTTATATTCCTTTGAATTTAACTCGTTTAATTTTTTGAGTTATATGTTGATCTTTTTTTTTAATAAATTTATCATTTATATTATATTCATCTTGCATCACTTATCTTTGACCATTTATTGAATCTCTCTCATAAAATATTACTCATCTAATCTAAATAACCCAATGAATTTCCTATTCAAATCTTAACGATATACATATTTCAAATTAGAGAATAATATTTTATTTTTACTTCTTTAGTTGGGATATTTCATTTTTATTCCACTTATTTGTTATATTTTAATAGTTTGCGAAGTCAAATAAAAGTTAGAGAAAAACCTTTTTTAAAAAAAACAAAAATGCAAAATTTTACTTTTGCCTTCACAGAACTACTCCAACCTAAAAGGCAATTTCTCCTTTCTTTTGACACTAAAAACTAAAAAGCAATTTCTATAATATACTCCTTTTTTTTTTCTTGCATATTTACATTTTTCAAATTTTTGTTTAGGAAATCTCACATCTCTCAGCTTTTTCATATTCTCTTCAAAATTTATATCTCTCTCACAAATCACAATCTCCTCTTCCTCCTCCTCCTCCTAACAATCACACATTTGAGAGCTCCACCATCAAGGTATCATTGTTTTTCTGTTTTGTTTAAATAAACCTCTTCAATCAACCAAAGATCATGAAATTTGATTTCTTTAGCAACCATAAATGTTGGAAAGTGTTGGTATTGGTCTTGATTTTCTAGACTCATTTCTTATTTCATTTTTATTTTATGTTTACATGATTCATGGATTTTGTAGGTAATTTATGTTAAAAGGATTTTCTCCTCTCTATTACTTATCTTTCGATCCATCTTCTCCTTCTAGCTTTTGTTTTTCTGCATATTATTTTGTTCACAATAACTTCTTCTTCTTCCCATTTTATGTGTTATATTAAGTTTATATATTTTATCTTTTTATTAATATGAATTTGTAGTGCGAGTTGCTCAATATGTCCAACACTCACATATATATTTCTTATTTTCTAAATAGGTTTTCATTTTCTTTTTTTTTTTGTGATCATAAGAGAGTTAACTAACATAGATTATTCACTCATAATATTTTTATTTAAATTAGATGAATTAAATGTTATAAAATGAAGAATCAAAACTATTGGTTCATGTGAATCATATATTATTTATCAAAATATTCACTCACAAAGTGTTTGTCAAAGTGCCTCAAAGAAGAAACTTGATGGCAAACATAGACAGCACGAAGCTTTTGTGTGTCCTGTTTTCATTGATTTCTGATTTTTGTTTATTGTATATATTTCTTTGAAAAGTTTTTCAAATACAAACCAATACATGTTCATATACTCATTCTTTATTCAACAATCTTTCCAAATCATTTGACTCACTTTATTCTCAAATAACTAATAGTTTAATATTCTAATTTTTTATTTATCATTCGGACATATAGTTTGATGGCTCTTGAATTTTGATGGAGTTCTTTGCAACATTGGTGTAGTGACACATGAAACTCCAAAAGCTCATATCATCACAACAACTTTGGAAGGGAAATTTCAATATTTTATTTCCTTCTTTGGGTTCGTATTCTATGGGATTTTAGGATCTTAGAAGTGAAATATGTAGAAGATGTCCTTTAAACCAAATTCTAATATGTCCATGATTACGTTTTGTGTAAACTACATGATTACAAATCAGTTGAGTGAAACAATTTTATTTTCTCAATTTTGAATGCCTCTTAACTAATTAATTTTTTGTTGTTTAACAATAGACAATATGAAAATGAGAATGATGTTTATTCTTTTTGTTGTTTTTAATCTTGATGTTTTTAACTACTTGATGAAGGAGGAGCTTGTCATGTTATCTTATGAATATTTTTAAGAAACCTATGATTAATGAATTGTCATTGCAAATGTCGTTTTTTATCCAATAATCATTGTTATTTTAATTTTGATATAGACTTGCCATATTTTCATAATGTCTATATTTTAGATTTGGTATGATAATGACTATATAACAATTTGCATTTACAGGAAACTTTTATCGCTTCAGATTTTGTAGAATGAGTTTGATAGTTAAATAATTAGGTGATATATGCAATAAGCTTAGTGATTTGCTTGACCAAGTATTAAGATGGCAAGAACATTTAGGAGTTTTTTTGCTTTAATGCAAATAATGGTTGTGCATTGGACATTGAGTATCTTTTATTCTTATTCTAATTTTTTTTATCTTCAGTTTCTAAGCTTCCTATTTGTATATTGTTTTCTAACTTTTTTTTCTGTTGCTATTTGTATATTGTATATTTTTTTTTGTCAGCCGAATTCAGGACAAAAACTAAGCATCAAATGAATGGCAAGAAAAAATGCACAAATTAATGTGGCCTTCATGGTGATAATGTAGTTCAGAGGTAACATGAGTTAACTTGATACAATATAATGATTATCTTACATTGTTAAACTTGCTTTTTCTTCTTCTTTGATTCTCAGTTTCAACTATTTTAATTTTTTTCAATTGCTGATCCACAACTGAAATATTTTTGATTTCTTATTGCACCAATTTTATTGGAAGGTACACATGTAGACATATGCACTTATAAGGGGTTTCTAATATCTTCTTATATTTATGTTTGCTATCTAGTGTTATTAATCACTTTGGTTGAATATATTGATGGCATATTTGGTTAAATGACTATTCTTTTATATTTTCTCTCTTGAGAATCGCTTTACTTGATTATGCAAGAAACATATACTTTGGCATAATAAAGAAGGTACAAGGAGTCTGACTTAAATAGAAGCTCTAAAGACATTTAATGTTACCGAAGAGAAGAGATGGGGATAGATGATGAATTTGCGTAGGAAACTAACGCTACTTTTCATTCGAAACAAAGACAAATCTACTTTAACCTTAGAATGGATATGTTAGTGCTCACATTAAAGCTTAGTCACTAAGAGCATGAGGCATATTAAATAGTAGCAGTAGCTATTTCTTATTCCTCAATTTTTTACAATAAATAACAATGAACACTTAAAGATTTGTCTTAGGACGTGACATTAAATATATCCCTGGAACCAATTTTGTAAATCGGTAATATTGGCTATTTATGTTAGTCGTATGTGACCAATTTGATAAGATCATTATCACGTTGTAATAGTTAAGTCATTATTGATGATATAAACATTTTAACTCTTTCTAATTTTGTAATAGCAGCTGCCAATATTTTGGGCCTAAATTTTACATTCATCAAAGTGGTACGTATAATACAAAACAATGTGATTTGTTCTATCATGTTAATAAACAAAATATTTGAGATTAAATGAGTATTTCTATAGTACATAGTCAATTTGACATAAATGAATATATTTGGTCTTTAAATTGGTAATTAAATGAGTTTTTTGTTTAAATTTTTTTTCTTCTTATCATTTATATAATTATAACATTAAATATTATTTACCAAAAGTGTCAGCAAAATAAATTTTAATTTTTATATGAATTTTTACTACTCATATTAGTTAATATCGAATATTTTTGCAATAAAATGTAAAAAGTTAATATAATATTTATAAACAATAAAATAATGTTATTTTTTTTTATAAAATGGTCTTTCTTAAAATACAAAAGTCAACTAAATAACTCTTTAATTTATAAAAAATAATTATTAATTTAGTGGTTTATAGAGCAAAATATCAAAACTCTTCAAATTCATAAATCTACCGTAGAAATTTCTTAATTAAACATATGCTTTGTCCTATCATTAAAGAAAATATGTTTTGTTTACAGCACAATTAAAAACATAGTAAAACAACACAATTAAATATGTGTTTTGTTCTGTCAAAAAATAAAACATAGTAAAACAAAAACCAAACATATTCTAGATACTACATAGATCTATTCCAACATGACCGAAGTTTGCAAAGGCTAAATAAAATTATAAGGACTAAAAGATTTTTGGTGCATATTTATAAGGATTAAAGACAAAAAATATTATTATAGAGATTAAAAAAAAGTATATTAGTAAAGATAACAAATATATTAATTTAAATCTAATTAGTATTAGTCTGTACCGAAAATCAATAGCATGCTATAAAACAAAATTAAAATTCAACGATTGTCTACAGCACGTTGTACAATACTCAAATATATATTTTGGTGGATACTAAATCTTGTTACATATAATATTTTTATTCAATTATTTTATTTATTTGGACAAAATAAAATATGTTATATTTTTTAGATTTATAAATTTACTATTATCATTAGACAAATTTCTCCTCGTGTGGTGTACGGCTGTTAATAATAGTTATTTTATAAATAAAATTTAATGAATAAACATATATTATTATATTTTTAACAGTTATATATACGTATGTCTAAATAATTATAAATAAAATTAAAAAATGGGGAGTTTACAAATTAGTATACGTATAGTGAACACTTAATATGAATAATATATTATTGTATCAAACACTTTGGAATAATTAATTATGCAAACTTAAATTAATTTTAATGATCAATTTTGAAAAGAAAAAAAAATAACCAATCAAAAAATATAGTCAAACTTTAAAGTGAGTCCGAGTAACTTTACCTAGGTTATACGTGGAATACTTGACTGGTTTGAGGTGTTGGTTGAAACGTGGTACAGAGTTTTAATCCAAAAAAAAATGGTACAGCGTGAGAGTACTACAGAGATCTTAATGTGGAAAATAACTATTTTCCTTCTTTGGACGGCCTGCACGACACGTGAATGCACGTGCACAGTCTCCCTGTGATTAAAATGTCTTTCAATTTCAACCTTTCAAAAAGAAAATAGCTCTGAAAATGGTGTGAAAACGTACGTAAGAATATGCATTTGCATTCTGCACTATTGTTGAATTTACCAATAAACAACACTTCAGTAAAATAAAATAAACAACTCTAGTAATGTGGCTTAATTGACAGGTTCCATGCTGTCACGTGGCTGAAAATTTTCCTCTCGAAACTCAACTGATTATATAAAGATATGCTGTACTATTGATTTGTTGTTAGTATTATTGATTGAAGTGATTAATTAAAATCTTAATTTTATATTTCTCATCTGACACACAAAATAAATTTTTATTTTGAGGATTGCACCCATATTTGTGACAATTTTGCAAAGGTTGAAGTTTGTAAGGAAGACAAAGTACAGTGACATCATCTGTTACTGGTTCTGTAACAGTGATTAATATTAGTAAGTAAACAATTGAGAATTTTCATTGCTCTGATGCAGAAATTCAGTTTATGTTGAAGTTTGATTAATAAAGATTTGAACTTCTCCTCTTATTGGACTTAATTAATGGTTTCCTCTTAGCATTGAGGGTGAATTCAGATTCTTTCCAGCTAAGCAATTCTCTGTTTTCACTCTTTCAATTATCGCTAAACATCCAATCTTTGATCGATCAGTCTAAAATATAAAATTACTTTCTAATTTTCTCTAAATTTAAACATGAAATAAATTTAATTTAACAATAATTAACATATTTAATTTAAAAGTAAGGAACATGTGTGCTACAAAGTAGATAACAAAAAATTGGACTTAGTGCAACACTGCACTTTAATCTCGTAAGCCGCGGTTTTAGTTTGGCAAGATTGGATACATAATAATCGATTAAAATAAGTGTATTTATTTTGTAAAGATTAAATAAATATACTATTTTATATCACTATCCTACTCTTACCAAATTTATATAAAGTCAGCAAGGGTCAACATCCATAAAACCTTCAATTTTCTATTCATCCTAAATATTATTGGGATGTTTCTTAAATATTTAAATGTTTGCAGATTATGTAATTCATATTTTAAAATTATAAAAATTGATATTTGAAATTCAAAATTTAGTTTTTATTTTAATTTTTGTTTCTTCAAAAAACCACTTGTTAGTATGATCTGTTATTCTATTAAAGTAAGAAAAAGAATAAAAATAATTACTACATCTTAAAATAATAAAACTGAAGTCAACAAAGCTTGGAGACCAAGACTTAATTTGAATTGGAATTCTTAATGAGAATTAAGAAGTGTTAGTCATGTGTTACATTTACATTTATTTAATAGTCTAGAAATTGACAATAGTAGCTGTAGCCACTGTTTTATATTTAGCTTCTGAAGGAAGGAACTGTTATGCAATCTGATTCTTTCTAGATTAGTCCCTCTCATCTACGCAGCTGGTCAATAAAAATAATGAAAAGGACTCTTTATAGAATGATTTATGTATTCACCAAACTACAATGTCCGGTATCAATATCATATTTGAAATTAAAATCTTTTTAATTTATGTTCTCTTTTCAAAAATAAAATTTAATATACATGTCATTTTACAATTAATGTAAAAATGCTTTAACTTTTTTACTTTTGAGATCGTATCATAGAAATACGACTAATTAAAAGAACTTTTTTTTTACATAATATAAATATATATTTAATATATTTTCATTTTATAAAATAAATATGGTTGCATCTCTTGTGAAATTTTTAAAGAAAAAATATTATTTTAAATAGTCGTACTTTAGTCTCACGACCTCTTAATTTAAAATATAAAAAAAAAATCAGTGAAGTTGAACTCAAAATTTTTAAATAAAATCTTAATTAAGTATAGACCTAATTGTAAATATTTTATATTAATTATAATATGATAAAAGTACAAAATTCAATTAAATCTTCTTCATTTGAAAAATGTATAGAGAAATTAATTTTCATTGTTTTATCAGTAATATCAATGATAACACTTATCAGTATCACCATTCTTCTAATTGATTTGATTAAACAATTCTTTATACGAACATTCAGAATATCCTTTTTAATAGTTCTGCTGATATAAACACAAATGACTAACTCAATTGTTCAATAGCAAATGAAATTTTAAGAGGTGTGTGTATAAAAAAAAAAGTAAGTTAATTATAATTTTTTATTTAAATTTGTTATTAACTTTTACTTAAGAATAAAATTAAAATAGAGGGAGTACTCTAATATGCAATACTATAAATAAAAATATAAAATAATATAGTTTTTGAGGGACCCTTGGTTTATTTAATTTTCCATTGTATCAAGTTTGAACAGAGGTTGAGATTT
Source organism: Cicer judaicum (assembly GCA_037974835.1). NCBI lineage: Eukaryota > Viridiplantae > Streptophyta > Magnoliopsida > Fabales > Fabaceae > Cicer > Cicer judaicum. Next base: position 28,215,167 of record JBBPBS010000968.1, read on the forward strand.
TCAAAAAGTAGATATTAATATTGGCCAAAAGTTGTAGCAAGTTTGAAATATCTTCCGGCAGACGCAACAAGACCTCAACCTTTGACTAATGTGTGAAAAAACTTTTTGAAAATCGTATAGCAAAGGGTTTGTGTGTCTGTATTTTTCTCACCTAAGTTGCTCTATTTTCTACTGCTTTTCAACAAGCTAGCCAAAATACAAGCGCATGTGTGTCGGTTCTGCTCATTTTCTGTTTTGTTTATTTATATAAGATAGCATTGCACACGCATTTGACTTTCCTACTCAATGAGGAATTCATGACCCGCTATTATTTTTCCCCCCTTAATGTAATGACCACTATACATTATTTGCCCAAAGCTTTTCAAATGTGACTAAGATCAAAAGTTTTCTGTAAATGGACCCATGTTCTCATATATGTGGTTTAAGTGTGTGTCGGGTATATTGACCAAGGATTCAATTCAAATGTGCAGACCGCACTAATATTGCGGACCGCAACATCTCAAATCGTTATTACAATGTAATTGTAATTTATGATAAAACTATATCGTAAAATTGTAATGGTTACAACAGTAGGAGAAATATCAATCAATAGTAATCTATGATCCAGTTTAGCAGAAGTCACACTAAACTATTTTATATATATAAGTAATGTTAAGATTTTTTTTTTTAAATCTATTTAATTAAAAAAATATTATACTAAGAAAACTCAAAAATTCTTTTAGACTTATCAGAACAGTCTATTTAATTAAAGATAAATAAATAAATAAATTTATTATTAATATTATAAATTATTAAAATACTCAATCTAATCATTTTTATAAGAAACATTTGAGTTAAAATTTAAATAATAAAAATTGATGTATTTAGTTCATATGAATAAGATACATCAATTTTTATTGATCAAATTTTAACTCAAATGTCTTTTATTAAAAAAAGACCGGAGAAAGTATTATTTTATCTTACTTTGTGCTTGTATCATAGATTTATAGTGTATTTTAAAAGATTAATGATGTATTAAAGAGATAAAGAATTGATAATGAGATAGTTATGAAATACTAAATATTTAAAAAAATTAATTATTATAATATTTTATGCTAATAAAAAATAAATTTACGCCACAATAACTGTGATTTGCATCGCAACAAAAACAATGTCTACAAATGCAGTGGTCGCAACTCCAACCACATCTACAAGTTAAAACTATGATATTGACTATAAATAAGTTAAATATTAGATGTACAATATTCATATATCTATAGCTAAATATCAATGAAAAACTATTCATATACTCAATATCGTAAGATTTTAAATAGAGATATAATATCAAAGTTTTATGTAGTCTAATTTATTTAGTCTAAATAATGACTCCATGTTGTTCTAAAATTATTTATATATATATCTAAGACGATTAATTTTCATACATTAAATGTAAAAGTTTTACATTGTGTACAAATTATAATCACTTTTATGTGAAGTTTTAGAAATAATTTAGAATAATTATAATTTGTTGATAGTACAAGATAAATTTTACATTAATTATGTATATAAATTAAAGAGTGAAGATCCCTTTCAATAAAAAAAGTGTATACCCAATTTAGACATAAAAAAATAAAAATAACTTAGTCCATGAGAAAATAAAATCAGGACAATATAAACCATATCTAACTATCATTAAAAAAATAAACAATTAAATCTTTAACTATAATTAAAAAAAAATATTTGTCGTTACAATAATGCATCTATATAGATAGTGATTTTTTTGATATCAATGTAGATAGTGGTTGATTAAATGCTAAAGAAAAAAAAGACTTGAAGAATAAATTATTTAAGGATTTTTTAAATTTGTAAGGACTGAAATTGTCGTTTTTAATTATTGAGATACCAAAATATTTTTTTTAATTATTGTTAGATATTCTTGATATCAAATATAAGTAAAACAATTAAAGAATAATTTTTTAATCTAAATTTTAAAGAAAATACATTAATTTTTTTTATCTCACTTTTACTTATATTTAAAACCAAATTAGTTTTTAATTATCTCTTTTCTCAAATTAATTTAAATAGAAACTAAATTGTCCCTTTTTTTCACGAGCTAAAAGTTTTTTTTCAACGACCAAATTAATTTTTATTATTTTTCTTAGTCTTAAAACGTATCTTCACTTTAATTTAAATTCATCTTTTTGAAATTGATGTTCGTGAGTACTAGAAGTGAGAGTTTCTCTTGTACATCTATAAATTAAAGAGTTTTAATATATATTTTTATTAACTAATAAATTAATAATTATTTTTATGAATTAAATAGTTATTTTTTTATTTTTCTATTTAAAAAATATTTTATTTTTATAAAAAGAATACTATTTAATTGTTTATAAGCATTATACTAATTGTTTATATTATATCATAAAAATATTTAATATTCACTATTATAAGTAATAAAAAGTTTAGAAAAAAATAAAATAAATTTTATTTTGTTGAAATTTTTTGATAAACAATATTTAGTTGATATGATATAAATAATAAAAAATATTGTTTTCCAAAAAATTATTAATTTAAAAATCAAATGTATCAAGACATATTGGATTAACTTCATGTACCATAAAAATTCTCATTAAAAATATACAATATTATATTTCATCTTGAAGTTACTTTTGATTTTACAATCTAAAATAAAATTGTAAAAATAAAAAGATGTTTCTATGCAATTTTGTGAATAAGAAGAAAATGCACAATTCTATAGACAATATTTTACTCTCATGAGATTATATATTTTAGAATGTTTTTAATATTTTACTGATATTAGAATATTGTGGATTACTTCTTAATTTTATATAAAAGAAAATTTCTAGTCTACCACTTTAAATTGCGATTAAGGTTTCCATGGATGGCTGCATGTGGGGTGGGGACTTTTTTACTATATACTAATGATTTATAATGATTGACAGAGGGTCTATCTAATTGGGGGAATCTCAAGGACTCCTTATGTTATTAGCACATCGAATTATACACCAATTATTCATTAACATTGTTCAATTGATTTCTTTTCTGTTTTTACTACATAAGTACTAGCTTTAATTCACATTATTTCCAACCGATATCTGTGGGTTAATAATGCTTTGAACTTTTTGGACTAATATCTTGTGAATGATTGAAGTGGGTCACTAGCGTTCTGTTCTAAATTTTTCTATTTTAAAGTGTTTTTTCTCTTAGTGGGGACAAACACTTTCAAAAATGAACCGGCAAAATATAATGGAATATTTATTTTATTTTATTTTTTATTTTTTTATGATGGAGGCAAAATATAATGAAATTTGTGTCTAAAATTGATTACCATGTCATTTTATATACAATGTGTGGATGAACAGAACATTAAATATGAGGTCAACTACTTGTACTAATAGATTTGTGGAAAAAATATGAACCGGCAAAATATAATGGAATTTTTGTGTCTAAAATTAATTACCATATATATAATGTGCGGATGGACATTAAATATTAGGTCAACTACTCAGTACTAATACATTTGCAACAAAATAACTTTTGGTACTACTTCCTTCGTCTCGTCAAAAAATATTGATTATTTTGTATAGATTATGAAAAATAAATAAATAAGAAAATAGTAATTTTACTCATCATTCTAATTAAATATTTGTTATATCATCATAAATACAAAAGGAATAATAATAATTTTATAGTGATGCATATTTTATTAATTAGATAATACATTTGAAAAAAAAAATAATTAAACATACATTTAAATTTTGTTCGTTTATGCATCGAAAGATATTCTCTTAATATTATAAAAGCCATTCATATGCTTAAGTTGGTTCAATTATTCATGATTGTTGCAAAAAAATTTAATATGTATTTTTATTTTTTAATTTGACATATGAAAAGAAATGTTAATTCTTTAGTTCACAATTTAGTCAAACATACTTTACTGTTTTATGAAATTATTTAGATTGAGAAATACTATCTTTATCTTATCTCGTTTATGCAACATATTTAGTTAATTAATAAATTAAATTTTCTGAAAAAAAAAACATTGAAAAAGATAATTTGATTACTATTATTGAAGTTAAAGAGTTTGTAAAGAAAATGACAGGAATTATTTGAAAAATAAAAAGTACTCATCATGATGTCCTACAAAATAGAAGCCTTAAAGATACAGTATAAAATATTTGAACTCTCCTTAATTAATTATGATGAAATCCTTTCACGTTGTATAGTCAATTATATGGTTATGCTTATGTATATTTCAAAATTTATTTAATTCTCCACATATCTGTCAATGCAATGACAATTAGGTACATGGTGCCTTCTTGATCCTGTATTGGTCCCTGTTAACCACCACTATTATTCTTAATAGACCGCAATTTATTCTATAAAGTCTCCAATTATTAAATATATGATGATACGCTAGAAATTGTACAAATACTTATAAAATATTGAACAATGGCCGAGACACTCTTGGAACAAATTTCTAGCCGAACTCTCTGAGAACCTCTGAGAAATTTACCAACTACCAGTAGTATTCTGAACAAATTAAATTTACTAACACTCCACCCCTCAACATTTAGTTTGAATTCGTAACAATATTAATATTTAGTTGAAATATTACATATACATTTATTTATTAATATAAATAAAAATAAAAATAAAAACAGGTTTTGACAACATTTTAATGTCCTGTCTCCCTCCCCATCACTATCCTCATTTATATACCACTTAGGTTTCCTCTCTATCCCCCTTCTCCATATATTATATACTCTCATCCATTTTCTTCAATTAGCCTAACTATATTGCTTGTCAAATTATCTCTTCATTGCTTCAAAACTAGTTCATCTCTCTCATTTTCATATCACTATCATATAGTACTTGATTGACCTCATTAACCTTTTACACTATCCCCACTTTGCTATATTCAAAGTCATAGCTTACTCCAACTAGACCACATGCTATCAGAATAAAGTCTCTATTTTTATTTTATTTTTTATCTTCAAGATCTGGGATAACCCATTTGTAATTTTCATTTTCTGATATGGATCTTGTAAGTAGAAGACACTTGATCCATTTTTCACAACATGAGTCATCACAAATTTCACAATCACACACACAAGCTCTTTCTCCAATAACAAGTTCAAGTTCAAGTTCAATCTTTCATCCTCATATGCATCATTCTAGCACAAGTTTTCCCATCATTGCAATTGCTATAATAGGAATATTGGCTACAGCTATCTTGCTTGTAAGCTACTACATCTTTGTTATCAAATGTTGTCTCAATTGGCACCGTATTGATCTTCTAAGACGTTTCTCTCCATCTAGAAGGAGACAAGATCCAACAACAATAAACTCACAAGGTACAACAGAACCTCGTGGATTAGATGAAGCATTGATTCGGTTAATCCCAGTGATTCAATACAAAACAGAGTTAGAAGGGAATAATGATAGTAATAGTGAAAAGGGTTTGTTCTGTGAATGTGCTGTTTGCTTGAATGAGTTTCAACAAGATGAAAAACTCAGGATTATACCAAATTGTAGCCATGTTTTTCACATTGATTGCATAGATGTTTGGCTTCAAAACAATGCTAATTGTCCACTTTGTAGAACAAGCATTTCATTGACAAAAAGATTCCATTTTGATCAAATTTTTACACAAACACCTTCTTCAAATCAAGATCAAAATTACCCATCTAGGGAAAACAACAATATTGGTGGTGATGAAGATTTTGTTGTGATTGAATTGAGTAACAATAATGATACTTTGGAGTTACCATTACCATTACCAACACCAAGTTCTATTAGTCCTTCACAAAGGAAAGTTTTGGAGCATAGGAATGTGGAAAAGAAAGCAAGGAAGTTGAAAAAAGTTACAAGCTTTGGAGATGAATGTATTGATGTTAGAACATACAAAGATGAACAATTTTCAGTTCAACCAATTAGAAGGTCTTTTTCAATGGATTCATCAAGGGATAGACAATTTTATTTAGCAGTTCAAGAAGCTCTAAAGCAGCAAAAGAGGGAAGTCAATGAAGTCAACTCTCTTGAAGGATGCAGTGGTGGTAGTGGTAGAGCTAAAAAGTCATTCTTTTCATTTGGATATGGAAGTAGATCCAGAAGTTCTGTTCAACCTGTTTATTTGGACCCCTGAAATTTCTACTCTTTGTTTTTCTCTTTAGTTTCAATTATGTTTGCAACTTGTAAGTTTCTTAGATTTTTGTTTGTTGGTAAGATGGAGATATTAGAGGTATGAATAGGTCATCATAGGATTGTATTGTATGAGTATGACACACAATTATTCAATTGAATTTAATTTTAATTTGGAAATCATTCTCTGTTTTATGATTTTGAGCTTAGTATATCATCTAATGGTATGGGTCTTAGAGTGGTTAAGCATGCAATTTGGCTGTGGATCTGTTCCACATGTGTTTGTGTCCAATATTTAAAGGATCATTAAACACTTCAAATAATTAAAATTAGACATATTTTTGACACCATTTGAACATAGAAGGTGAAAAATTATCGTATTTTGTTTTATAATTTTTTTTGTTAAAAACAAATTGTTCAATTTATATGTATAAATATATTTTAATTCTTAATTTAAATTTTTTATCAGTAATATTTATATTTTATTTAAATATATATATATATATATATATATATATATATTTTTGTCGTGTCACGAATCTCTAACAGAAATTGTGTTTAAATAATTTTTAAGTTTTTAAATGTAAAATTCGCCATCACAATTTTAATTTTAATTGAATTTTTTATCGATTATTTTTATATTGAATATGTCTTTCATTATTTAAATTAATTTATAAAATTTCAAACAAAACTTACACTTAAAAATATATTTATAATTTTAAATTTTAATATATTTAAAGATTATAGTGAATTTATCTTTCATATTTAGAGACAAACTATTTAGCCTATCCAGCTTTTCAAAAAGTCATGGAGCCATGATAACGAGCATCATTGCTAAAATCATCATATTTTTAGCTTTCTAAAAGCAAATGTTTTATTTGCCTCTATGGATCAAATCAATTATAAGTTATTCCATTTCATGTCTTGCTCTAGAAAAAATCAAAAAGAGAAATAAGAAAATCTTGCTTTAAACAAAAGTACTATTAGGAAATGAAGCAAAAGAAATGGAAAAGTCGACCAATTACCTAAAAGGAGAATCCAAGGATGAATAAAGTCAATAGCTACATGTGTACCAATATTGATTTTTTAAAAGAAAAAGAGAAGTCCTTTTCTCATTGATAAACAGTTCACAACAACCAAAATTATATTTCTGTATACACACTGTGTCTCTATGTGTTGTAATGTTGGTTGATGGAAGGTAAGGTTTGGTGATTTTTGGTTGGTTTGAAGATGCTTTCTTGTTACACAGTTTCATCTTCTTCCAGCTTGTAAGAATCAATCATTAATTTGGAGTTGAAATATTTTTATATAACTAATGAAAGAGCAGCCAAATTTTTAGGTTGAAGTGATCATCATTGTAATTATTTTCCCAACCATAATTTGTCTTCATATAGCAATTTCTTTTATGTTTAGAGTGTGTATTTAGTTTTATTGTGTTAAACACGATTTCAGGTATATACATATTTATTATGTTGGTTAAAATTCATTTTAGTTTTAAATAGTCTCAATTTAATTGAAAGTGATAAATTTATCTTTTGTTTTATGTTGAAAAATTACACTAAATGTATCGTTGAAAAACTATTTAATTTTTTAATTGTGAATTACTGAGATTAATAAAAAGAAATTTATACATTCACTAAATTCCCTATGGTGGCGTCTCGTGCGTTGAACACGAAGCTATGGAGAGTTGGTTGATCGAACGGTGGGAGGTGAGAGAACATAAAAAGCAAACATGTAGTAAGCTTTATGTCAAAGTTCCTTTTAAAGTATGAAAACTGTGGCTTTTAGAATTGACAAGTGTCTCATGGGATTTCTAGTTAATGTTTCTTTCAATATCGTTCAACATTCTAATAACAAATTGAGTCAGCTATTCGTAAGTAGAAATTTATTGTATTATTTGTCCTCATAACTAAGAAAGTTGTTCGGTATTTGTAAATTCGATAAATAAATAAAAAAGCAAAACAAAACAAATAGTAGTTTTGAAAAAGTCTAAAATAAAACTTTTAGGTCATATGAGATTATTTTAGTCTGAAATTATTCTTATAAATTATTTTCTTTTTTTTTATCTTGTCGTTTAAATGTAATGTTTAGTTTTTTGTTATTGTGTTAAATTATTTATTATTTCATATAAATATGGTGTTTAATATATTTGTTTTGTTAATATCATATTTTAAGTAAAGATTTATGGATGCTATTATCAAATTCAACCATATCTCATTTTAACATAAGATTTTTAACATGTGTTTGAATTGTTCATTTTAAATATCATTTATAATCGATATGAGTCAACACCATCAATTTTTTTTTAATGATGGATTAAATTAAACGTTGTGGGTCATATATTATTTTTTACCATTCATTGCACGTGGAATAAACTAGTTTAATTGTTAATATTAAGATTTTAGTTTGATTATTTTTCATTGACTTCTGAAATCATTATGTGTATTGTTAGCATATTTTTTGTTTTTTTAATTAGTTTTGATATCAAAATACGAATGAGAAATGTCCCAAATCATAATAAATTTGTTTGTACTATTCCTATTTGCATTTGAATGAAATTTATTTCTCTATCACAAAATATTAGTTATCAATACTGAATTTATATCTATCTTCTCTTATTTTTGGAGAATCAATATCGATTAGATTGTGATTTCAATCTTAAAGAATATAAGTGAACTTGACCTTTTACATAAATATGACAATATTGATTATTAATTTTGAAAATTTTTAAAACATCAATTCACCGTATATAACACTCTTCTCGTGTATCAATATTTCTTAAAAAACATCTAAATATAAATCACTTGAAACTCAATTTTAATCAATTTCATAAAATTAAGGTAATTAAAAACCATAAAATGATATCGAAAAATGTTGACACAAACCCACAGAGAGTAACTTGACTTCTAAACCATCTTTCCTACAACATACTAGGACGTAGGAACTTATTACCAATGCATCTTTTGATATTGATATTATTGTTATTATTAGTGTTTCCAAATAAGTGATACACTCTTTGAAGGCCATGTGCACGTAAGCATGGGCAGGGGCTACAAGATCTGTTGCACACTTCTTGGACCCGTGAGATGTTTGCCTTGTCAAAAGGGAAATTGAAGCAAAACAAAACACAACAAAAAAGTTCCAACAAACTAATCCCCAAAAAGAGCAAAATTTAATCTTCGGCGATATGGGGCATTATATTGTCCCTTGATTTTGGTAGCAATACAACAATTTTATTCTATATATGAAATAATGCATATATTTATTTCAAAACGTGCACTTGTTGTAGAAGACAGTGAATACAAGTCTCACTTGGTTGTTTTTTTTGTTGTCTTTACTCTTTTGACCATCTTTTAGAGACTCCGCTTTAATACTGCTTCTTTTTTGGGCCTTTTGTTTCTTAGCATTTCTGACTTTGGGCTTGGTCTCTTAAGGGAGGTGATGTTAGGCCCAAAATAACAGGGTAGAAAGCTTGCGGTAGTTAAAAAATTGGATAAAATTATCAAAAACATAATTTTGATAGTGTTTTTTGCATTTATGAGTAAAATTGGAGGTTATATGAGCGATTACCAGTCTCTTAATAATTAAGTCACTTATATATTGAATAAAAATGTTCACTTCATTTTTTTAAACTTGCAAATGTGCAAATTTTAGAGAGTTTCTTTTCTCACTCTCAGGCTCCCTAGATCAATCAATTCATAAGTGTATTTTAGAGACTTTCAAAAATATAGGAAGTAAGAGAAGAAATTACTTTGATTTTAATACGAGGAAACTTCTTTCACAAGACTTTAGAAAAACTTTTAATTTACGTATAGCCCATCAGGTAGAACAACCGGGCTTGATATTTTGTTTGGTCAGGTCCCAAATACTAATGTTCTACTTTCCACAAAAATCCTTCATATTTTTAAAGTGCATATCTTGATCAAACAAATTGTTTGGAAATACACATTAATTGTCTTTAACTTTTTATTTTTTATTTTTACGTATATATATATGAAAATTGTGAGACGTTAAATATTTATTAATAATATTTTGAAAACAAATATTTTAAATAATAGTATAAAAATTATTTAAACAATAAATGTCTTAAAAGTCGTAATTATTTTTTTATATATAAAATAAAAAAATTCTCTAAAAATTCTCTTATATATAAGACTGAAGGGAGTATACATTCATAACAAGAATTCAGAGATCTCACAATAATAATGAATTTAAAAGAATAATTTTTATGAATCGTGAATTAGATGGAATCCATGATAGAGATGATATTTGATGATAAAATTATATTTGTGAATATCCTGATATTCAAATCAATATAATGATTAAAGTAGAATATAGAAATTCACACATATAATAATAAGTCGTAATTTGAAACTTATGCAGTAAAAATGAGATGTGGTATTAGCCAAAAATCTACTCCAAAATAGTACATACGTTTGCTGGCTTGTTTTCTAAAATGAATTTGAGCAAAAATAATGAAAATAACAAAATAAATTAAATTTTTAATCTTCACCATCGAAATAATTTCTTTGAAATATGTCTAATCATTAAGGAAAATGTGAGATCCACCATTTTCTTTAATTTCATTGACGAAATATAGAAAAGAGAAAAAATGTTGAAATTAGTAATAATAATCTCCACAAATTATTTACACTAAAAAAAAAAAAAAAAAATTGTTAATGTGGTAGTTTGTTGGATGCAGGGATTAAGATGTAGACTTATGAGTGTCGTTTGAAGGCTCGCTTACGTGCCGTAGAGTAAGCAGAGTACAAAGGATATGGATCAAATGCAAATCATTTAATTATTTGTCTTTCCAACACAGCACACGCACACTCACACTCTTGTATTGCTATTATTCTTTCTTCCTCCTCCAGATAGAAAAATACACAGGATCTACTACCACCATTGCCACAATGAAGATAATGGTAACCGTTAAACGAGTTATCGATTATGCCGTCAAAATCAGAGTCAAACCCGACAAGGTAACCACTAATCACCATCGAACAAAATAATTCAAATTCAAATCTCATAATTCCCCTTTTTTTGTGCACTTTAAATTTGCAATCTTTGACTGAAAAAACACATTTTTGTAGACAGGGGTAGTGACCCAGAATGTGAAAATGTCAATGAACCCTTTTTGTGAGATTGCCCTAGAAGAAGCACTTCGAATTAGGGAATCTGGTTTGGCATCTGAGGTTGTGGCTGTTAGCATGGGACCTTCTCAGTGTATAGATACTCTTAGAACTGGTCTTGCAATGGGAGCTGATAGAGGTATCCATGTGGAAGCTAATAATTCACTCTATCCTCTCTCTGTTGCCAAGATTTTGAAGAAACTTGTTGAGATTGAGAAACCTGGACTTTTGATTCTTGGCAAACAGGTATTCTACTTTTTTGTGCTTTGGGAAGATTGAGGTTTCTGTTTTTTTGGTGATGTATCATAATTATGGTTTTTTATTTATTATTTTATTTTCCTGGAATTATTAGTTTATGGTGATGAGATGAGTTGGATATTTTGGTTATGTTTTGTTGTACAAGTGATCCCCCTTTCCTCGTATGACAATGACCCTTTGGGTGTTTAATAGTGTGACATGATTGAATGTTGTTGAGTATGCTCATATTCAATGATCACTGGGTAGACGCTCAAGCATTGCAAAGTGAGCAAAGCTCAAAGCACAACGAGTGGAGTGAGAGTGCTTGCCCTTTAGGTTTGGCTGAATCGTATGTTAGGTTACGACTAGATTTTTATTTTATTTTATTTTTTATGAAATTACAAATGTTAGTGTGTTAGCGTAGATTAGTGTTAATGTTGTGGATGAAGATAGAACTCTCAACCTCCTTATCACTACACTCTTTAACTCCCCCACACCAAACCACCTTATTTCCCCTGGTTATGGCTAGGGGTGTTAGTGATGCAGGGTAAACATGTAATCTGTACTATTGACCATAGTATTAAGCACAACATAGAAGAACTTTGTGATCAATCATCGCTGAACTACAGTAGCCACTCTGCTGTTGAGATATAAACATAATTTGCCGAACTTTGTGATCAACCATTGTGCTCTTGTGTGTGTTTATTTATCTATTTACTTTAGAGTTGGGTTTACTTTTCTAACAAATGTTTTTCAGCTATTTGATTCTTTAACTTCCCAGGGTCACGAGTTTAAATGGGTACTTTTGCTTTAGATTTGCTTTCATTTTTTTTTTTTACCTGTCATGTTGGGATATTATGGAAACAATGATAGATGCATTGCTGCAGGAAAAAGAACAGGACACTCAATATTTAAGAGCAATTGGATGATCACAATTGTCTATTAAGTGGTTTTTTCTTTCCTTAATTATTTACAGGCCATTGATGATGATTGCAATCAAACAGGGCAGATGATTGCAGGACTTCTCAATTGGCCACAAGGGACTTTTGCTTCAAAGGTTAGCTCATTATCTACAAACATCATCAGTAAACAGTTTCTTATTCATTTCTTTGCTGACTATCTTTGATTTGCTTAAGTTGCATATCTCACTAGTACTATATATTCAAATTTATATTATTTTTCTCCATTCTTGATCCCAGTTTGATCAAAGGCAAATGATCTATCCTGAATAGCAAGTTTTTCAAGAAAACTAAATTAGTTGATTGAGTTTTCTTGCGTCTCTCTAGGGTCTATATTTGCATGATGTTATGGTATGTGTCTGCATACAATTGTTTTTTCCATCCATGGTTTATTACGATTGGAATGCTGACGCTATTGGGAAATCATTAAAAACGAGTCACATCTTTTGTTCATTTTACTTTAGATCAGATAGATAAACACAACACATTACGTTGGGTGTGTATATGACAAAGCATTAAGAGTATATGTAGCCCTGTCTCCAGATTGTGGATTGTGCTACAGCTCGAATCTCCAAGAAACAAGCTTTTACCCAAGTCAAGGTTTATGAATTCCCAAAGGTTAAACCGAATGATTTAAATTAGGCTAGAAATAAAGAAAACAATCAATGAATTATAAAGTTCTGATGGTTTTCGATATATGTATACGTGTGAATGATTTCCACGATAGGGTGATTTATCTGTAGTCATCACTTGCTAATTGTTATATATTGTTGATTAAATTGTCAGTGTCATAAACAGCGGAATTAAAAGAAGATACCTTAACAAAATTGCAGTTTAGTAAAGAAATTTGCATAATCATTATAAGTCAAATAAATTATTTCTTTTCATTGAATTATTTCATAACTAACTTCTGCTTTCCAGTAGGTTGTCCTTGATAAAGAGAAACAGGTGGCAACAGTGGACAGAGAAGTTGATGATGGTATTGAGACTCTGTGTTTGAACTTACCAGCAGTAATAACGTGAGTATCGTATTCGTTTGAGTATGCTATATCAAACCTGTCAAAAACATGCTGTATCATATCATACTATAATGTTTGAGTATGCTATATCAAACCTGTCAAAAACATGCTGTATCATATCATACTATAATGTTAAACGTAGTGGATTACCGACTTCTGTTTCTTGTTGATTTTTTTTGCATGAGGATATTTAAAATTCTAGGTGTCGCAGAAAAACTGTTTTATAATACTAAGTAGGACACTTTAACCTTAGGTTTGGAAGTTTTATGCTTTTTCTTCTTGCAGCACTGATCTGAGACTGAACCAACCAAGATATGCTACTCTTCCCAACATAATGAAAGCAAAATCGAAGCCGATAAAAAAGTTCACTCCAGAGGAGTTGAATGTGGAAATCAAATCTGATTTGGAGATAGTTGAAGTCACAGAACCTCCCAAGAGAAAATCAGGTGTTATTGTTTCTTCTGTGGATGAGCTTATTGACAAACTAAAACATGAGGCTAATGTCATCTGATTATTCTCTACTTTCACGCTTAATCAATTTGTTCTCACCAAAGGATAAACAGCATACACCAAGATTCTGATGATTGATCAAATGAAACAATAAATTTAATGTTGTTCCTTTTATTTTCATGTATTTATCATTGTATCCTACCTCTTCTACAACCATAACATAGGACTGGTATTTGTGAAGCACTTCTATTGGAAGTAATGTAATTGGTCTTGTAAAATTCCATACTTATTTGATTAAAGTTTCATCTTTAAGTAAATAAGTGTTATAAATCTTTAAAATTAAAAGAAAGTTGATGTAATTTATCTACCATGGTCTTCATCCTTTCTTTCAGCTTTGACCGCGTATTGTTTTTTTGTGTGCTGGTTGTACTGCTTGGTAAGTATAACTATTCTGATTTAATGTCAAGTTTTTAATTACATGAATAATCAGAACTATCCTAATATTAAGTTTTGCATTGCTAGGCCTTTTGTTGGTCTACATTAAAAAAAAATTGTCATGTAAAAATGGTAGCTGAAAATAAACTTTATGAAGCCTTGATGTTGCACAAAATGTATAGCCAGAATAAGCCTACAAATCTTCATGATGTACAAGCTTTATTCTATTCTCACGTGGATGTACAATTCAAACCTTACCAGCTAAATCTACTGTCCTATATTCTGCATTCTAGGTCTTCACTATTTTGCTGCAATATACCTTTGGTTTTGAAATCAACCTCTTTGTCACCTTCTTTCCCCCATAGTAACAAGTACAGACCAATGATGACAATAAATGAACCTATGATGCTGAAAATTATAAGAGAAACGAATTTCAGAATTAGAATAAATTATACTAATAAATAATGTTAATGTGAAAAGAATTGAGTAATTGTATGCTACCTCCCCAAATAAAGTTTTTCACCGAGGACGAAGTATGCTAGAACTGCCACAAATATGGTAGAAAGAGGGTTAAACAGTGTGACAAAAACTGGCCCTTTTTTCTCAGTGCACCATAGTTGAATGTAAAGCAACACACCACCAACAACAATTCCCTGTCATTTTTAAGGATTGATAATGTTAGAAAGAACACTCTAGATTTGGTACTTCTGTACAATGCTATGAGCTGATTATATTATACTTAACACCATATATTGTGGACCACAAGTCAATGTTGAGGCCTATAATCCAAGCTGAAGGGTTATTATGTTCTGCTATGGCTGTGAAAAGAGCTGACTGCGCTGCTCCAATGAAGCACATCCATGTAGTGAGTGACAATTGAGCAGGGTATCTTTTCAGAGTGGATGCCTGAATTTCCAATTACAAGATATATATTAGAGTTGTGATAATTTCCAGTTCCACTGATGAAAGAACAATAAGAATAAAAAACCATTATATAAACTGTCAACAAAAACAACCTCTTTCTTTTAGGGCCTTCCCAAGTCAAATTGATGTCTAAAACTAAATGAAGTACAGATCATAAGACTAGACTTTTCATGTGCAATTTTTGTGTGGAGCTTCTTTTCTCACTCCCTTAAAGCCAATTTGGAAGTATGGATTTAGAAAAGATGCAATTTTTACATCAACGAAGTAGAAGTATACTTTCAGACAAAAATATAGTTTTTTTTTTTTCTATCAAAATACTTTCAAATATCCGTGTGGTTTTTTAAAAACACGGGTGAAAAAAGAAACTATCTTTTTGTCAAGTTGTAAAATGAAGATTAGAACGTAAAGTAAGTGGATTATGTAGTAGAGGAGTGCATTGAGGCTTAAAAGATTATGTAGTAGCTAAGAGGAGTGCATTAAGGCTTAAAACAATGGTTTGTCTAACCTTACTCTTAAACTGGTTTGTATTCTTTATGCATGACACAAAATGTTCACATAAAACTTATAAGAGCACACGCTAACAAGCATCCTTAACATATGGTTAAAAAACCAAAAAAACGAAAAAACTTAGACTGAAAAATGCATCATTCAATACATAAATAAAATAAAAATGTTGCACTTTTAATGAAGATTTTCTACATTTTAGAATCTTCAATCAGTTCCTTGAATCCTTATTAACATTTCCCAGTTAAAAACTAGTAACGAGTTAAGGTGAGAACCTGCATAATGTACCATAAAGACCATGTAAAACAACATGCAACTGTAAGAAGTGAACCCTTTAACCCACTATCATTGATAGAACCCCTTTTTGGTTGAATATGTATTAAAGGACGCCACAAATCTTTCATAATAGGTCCCTTGTATAGTGTCATGATCATAACACCAGCTAAAGATATCAAACTCCCAAGAACTTTTGCTATACTATGTGGATTTCGAATATCAACAACCTCAAACCTGCATTTAAGTCAATTCTCTTATGGATAAAATAAATTTATAAATACTTCAAAACCATTATTCTTTCCGTAACAAATTATAAGCAAAAAATACATGTATTTGATTAAGAATTGTGAACCTGAGTGCCACTGCAATAATGAAGGTAAGGGAAGCTATTGTGTTGATCACGGAAGCAACAAAGGTTGGAGAAGTGTCCCTCAGGCATGCAAAGTACAGATTGAGAGTCAAACTTATTCTGCATTAATATTTAATGAGTTGTTATATTTGAAATCCACAATTTTCCTAGACTCATAACACCTCATTTTTCTCTATATTTCTCTCTTTTTATCACATCACTACGTGATCGGCCAAGAGGTAAAGTCACCAAAACAACCGTCTCCAAAATTAAATAATCTTTTACTTAATAAAAAATGCCTAAAAAAATTATACATAACAAAAAAAGCATCATAGTCAAATATTTTCAAAACAAAAAAATAATATCTAAAACTAATATTGTCCCAATAAATATTAAATTAATTGATTTAATTATGAATTAAAAAAATGTTATACAAGATTTAATAAATGATATTTTATTCTAAGTGTCTAAAAATATTTTTTCATAAAAATACTATTATAGACTCTAAAATATTTTATTCATAAAAATATTTTATTGTAAGTGTCTAAAAATACTATTATAGACTCTAAAAAGTCTCGTATTTAAATTTATCTTAGACCTCCATTTATCACGACACTCTTTATTTCTGCAAATAAATATTTAATTATACTACAAATTATGTTTCTATATACTTCTATATAGTGTAATAATATGCATTTTTTATTAGTAGTACTTACCCCAACACTGAAAGCACAAAAAATTCCATAAAAAGACAACACGTCAGCTTTGGTCTTACTTTTCTGCAAGAAAAACAAGTACAATTATCATCACATAAGTGATTAATGTTCAATCATGTAAGATCATACGAAATTCAAATTTTTATTTAAAACAAACATATTAATTAAAATAACTGAGAATTTAAATGAAAAATTGAACAATTAAATGCAACCACATATGGATAAGATAACACAAACATTGATTCACACTCATTAAAGGGTCAGTAAATTAAATAATGCAAATGCATAGCACCACACTAAACACTCACAATCAGTGACTAATTCACCTAGAAATCATTTTGAACTAATGTTATGTTTGGTTTCACAATGGCTTAAAGGGCATTTACCTCTCTAAAAAGTAGGCAAAGGGGAACATAACAACGCCGGCCATAACATGGCGATAAGTAACATAGACGTAAGGACTCATTCCATGATTGAAGGAAGCTTCAGTGATAAAATATAAGAAGGTATAACCCACTTGGCTTAGGACCATCAAAATGTGTGCTTTGAACTCTCTGTATAAAAACACAAGAGAAAAGGTTTTTTGCTCCATAAGTTTAATGATGACCTTATTTTACAAGCTCACAAATAAGCTCAACACATGCACATATATATAACTTATATACAAGTTGATCGGTTAATTAATTGATTTAATTCATATACATCGTCACTATAATTATTTTTTTTATATCATAATTCTTAAATCATAAAAAATATTTAATTTTAATAATAATTCTCCAAAAAAATCACTAATTTGTTGTGATTGGTCGATATTGTAAACTATTGTAAACTTTTTACCATTGACGTCGACGTAGTTAACCTCTTATTTAATTGAATGTGATTCTTAAGTGCATTATAATGGTATCATGTTCTTTATTAAATTCCCATTACAACATGTATTCGTGACTAAGACTTTAGAATACACATGTAAAGAACACTAGAATCCAAGAAAGTATATATATTGTGAATTTTCATTTTTCCAAAAATGGTGATTGAATAATACAGGACCAAAATTATGAGTGTACCTTGTCTTTACAAAATAGGATATTAGATAGGTTTGATTAAAATTTTAAAAATGTGATTTTGACTTTATACTTTTTTAAATGATTTTTATGAAAATCATTTGTTTAAAATTAAAAAAAAATGATTTTAATTTTATATTTTTTTCAATAATTTTTATGAAAATCTACTTAAAAATAGTAGAAATTTTTTAGATTCATTTGTTACTAATTAAAAAGAAGTAATTTTGATATTCAATAACTTAAATATTTATTATTAGATATTTTAACATCATTAAAATTATATTTTTTTTTTAAAAGGTATCTTTCAAAAATGATTTTTATGAAAAAAAATTCAAAATAGTTTTTTATTTTAATCATTTTTTAAAATTTCACTATCCCAAAAAAGTTATAAAAGATAGATGAAATACTTAAAATTATATTTAAAGATAAACTATTTAAATCAATTTTTCATTTGAAACTTTATTTTTAAATTTTTTTTTAAAATATTATAACAAAAAAATAAAATATTATAAAAATTATTCTTTAAAAAATCTTGAACAAACAACCCACTATCACTCAATTTGCTTCGGGTTTCCTTGCTTGACCTGCTTATTATGGATGAACTAGAAATGAAAACAACATAACATGGGATATAAGATTAATGTGGAATTAAAGCGAATGAGTAAATTGTCAATATAATTTTAACAACATTAATATTTATTGTTAAAAAAATAACAATGTTGTCTCATTTTTGCTTAATGACTTTAACATGCAATTTCTTTATTTTACCTATGTGTAATTTTTTATTAACAATACTTAGTCAATTTAATTATATGTCTTTTGTTAATTTTATTGTTTTTTATATTACAAGACACATGTAATATAATACTTTTATTTTAATTCATATTTGGCTTAAATCATTATAAAATTTAATAAGCTTAAATCAATGAGTAGAAAAAAAGCTTAAATCCATTGTTGCAATGCAACTAGGAAATCTTTGGATGTTGTTAATGCGCAATGCAAAAACAAAAAAACAAAAAAAAGCCAAAATTTAGAAATTATAAATAAAAAATTATTTGATTTATATCCTTGTAAATTTTAGATAAGATTAAAATTTTTAGAATTTGGATTAGATATGAGAATTTGTAATTTGAAGATGAATAAATTAAGGTTAAAGATAAAAGTTATTGAGTTTTTATTAAAAAAAATTGGGCTGAAAACGAAGATTATTAATTTAATATTATTTAATTAATTTATTAATTAATTAATTTTAAGTTTTTAAGTTGGAGTGCTTTGAGGGGTTTGAGAGTTTTATTTATTTTGATAATATGATATATAATTGAACTAATCCATTCGCTTCTCTCAATAGGGGCGTTGCTTTTGTTATATATATATATATATCCTTAATGCCCTTAGAAATATCAATTTGGTTATATTCAATCAATGTGGTTATATTTAACCATGCTCGAATTAGTGAATCATGAACCAATACTTCTGTCAGGTAAAGTACGTTGGAAAAATGCTATCTAACTTTAATATATAAGAAAATGCGAAGTTAATAATTTAAATATAAAAAATTTATTTTAAAATTTGTGTATTTTAATTTTTAAAAGTTGAAATATTGTATGTTTAAAAGAAAAAATTCTATTTAGTGTCAAATTTGAATTTAAAATTCTATTATTAAACTTAGTATTATGTGTCAAATTTTAATTTAAAATTTTGTAGTGTATGAAATTTTTTTATTATTAATTTCGACAAAAAAAAGTAATTATTGGTAGTCTAATAATTAAGCCATTATAGTTTTAAAAATTAGTAATTAAATTATTAGTCACATTTATTTACTCTTTTTTGCAAATCTTTGTTTCCCAATTATTGTATAAAAAAATATTTGTCGCCAAATTAAAAGAAAATCCATGATGTGTCGTCGTCCTTCGAAATTTTTTGCGCGTTCTGCCACGACAAAAACAAATGGAATTTTGGTGTAGAATAACCAATGTTTAAGCTTATAAAAAAAAAAAAAAAAAATCAATGTTTAGAAACTTGACTAAAGAGCAAAATTGCGAAATCTCTTCCTCGTGGTTCGATAAGTTTTACTATATATGGTTGAATCAAAGCACCAAAAATACAAGTAAAATAATATTACGATGATCCTATGGACTGTTTCCACTTGTTGTTGACCCGTTGGAAAATACAAAAGCTATTTTTGATTGATGTATTAATTAAGTTTAAAATTTAATCACTTTGATTTACATATCATTTCACTTTATTTACTGTAAAAACAACTTTTAGATAAATAATACTTTCTCTGATCTCTTTTTATAAGAAATAGTTAAATTTAATCAATTAAAATTAGAATAACTAATTCTTATAAATTAAATATTTTTATTTTTATTATCCAATTCGTATTATATAAAAAGAATTCCAACAATGCATATTATCCAATACAGATAAATTTTAGTGCACGACCAGTGCGAAGCACTGAGCAATAATACTAAGCATCAATGCATATAATTGATGAATGCATACATATCTAAATCTAATCATTTTTTCCCCTTTTTCAGCTTTTAAAAACACTTTCTTGAAATACAAAATTATTATGTATGGATAGAGAGTCTTCCGTGTAGTGTACGGGTAAAATCATCAAGCTAATCTTATACATGGTAGTTTTTTTTTTTTTTT
>JBBPBS010000968.1:28240878-28267937 GCA_037974835.1 Cicer judaicum
TTTCATGTTATATGTAAATGAAAAAAAAATACTTTTATAAATAAATTATATTTATTTTAAAATTTTAATTAATTTTCATATTTTTATAATTTTGAATATTAATTTATTAAATTATATAAAAAGATAAAATTATCCTTCTGATAAAATTATAAACATTTTTTAAATTAATTATTAATATCAAATTCGATTAATTATTTTTATATTTATATTTGATTAAATTTATATTTTTATATTTTAGATTATATTTTATAATAGTAATTGAATAAATTATTGTTTTTGTTATCTTCGATTAGTTTTTAACTCAAGTCATGCTCATAATAAAAATTTCAACTAGAAAAAAAAAATATGAAAGAATTTTAGATTTACTTATTATATCTTGTTGGTCAATCCAATATTCGATTCAGATCAAAATATGATAACTTATTCATAATTTATATTTTATCTATCCGTCAAATGAATCTATTCTTTTTTTACAAGTTCAAATTTTCAATTTTTAACTCAAATGAGTTAAATTACACAAATTTATGAAAAATTTAGAATCCAACAAAATGGAATGAAAAAATTAATAGCAAATTTGGGACAACTCATCGGTAATAAAAAATTAAAAATAAATAAAAATGAGTCGGTGGTTAATGCAAACATCAAAGGACTCACAAGTCTTCTTGAAAAGAGAGTTTCAATATCAAATGAATAATCTATTTGAAATTACACTTTACCAATTGAAACAACTTTTGGTTAGTGATTTAAACTTTTTATTATATCAATTTCTATAACCAAACACAAGATTCCAGTAATGACATCACTATCTTTATTTTAAAATTTTCCTCTTCAAGCCATATGTTATTCATGTAAGAAAAAAATGTATGTACTGAGTAGATACATGATTATGGAAACAAACAAAAGCCCTTTTCAAGAATCTAAGAGATACTTGTGAGATTATATTATAGAAGAGAACTCCATCAAACAAAAACATGTATATTGTATTACCAACCAAATTTCCAATATACATAATAGTCACACGATCAGAAAATCAATATTAACACAATTGGTAGACTAAAATTTCTTTGCAAGGCAAAATCAAAATCCATTTTTATCTGTCTCTTTACTATCTTATGCTATCATAATTCCGGTTGAAATGAAGGTATTGATTTGAATGAGTGTAAACCTAATCTATTTTCTTTCCTATTGACACTTCCGAAGAAAAATTTGAACATGAACATACTTTGTATGAGATAATTGTCGTGGAATCGATATTGTGTCTGCTATCTTGCAGCTAATATCCAAAGCATAATTAACGATGATATCAAAATCGGTATCCAGCTCAAGAAGGCAAATGCAACTGAAATCTGATATTTTCGGCATTCCTTTCCAAAACTGCAATGTCCTAGATCATTAAAGTACAAAACTGCGATACCAGCCGAGGAAGATGCCGCAGCTAGAGATAGTGTGGCTGTTACCTGCGGACGGTGGTCAAGAAAATTTTAAATAAAAAATCATGATTTTAGAACTCTTATTACTGTATGTAAGAAAACCAATTAGTCAGAGTGAAGGTTTTGGCAGAGGCTAACCCAATCTCCAACCAGATAAAGGCTAACTAGGACATGATTGTGGAGGACTTTCTTTCTCACCACGGCGTACGCGTCCAATAAAGCAAGCACAAAACTCCAAATGGCTTGTAATCCCATTGAAGCTATCAAGTAACTGCAATACAAATGGAACAGTCAGCATTATGTGATTCCATATAAATTTGAGCATGCTATATGGGAAAAAAAGTTCATTATATACGTGTTATATGTGTAAATTTCTAGACTACAATATTGATGGTAAAACAGTTCATCCTATACTTATTTTCATTACTATATGGGAATAAAATAACATATAAATGAAACAAAACAAAATTGATATTATGCAGCTATCTCACACTCCACCAGTGTTTAACCGAAGAATATTTGGCCACAACACCATTCCCCTTTTTGCCTCTAAGTCCAACTTTCGTTACATTCTCAACTGAGCTTATTTTCTTTTATATCATTTCCTCAATTTTTAACATCTGAGCATACATTAGTTAGGAAAAAGGGCTTTAGAATTGACAAAAAAAATAGAGGCTATTTTGCAACTGGGAAGAAGGTGTCGTTGTAATTAAGACTAAAATTCTGAGTAAATTCTTGCGCTATAAGATGAGTTTTCAAAGGATCCACTTTACCGTTAGGTCATCTTTGACAGTGAAAACCCATTGGCAGCTTGCGGAGAGAATGTGGAACAAGTGCTCTCTGGAACAGTTTTAGGAATAACTTTAGATGACAAAACATAGTGGGAGGATTGTAAATCATGAAAGCTGAAAAAATTACTGATGGGACAAGGATGACAAGTAGAATGTATATTTTTAGAATTAGAATTTGGCTTAGGCATAAATCAACTAAAAAATCTAGCTCATGTGGTGAGGAAAAAGTCATATTTTTAGCCGATATGAAATCTCAACGACCCCCTCACTCCCGGCACGAGACATCTAAAGTGTAGACAAATGTGAGTGGCCTAATAACATATCTAAAATAGATTTTAATATTATCTTAGAATTTGGACTAGGGCTAATTCGAACCCTGGAAGCTAGCCCAAGTAGTGAGGATTGTCCAAGCCTTATAAACACTATAGCAGCACATACGTTAGAGGATGGAAGTTGAGCCTGCAGCAATCACTCATACTGTATATGGAAAGATTCGGCAGAATGGATTATGGAACCATTGAGAGTACAGATAAGCAGACTAATTTAAATTTGGTTGGTTAAAAGGGTAATATGGAATGAAAAGGACATAGTTCAATGTTAGAAATAGAATGAGAAAGACACGCTAAAGGATTAACAGTATATACTATGAGACCGAGAAAGATATTGAGTGAACAGTCATTAATTAAACATACTCCTTATAACTCATCATCTAATAAATTGCTGTTTTCTCTCACAGAGCTTGAAAATGCAAAAGAAATAGGACATTTTTGAGACCTGGAAGAGTCAAAATTTGGTTCAAGATTCACAGTAGTTGGTAATTACTTTACAAGTTGTAGTGATGGGAAGCACCTGAAATACACATAAAACAGATACGAACAGCATCAAACAAAACGACCGAAATTTGAACATTAGAGGGAAGAAAAGACCATTTTTATGTAAACAATAAGGGAAGTAGCCTGTGACTACTTAAACAGGACTGAGGCATCGATAGAGCAGACTGCAACTGATGGTGTCGAAATTTGACACCAGGATGGTGGCATGTGGCTTTCACGCACGGACAAGATTATGAAGAGGAGTGCATGACTGAATTCCAGAAATAATGTTCTTAGACACAGCCAGATCGGAGTGTCTTCAGGACATAGATACAGCTGGGAGAAAAGTTAGACGGAAATAATGACACCCTTTCGGACAGAAAAACATAGAAGCAGGATCAAACCCTCACTGAACCGTCTGGAGAATACAGCAGGAAGATAATTGGGTTGGTATATTCAGCATAGTATGGTTATATTTGTGTATACCAATGATCTTAGTTGAAGTGTGTAATTACAAGTTACAAATACTCTAAATCCTATACTTCCGATGCTACTTGATTCCACTTCTAATAATAACCAATGCCAATAGCATGTGAATTCCAACGATGTTAAGAAGCTCTGAGGGGCAGGATGAACTATGAAAAGAGAAGTGGAAAATGAATATCATGAACGTGTCCACTAATAAATCTGACTATGATACAGCACACCCAATGTATATAATCTGTTGCAATAAAGTCAATGTATATAAAGAGTGACACCCCTAATTTTCCAAATCGGTTTTATAAAGATAAACTAGGTCCAATATTAAATCCGGATTTAAAAGATGCATCCGAGTAAAATAATGTTTTCAGTGCAGCAGTTAAGACCTAACACGGAGAAGATATTATTCCCATTCCCTCATCCTCACAACTATGAATATCCTTTGATTACTTTCCTTCTCTTAGACAAATAACTTCAGAAGCTGATTTTGCTAATCCAACCAATCTGACAGTGTTTGTTCAATTACTCTTATGAAAACCGAAAACCTATATCAATACACAACTCATTAGTGAATTTTTATACAACATAAATTTGATTCAGTCATGTCAAAATTATGATTCACTACATTGTAGTATCCAAAAATTAGCTTCATGGATATCAAAACTCCTCAACAATCATGCCACATTCCCAGAACACTAAAAAAAACGAAATTGATTCGTGTGCATACATCCACATATGAAAACTAAAACAATTGAATAAAAATATGTTTTTTTTCTTCCGAATTTAACAGCCTACAACAAAATCACACCAAAAGAGACATAGACATAGCATTGAAAAAAAAAACATGTTCAATTACCAAAAGGCCGTAATATTAAAGAAACTTGGTGTGGTAGCCATGGAAGCAATTGACCCTGCGGCAAAAATGAATTGTGACATCCTCAGAGCCAAACCAAGAACAGTACCTGGTGTACCAGCAAAATCCTTCATATTTCTCACCAAATCAATGAAATTGCTAGATTCTTCACAACTAAAGTTGAACATCCATCTTCAGATTTGAGCCAAAAAAAGCAGAAGAAAATCACAAGGCAAGACCTTTAACATCCACTTCAACTATAAATTCCAAAACACCAAAGAAGCATTAAAACAAAGGCAAGTAATAGAAACCAAGATGGCAAAAGAAGAGAAATTGGTGAAGCTACGAGAAAATTGGAATCTGAGCATAAAAACCAAGCAAAAAGAATGAAAAGGTAAAAATGAAAAGATGAAATTATAGAAAATTAAGGTTATTAGAGTCAAATGTGTGACCAAACAAAAACCGAAACCACAACCTTACCTTGTGTTGGTTGGTTGCTTGCAATAGCACGATTCTTGGAGTATTATTCTTTTGAACTATGAAAGTGACTCACCAACACGGGTCTACCCCACAATTGCGTGCAGCTTATTATTTCCATAAATGTGTGTCACCAATGTTTACTTTCTTCATATATTTTTATACAAACTGTTTTCAGTTTCAGTCCATCTTCCACAATTTTGGAGTTTTTATTTTTATTAATCTTAACTTTTGGTTTTATGTTTTGTATTATCTTTCAATTTTTCTTTCAAATAAATTATATTAAAAAAATTAGGTACATTTTAGTAAAAAAAAATACAATAAAGTTGATACATAATACATACATACCTCTTGTTGACCTTTGACTTAACCCATTTAACAATTGTAATCCAAAAAAAATGAGGGATTAATCTGAGTTTTTTAAATGACTTGTAACAACTCATCAAAATATGAGTTTTTTAAATGACTTGTAACAACTCATATCAAAATATAAAGAAGAAAAATTAAATAAATTATTTTACTTTTGGGTTTCATTGCAAGAAATATTTTTCATTAATTTATTTTTCCATTTTTTTTATTCTTTAAACATCAATTCTAAATGTTAAGATTTACCAATATTTTAAAGAAAAATTTATGTGTATTTCTTTAATGAAAGTTTTTTTTATCACAATTTAATATAAAAACCGTGTATTCAATAATATAAATAAATTATTTTAAATTTAACTTATGAATTTAATTCATTTATTAATGTTTTTTTTCTCTTTTTCAGTTCAATTATAAAAACATATGATATCTCCATTCAAATACGTCCCGTAAATAATATTAATATAATTTTTAAATTATATATATATATATATATATATATTAAATATATTTATTTTTTAAAATATTAAAAATTATAATTTCATTTTTATAAAAAAAAAATTTAATTTGTTATTATCTAATAACAATTATTATTATATAAATTATAATAGATATAATTCTTAAATTTATAATTTTAAAAATTCCACGACTTGAATGTTATCCTTCCCTAAAAGTCTTTGCTTGCTTAACTCTTTTAGTCCTCCTTCAATAACATATAAACTTACTTGAGACTGACTTGCACTGGATATGAGCCAATTCCAATCACCTTATGGTCTTTCTTATTTCCTAATTAACAAAATTTGTCCTCCATGATTGATGAACTTTTCCTTCTGAGTGTGTTTGAGTGAGTATCAAATTCACTTGACAATGATATGGGTAATAGCAATGTTTGGTCTTCATCATCTATCTTGATTTCAATGTTCTCCAAATCAATAATGATTTTGTTGAAATCATCCTCCAAAATCCGTCCTGCTAACATCTTGAATATGTATAATTTATGTTTCAAGTATAACCTATTGGCCAAATATTTTGTAAAATACAAGTTTTCCACTTTGAGCCAAATGGCAGCAACAATTTTCTCCTTTGAAACCTCCCTAAGAACCTTGTCACCAAGGCATATAATTAATGCAATGTGTTTTATCCACCATGTTCTTAGTCTTCTTATCATATAGTGTGTTGGGTATTTTAGTTTCCCCAGCCAATGCATCTTAGAAAGAATAAAAGAGTGTCATATGAGAAAGAGGGTTATTATCATTATCAATTGAATCACATTACAAGCTTTTTATATGCTTTACATAATATCTCTCAAAGATGTTACATTCCATTATAAGGAAATAAGAAATAACTTCCCCAACTAACCTCTTAACTTCTAACTTTTCAACAACCATAAAGTCCTAATCCACTATTAATAAATCTCTAAATTATTAAATAAATAATATAATTAATTAAGTTAAAATGAATTTATATAATATATATATATATATCACATTAAAATATAAAATATAATATATATATAAATAATATTATTAAATAAATAATATATATATCACATTAAAATGAATTTATTAAACATTCATACACAAATGTTTTGAAGAAAAAACTAGATCTGCAAATTGCAATAAATACATTGAAGGCCGCTAGTTGCCTATCACTTACGTTGCATTAAAAAAAACCAACCTACTGTCATCTTAGTTTAGATATATAATTCATTGCATTCTTCTCACATTCAAGTATCAGTAGAAAAGAAAAATTATGTACACCTCCCCAGAAAAGGAAAATTATATTTTCATTTTCTAAACTAAAGTTTAGATAATCATTGAGTGTGTCCATGATAAAGAAATAAAAATATGATATAAATTATTATATTTTAATTTAGTATTTGATAAATTAATTTAAGATAATAAATTATTATATTTTGTTTGTTTAGTTAAAAAATTATCTTTAATATGAATTAGATTTTAAATCAAGATATAATAAAAAAAATATAATTTTCTTAGTTACTATTATAAAATAAATTTTAAAATTTCAAAAATAATGAATGTATATTAGTAAAAACTAGAATGAAAAATTGATTAATATTTAAAAATCATTTTATTTTGATGGGATAATATTAGTTAAAAAAATTTCAAGAAAAATTATAAATTATTTTTTGTTGGAAAAAATTGAAACTTTTTTATTAAAAAATTATAAAAAAAATTATTTTTTTAAAAAAAGTAAAATATTTGTTAAAAGATCCATAATTCTAAGTCAACAAAATTTTATGAGATTTTTAGTATCGAAATTTTTTTTTTTAAAGCTTTTTTAATTATAAATTTTGTTGGTCTCTTCTAACGTCTGTATTCGGACCAATAATTATTGAACTTCTCGTATTGACAACTCTAATGTAATATATGAAAATTACGTCGACCATATATGTAATTTAAATCTTATAATAATAATAATTATAAATTAATTTAATTGTATTATAAAATAAAATGATGCTTATTTAAAGATTTTTTGTTTTTGCACGAAAACTAGTACAATTATTTTGGTTCCGATTAGTCGACAGCAAAGGCAAACCCAAATTGAGCAGAGTGCGACTCTTTCTCTCTCTCTCTCTCTCTCTCAACAGCGATAACTGCGACTGAGTGACCGAAGCGAGAGAAAGAGAAAAATGGGTTTCTTCTCCTTTCTCGGCCGTGTCCTCTTTGCTTCCCTCTTCATCCTCTCCGCATGGCAGATGTCAGTTCTCTCTCTCCCTCTCTCAGATCCGTTCATTTTTTCTTCACATTACTGCAAAAAACTTATCCTTTATTGTTTTTTTTCTATTGTATTTTCGTTTTTCTGCATCTAGGCTTTTTCATTTAGATTTGAGTTTTCTATTCAAGATACTCGTAGATTGAATTCGATCCACAATTCTCATTGTTAAATTATGCTTTTTTTATTTTATTAGTAAAGAATAGAATAGTTTTCTTTGCCGCTTCTTGTTTTTTATGTGAATTACTGATTCATTATTTTTTTATTATGCTGACATGTTGTGATTTTTGTGTTATTTTGTCAACATAAATATTCTTATGCTATTGCAATTACAACTATTAATCAATTCAGTCCTGATATCTTTTGCTCTTCAATTCATGATGGGTTTTATTGTTGTTTTTTCCTTTTAAGTTGCCTCCTTCAAATTATTGAGGATTGCATTTAATTACTTAGAGTTGATATCATGTTATGAATAGACCATGAGCTTACACATTTAAATCTTCAATCATCAAGCTACTTTTATATGTCCTGAGCTGATCGAAAACATTTCAAGTTTCCTTTTTCTCTTTACTGTTATTGTGAAAGTCCTGGTGTTCACTTATGAATTTCAATGTGTCAAATAACTAAGTTTTAACAAACTGTTATTATTCTGCAATATGTGATTGTGTACAATGAGTTGTCAAATAGCAGCTATAGCACTATAATGTAGTGGAGTTTGAGAAAACTGTTTCTTTCTACCATCTGGAATTGACAAAATTGATGCATTCTGTGTCCTTAGTTGTTCCATTTTTTGACTATATTGGTGGCTGGATAGGGTAGAATATAAGAGGTTTGTAGAAGCCTAGCTGTGTTTTGAAATGTGACCGAATAAGAGCTCAGGGAGCTGGATTTTCATTGGTATTTGGTACATAATGAATTGTATTGTTCTGATACTATGTCTTGGAGACTTGTTACTCAGAATGTGTTTTTGTAGTAAGCTGCAGCTTTTTCTGCAGTTAAGGTTATTACTCAGAATGTTTATGAATGTGCTTTGCTGGTGTATCATATACCTTTTTTTGACAAGATTTTAGCATATCAAATGTTGCATTGCTCATGTACTTTTTACTTAGCTAAAGGTATTATTGAAGCAACATTTAGTACTTTCTTATTTATAGAATGTTGTATGTTGCCAGGTTTAATGAATTTGATGCCACTGGTGGACCCTTTTCAAAGGAGTTGATTCCCAAGCTCACGGTTGTGAGGAGAAATTTATCCTCCAAATTGGGGGTAGCTATACCAGATATTGATGTAGCATATGTAAGGCTATCTTTTCTCCTGTTATGGGTTTTTCTGAATGGAACTCAATTTTTTTGCTTGTATTTGGCTTTCTGATTGAAATGTTCATTACAGGTTCGGCAAGTCGTTGCCACTATCATATTTCTAAAGGGAGTTGGAGGAATTCTATTTGTGTTTGGCAGCACATTTGGATCATTTCTTTTGGTAATGGCTTCCCCAGTTAGCTGAAGAATGAATAGACATTGCCATTTTTCAAATATACTTTTCATGTTTTGATAGTCTTTTGGTCATAAAATATTATAATACAAACTGAGTTTTTCCTTTTTGCTTTTGTAGCTTTCGCATCTGGCGCTTACTACTCCCATTTTGTATGATTTCTACAACTATAGACCTACGAAGCCCGAATACGGTTTACTGCTAAATGAGTTCATTCAGGTACATGCAAACTCTTGCTATTTTCTATGTTTCTGGCTGATGGTTTTGTCTGTGACAATCTGATAATTGTGTTCACTTTTGGTTGCAGAACACAGCACTTTTTGGTGCATTGCTATTTTTTGTAGGAATGAAGAACTCAATTCCCAGAAAACAGTTCAGGAAGAAGACCACGAAAACAAAAACAGGATAGAAATTAGAAAGATATTTATCTGTTTCCTAAGAACAGGTTGTCAAATTGATGGGTTGCTATCTTTTGCAATAGTTAGTTAAACTTTTTTAACATTATTGTTTATGTTCATTGGAACATAATTTGATTATGGATGTGATTGAGATTTCTGTTACAATTGTGTTGTACTTCCGGCTAAGAATAGCTATCAAGAAAGCTTTGTTAGATTTGTTTGCTAATCTCGCAATGTTTTTATTCAGTTCAATTAGTTTTATGTATGGGTGTTATTTAATAAATTATAGAAAAATACTATTCTGATGTTTAGTGGGGTGTCAAGATGCTCTCTATTTTAAAAGAAATGGGCATGTCAATTGCTATGGTTTTGGTGTATAAATGTTCACCAATTTTGAAATTGTCTTTATATCACTTGTATACCCAAAAATCATGGAGATGAATATTTCAATTCATTTGGAGAAATGAAGAGTGTCTTTAGTGAAGCCTAAACTTTTGGCGTGTTTGGAGACCTTACTTTCTCAAGATGCCACCTTTGGATTCTCAAATATTATCACGCAGTGCAGGCTGCAGCAAGTTCATGACAAATGAAAAGCATTGGATTATGGACCTGATGCCACTACAGCTTCAATGATGAAAGGCTTAGTGTGTTTGGGATTCTCGCTATTTCTCAAATAAAATGGAGAACTCTTATACTATGATTTTTGGTGTACAAGTGCCTATATTTCTAGAAATTGTGAGATGTATTTTTTTATAATTTAATCTTTATGCACTTAAAATATTAGCAATGGAGAGGATCATGATCCGTCTAGCTACCTCTTCAACACATTCTTTTTAATTTGTAGTTTCATGAATTTACATAAAACCTATATTAGGATGTGAGATTGGCAAGATTATAAAATTTTCGTGAGACAACATGGGTCCATCAAATATTTATTGCAACCAATCTGTCTTTTAACTTCCAAGCAACGAAAATATGATTTCTTTTCTATGAATGAAAAGTGGACTCAGTTGTGGAAAATGTTGATATTCAGGATTGTGTATGATTAATTGATGACTCGAAGTCACATATAACATCATATGTTATTTGCATCGTACTCTGTCTTTCTGGCTATTTTACTTTGAATGAAGAAATTTAATCCTTGTTTGAGAGGGTCTCTTATCTTCAATTGGTGAATGCTCACCCACTTTTTTTATTTTGCATTCCCACCCCCAAATACACTACCAAAAGCTAGAATTCGATTTAGAAAAAAAAAAAACCGAAAAATTGAAGGGTTGAATGAGGATTCAACCTACCCAATTTTGGTACACCGGCCTCTTTCGAAACATTGTCATTGCAGAGTCTCTTCAACTACTTAACCTCGAGCTTACTCGTTCATTACTTAAGCCTCAATATGTATTCCCTACTAATTTTTATATTATATCTCTACCAAAACTTATACATCAGTTGAAGTTACCAATGGAAGCTCGTATTTTTGTAATTTCCTATGGCCAATTGACAAATTAGAGACTCTGTCCAAAACCATAAAAACTGATACATAGTATTTTATAAATGGCTTCCGTGTAGGTTAATCTGCAGGAGAGTGAAAACAAATTTCACTAAAAGCAATTATGTAAAACTGTGAGAGAAAATTTGAAAACAACAAGAAATTGTCGATAAAAATATTTCTAGTTCAAGAACTAATTGCTCAACCAGTTAGTAACGTTCAAAGAGTGGTTAATATTTGACTTGATCAACCACTTGAGCAATAAATAAATTATTCCATAATACAAAAAAGGAAAAGAAATTGCTTCCTCTGAGTAGATTCTTCCGTCACCCGGTTTAATTTAAATTCACACTGCAAATAACTAATTCAAGTGTAGCATAAATTCTAGTCTGAATCATCCTTTGAAGCAACTAGACTGCCTTCATCAGTGCTTACCAACTCAGCGCCAGAAGACATTTCTTTGCCAAAGCCATCTATTTCCAATTCCTTATCCTCAGTTTCAGTGAGTCTCACATCATAATTTGGTTTTTCACCTTCAACTACTTCAATATTAACTTGAGTACCTGATACACTATTACTACTACAGTCATTGTCATTGGCTAGATCTTCTTCATCTGACAAACATCTACAACAGTCAAACTCATCTAGCTCATCAAATTGCCTCATTAACCCTTCCCTCCATGATATCCTCATTAGAGAGGGTGATCCAGTCTGAATTGTAGAACTAGATAACCAAGGATCCTGATCATCCAATTTTTTTGGAAGTTTGCTGAGATCATCAATTGATTCATAAGGCACAGTTAAACAATCAAATTGGAAACTTGAATTAACTGAATCCTCTAGTGGCAAAGAATTGTTGAGAAGGAAGTTTTCTGATAGAAGAACTTCATTGTATGAATTAAGGCCGGGGTTAAAATTATTTTCCTTTTGATTGTCTGCATGCGCCAGTGACAATGCAACACGTAAATCTGAACTGGAATCTGACTGTGGTGTTTGAATCACATTTCCACTACCAATTGAATTCAGGGAGAACGGAGAGTTCTCATCAATGAGATTTTCTGAGCTACCTGCCCTACAACTGTGTGAGGATTTCGGTGAAAACAATATGGAATCAAAAGGTATTTGAAATTCAGAAAGTCTACATGGAGAAATTGAAGAACTCATTTTACACCTCATACCATTGGTACCAGACAAATCACTGCTATCACTTCCATTCCAAAAAGTTTTAGAACTATCACATATATTCCAGAAAGATTTCGAACTGGATGATGGTGAAGTAATGGAACCCCGGGTTGTGGATTCTCTGAGTGCCTGACTTTGATTTAGCCCAATTTTGTCTCCCTTGTTACGCGGAGAAGAAATCCAATGCACTAAAGCTTCAGTCGGCAAAGGCAACATGGAAGGGCTATCTTTCTTAATAACATCCTTTGTTTTCTTCTCATCAGCATCATCATCAATACTATTAGTAACCATTTTAGCAGAACTTGAATAGTTCTCTTCGACAGTGAGAATCCCTCTAGGCCTACATTTCCTTTTGTCAGTGACACCAGAAACAATATGGCCTGCACCATAACAAGCAGGTGTTGTTGCCGTTGAAACCAAAGAAGAACCACCTTGTATCTCTGGTGAAAGCGAGTTATGAATTGGTGGTGTTTTACTAATGCTTCTGTTTGGGTAATCCTTTGCCTCCCTATAAACCATAACATCCAAATGCGGCCCCAAAGCTTTTTTACTCAAAGGAGTCGATTTCACATCTCTGTGTGATGATTTGTGATTGGCAGACTCAACAGCATTATCATTTATCCCTCCAAGGACATCCTCCTTTTGCTTTAACTCCTTCGATGTTGTTAACGGAAATGCAGGTAAATGTTTTCCATGTTCATTCAAAGGAGAACTAAGCTTCGACTTTTGACCAGTCTTGGAACCAGATTTCTTACCAGACTGCCACTGGTAAAGACATGGAGGGTTCTTAGCTTTATTTGGTACAAGTGTCTTGGTTTGCACCCCAGCATTATTACCACCCTTTGGAAGATTCTCCTTTGAGGAATTGGACTTAGATTGTTTTAACACAAGTCCATGAGGTATTGAATTGGGTGCTTTGTTGATATTCTTAGGTCTATTAACAGGGGTTTTGAAAGAGGATGAAGCCAAGAACCTAAGACAACCCTTTGGGACGTCAGCGGAGACAGAAGAAGAAGTATCACTACTGTTACTGCTGTTAGAAATTCGGTTGAAATCCTGTAAAGGACTTCGAGGACTTCGCCTCTTGTTCAAACATGACTTTGCAACTGTGGTTGTTGGTGTTGGTGGTGGATGCAAACAAGAAGCTTTCTTTGACGAAAATGTTCTACTCATAATGAGGCATCCATACATACACCTACAATGCATAATCTACATCACATTGAATTGATCTAAAAAAACTACATTCTGTAAAAGCACAAAACACAAAAGGAAACATCACAGAGGTATAAAAACAAAAACCCAGCAACCAGCATGCCAGTTTATTTCTGCTTAAAAAAAAGTACATTTTTTTTCAATTGAAGTAAGATAGACATGCATAACATAACATATTAGCAATAGTTAATTTAAAAAATTACCCTTTTGAAATGTGGTGAGAAATGGGAATTTGAAAATAAAATAAAAAGGAGCATAGAGGAAGAAAGGAAGGTTACCTATGAAATGAGATTGAGAAGGTGAAGTGGGTGTTATCGTCTTAGATCTACAGTGTGGAGCAGCATTTGTTAGTGATCTATGGCTGCAGCAAGGTTTGAGCAACAATGGATCTGGAACCAGACAAGAACTTAGTACAAGTTCAAATGGAACAAACATAACTACATAACCTTCGGGTTATGTGTGTTTTATTGCTCGCTTTCGTTACGTTTTTTGAAGTTTGAATTTTTGTTACTTTAAAATTTAAACTCAGAATATTACGGATATAATAATAGTCCAGTAGGAACCTTCAAAAAATGCTTTGGTATATATAACAAGTGAATTTAACTCTAAGTAAATTAATTATAAATAGAAATTTTATATTCTTTTAATTCCATAATTAATGTCACTTTAATAAAAAAATGGTTACAAAATAAATATTTTTTAATATAATTTTAATTTTTTTAAAATTATACATTTTAATTATTACTTTGTCCACTACTTATAAAATATTGATTATATTTTATATTTATGATAGTCAAAAATATATCAATAGTTAAAACTGATAATTTGTTAAAATATTTTCCTTTTTCAATTTATGGCTATTTTTCAATATATATGAAATTAATTTTAAAATACTAAAAATACAAGTTTTTAATATAAAATATTAAAAATACAAACTTTTAAAGAATCGAAAATACAAGTTTCAATAAATTTCTAAATTAATTTTATAGATTTTAAAATACATGTTCATCAAACAGGTCTTAAAATTATTGATATTACTCATTTTCCAAATATATTTTCTTGAAAATTAAATGTTAGGTAATTTATTTACAAAGAAACAAATCGAAATCAATTTTTTTCTTAGAGACCACAACAGAGTTTGCAGTCTATTTTTTTTCAAACTAAACCTGGCTCGTATTCACCTATTATACCTTTTTTTTTAATCGTCAAATTGAGAAGAAAGAATACAGAGGTAAGGAGCTATATGCTTTTTCATTGGCATCCCACAACAACAAAAATAATACTTTTTTATTCTTCTTATTTCAGGGTTATTTTTCTATTTGTAAAATAATATATCATTTCTCTTTTTACTTTTTATCTGACTAAAAAAATGAAAGGAAAAAAAATCTTCAATTAATTTTCTATTTTTTTCTTTTCTCATATCAAACACACAAAGCCGTTATTTCTCTTCCACCAAATAATATCTAAGGATTAACCGGAATAAATTTAAAGTCCATAGTATCAATTTATTAAAGAAAAAAAACTTAGGGTGTTTATATGTTTTATCACTCTATAGCCATGCGATATTTATAAACAAATGATTTTTCTTTCTTTTGAAGTTTGAAAGCAAGGATATCAAAATTGCATATTAATACATAATTTTTATGAATTTATATGTTCAAGTGCAAAGAATATGTTTGCTGATATATTTGAAAATTTATATAGACGTAGGAAAGATCAAATTAACAGGGTGGATTTACATATTTACAATAAATTAAAATAAATTCTACTTGGGTTTTTCCTTAATTTTAAAAGATGTTTAATTTTTTAATCTCAATTTTAAAAAATTCTCTTTTTTTCATTCTTCTCCAACACATACTTAAATGAACTATTCTTTTCTTATTTTGAACTCACTCGCGACTCCATCTTCATCATCACCGTTGACGGCCGATAAATGACGAACTGCTAAAGAGTCTCGAACGGTAGTATAATTTATTTAGTTTCATTTGATACTAATTTATAAGTATGAAACTTTATGATGGTTTTATATTTTTTATTTGTTAAAGATTTTGTATATATTTACTTTATAACATGTTGGAAAATTTGAATTACCGATGAATATATGATATTATAAAAATATAAATATCATTTATATATTAATTTTAATATGAGATAAATTCGAAAAATTTATGTATCAAATTTACATAGACAAACTAAATTTACTTTAAAATTTGAATTTGACGATTTTACTTAAAAGTATTTTCGGTTCAATATATCATAATGAAATGTATCACTTCTTTTGTTGTAGTGTATTGGTATTGGGTTGATAAAGGATTTCGTAGAACACCATTACAATTATTTATAAAAATACTATTAACAATTTTATATTTCCATGATACAACTTAAAATAGAACGTTAAATGTAATATAAATTAGAGTTTAGATATTTTCAAATTAAGTTATCTAGAAAAAAAAATGCACCTATGAGAAAATAAAGACAGGCTAGTTTGAAATATCATAGTAAAGATAATGTTTTTGCCAAAAAAAAAAGGTGAGATGGTATTTTATCTAAAATCGAAACTTAGGTCGTATTTTTGCCCCGACGCACTTATAAATTTGTGTTCATCTTTCTTCTCTTTCATGTGTCCCTTTTTTTGTGTTTGATCTCCTCCTTCCTTCTTCTTCAGATCGTATTTCACTTACTCGTATTTTCAATCATCCAACCATACAATCCTAAATCCTAATTATTCAAATTCAATTACTCTTATTTTAAAATTTAATTTC
Organism: Cicer judaicum; assembly: GCA_037974835.1. NCBI lineage: Eukaryota > Viridiplantae > Streptophyta > Magnoliopsida > Fabales > Fabaceae > Cicer > Cicer judaicum. Next base: position 28,257,352 of record JBBPBS010000968.1, read on the forward strand.
TGATTAAAATATTTATTTTCTAATTCAATGAAATATTTAATATGTTAGTCATCAAATTATGCCAAGTCATCAATTATTAGTCACATCATTAATTTTGTAACTTATTAAAAATATTTTCACTTCGTAAGGGTATAAAACAAAAACTAAATTTTTGCAAGAAACTGAATTCAAAGTATCTCATATAGAAAAAACTAACATTTTCACTGAAAATCTATCTGTTAAGAGAAAGTGTTTTCTGAGTCAGTTCAAAACTCCCGGCAAGAACACAAAAGCAGAGTAAATAAAGACGAAACCAGAAAACACCGTCAAAACTTCACAACATTCCTATATGGTACAATTCCTCTCTCTCTCTCTCTCTAGCTGTTAACCCTTCAACAATTTTGTTCTCACTTTGTTTGTGTAACAGGATTACCTTAAATCTGCGCTTCCTTCACAAATAATGTCAGAACGAGGCTCCAATCTAGTTGTTATCAACCCAGGTATGCAAAAAAATCCAATTTTTCGCACTACCCTATTTCCATCTTATTCTATTTTAATCAATTTTAACTCCAAGTATAAATAAAATCACCACTAGGCATTTAAATATTGTAACTTTATTAAATATATGATGCTATCGCTTTTTAATCAGGTTCTGCAAATATTAGAATTGGATTGGCTTCACAAGATACCCCTTTTAATATTCCTCATTGCATTGCTCACCATACCAGACAGGTTCCTAAGAGGAATGTTCAAGATCAGGTTTTTGGAATAACTTGATTTTATTATTTTAATTCATAGTCAATTTTTATTCTGTTGTTTTCATCCCCTTTGTAGGTGTATATGTTTTACTTCAATTGCTGTTTGTTTTTGTTTTCTGCATTTAGATGCTTAATAGTCAAGTTACAATTGCACAACACATGGAAAGGGAAAAGGCTTATGATGTTGTAAGTGATTTTATGATACATTGTAATGATGTAACTTCTATGCTATAGTTTGCTGATATTGGTTATACCACTTTTGTTTTTGAAAAAAAATAGATTGCATCGTTGTTGAAGATACCGTTTCTGGATGAAGAACCTTCCGGTAACTCTTTCCCCCGTAAGGTATATGATGTCTTATTCAGTTACACTTTAAGTGAACTCCTCAGTTTTGTTTAATTTCATGTTTATTTCTTGTTTGTTGTGATACTTTGTAATGTTTGGACTACTTCATAAACACATTTTGTAATTTCAATTAGCTTGTATGTTGGTAACAAAACCTGTTGGTATATGTTTGTTGTGATGTGCATTGAATATATCAAAGGGTAAAAACAAAAAAAGGGCATTACAAGCCCTAACCATTTAGCGGCCGCTATTTGTGGCTGCTGCTGAAAAAAGGAGGACAGCCCATGTTTAGTAGCACACCCATAATAGGCCATTCCCACTCCACTATTCCATTAGTGCCTCTATTCACGACAAATAGATTCTAACAGTTTTATTTTATTCTTATATGAATTCCATTGTACTAAATGCACAGATGGGACGTGTTGATGGATACAATCCACATATTATCAGGAAAGATTTGCCCTTCAGTTGGACTAATGTCTACAAGGAAGTCACTAGTTCATCTTCACAGTCAGCATTAGGTAAGAGGAAATGGTATTTTTTGCATATTACTGAGCACTTTTCTGCGTTCTTCAGTTCCATATGTGGCTTTGAGTATGTTTATGTCAACTAGCAATCAGGAACTTAGGAATTCTGGGCAGGTAAAAAGTTCTCACAGAAGTTTGTATCTAAGCATCTTTGATTTTAACATTCTATCATGAATCATTATTTTAGTATACCTATCTTGAAGTTAAAAATTGGTCTGACAAGTTGCTGAAGGCTTGCAGAAACTCATTACATTGTAGTATTCTTTTGATGTTCACTTTTTTCTTTTGCTGCCTCCATAAGTTCAGTCTCTTGCCATATCCACCTCTGCATACTTCTAATGTGACTCATAAAGAAAGAAACTGCAGAAATAGCTGTATTGCACAAAGTTCTCTAGATCATCTTTGCTTTTGGTGATTGCAAAAAAGAATATATATTAAACATTAATTTTTAAGGGGATTGTGGTGATTCTTTCTTAAGCTTAATCTGAGTTCAACTTATTTTTTGTGTGAACAAACTGAATAATTTAACTTTCTTGTTCATTTTGACACATTACTAGCATCACAAACTCGCATAAGAATACATGAAATTTACTTCGTGCTTCGATTTTAAATGCTGTTACTTTCATATCAATTAGCATATGTGATATCTATAAATTGGCATTTGTAGAGATTTCGAATAAAGATGAGACTAGTGAGTCTTTGGACACAAAAGAAGCTATAGATTTGAAGGAAATTGGTGTGAGCAATAGAAAATTCAGAAAGTTCATTTGTGGTGAGGAAGCATTAAGAATAGCGCCTACCGAACCTTATTGTTTATGTCGTCCAATCCGCAGAGGACACTTGAATATTTCACAACATTATCCTATGCAACAGGTACTTTTCACTTGCGGACCAAAATATAATCTATATACTAGTTAATTGGTCAGCAAAAAGAAAAGAAGATAACATGTATCACAGGAATTCTGTAATGTGCCTTATAAGATAGCTTTTGCATTGCATCAGATGTACTGTGAAAACAAATAGTTGTACTTTAACTAATTATTATTACTAATTTTGGATACTGCATAACAATAACTCCATTTTTTTACATAAAAAATACCACTAATTCCTGCAAATTATGGTAGATGTTTCACCTCAAGTTTCTGAGTTCATAAAAAACTTTGAAATTACATGCTTTGACTTTCCATGAAAGACATCGAAAGAAATGGTCCTAGGGTTAAAGTCAAGAGAGTTTAAAGGGAAATTCTGATTTGATAAAAAACTGTTAACCTGTATTGTTGAATTGCATGCCGAGTAATGAGACTCATTCTTATATAGTAAGCAGAGTTGTTTACATTTGTAACAGACTTTGAGTAACTATCTTACCGTTGTTTACTAACTAAAGCATGTGCATACGGACGCTGCATGCGCATACAATGCAATTTGCATGAGTACAGAGATTGACATATAGGTATACAACATAGGCAACTAACATATATACTCTAACGCAAACGATAGTAAGCTTCAATAAAACAAGTTATATGTTTTGTATTATGTAAAGACTTTTTGTGTCTTGTGAGGTTATTTCCTGTTGCTTGTTGAATTCATTTGTTACTTCGCCATTTCATAAGTCGACAATGAGTTTCCTTCATAATGGAGAGTAATGAAACAACAGGTGATGATATGTATTAGTAAACTATACCAATGTATGATGAAATTATGAGCAGGGAATTACGGTTTGCATCAGTGAGATAGGGATTTGTTGTCAATAATTTGGGAATTTATGGTTTAGCTGCTAGAGTCGTTGGATATAGATTCTGATTAAACTATGTGTTTATTTTTATTATTTAAAATTGGGCTTGTTTCAGTGAAATGTTTCTATCTTAGAGATGTTTGATACATACTATTATTGAGTAATGAAAAGTAATTGTCTAAGATTATTTCTTGATTTCATTCTACATCACTACTGCTTGGCTATTTTGCAGGTGCGTGAGGATCTGCGTGCTATTTGGGACTGGATTTTAATAGAGAAACTGCATATTCCACGCAATGAAAGAAATATGTACTCTGCTATTCTTGTGATGCCAGAAACATTTGATAACCGCGGTATTTAGAACTTCATTCCGTTAAGGACAATGTCACACATTTATTTTTCATGTTGGAGTTTCCTTCGAATTTTTATTCCACATTCTTGGTATAGTCAATTTATGTTTAGTCCATGCCACAAGCAGAAATAAAGGAAATACTATCTCTAGTACTGCAAGAACTCTGCTTTGGCTCAGCAGTGGTGCACCAGGTATGACCATTTATCATTTCTGTTTTATTATAAAGTCAGCATAAATGGGTGTAAACAGTTTTCTTATATTTTTATGTACATCAAAATCACCTTTGAAACTAGGAAGGTTAGTTGTGAAATTTCACAATTTCATTTAGCTGGCCCTCCAAATTTATTTAAAAATATTAAGTAACTTAATAGATTTTTTACAGAATGTAAAATAATATATATTAATTGCAATATAGGAGACTGGGAGTATCAATTCATATGAAGTTTCTTCAGACTAATAAATTTTAAAATTTCTTGAAATTTTTTAACTAAATTGGAATGGTCAACTAAACTAGCCAACCCTATAAGTTCACAAAAATTATGTCAGAATAGACATTATTAGCTGACCCTTTTTATTTCTCCAGCTAGCTCTCCAACAATATTTATAATAGACATAATTACTCTTTCTGCTATACCTTCTTGATGTGGGAATTCTCATATGGAATACAACAGCATAAAAAAACAGACTTTTTGGCAGTATTTTACCTTCACTTTGAAGAAACCAAACTCCCTTAACTAGTGAGATAATGACCATAGACAAACATTGGTAATATCAACAAGCTTGGTTCTCGAGGACTGGGTTGAGACTTCGAGAACACTAAAGCGTTTGATTAAATGAGCTTTTTGTACGCAGAAGGGAACTAATTTTTGGGATTTCTCCTTTAGTTTCTAACGATTTCATATGGAATTGTTTGATCAGGAAGGTCTTGCTGCAGTTTTTGGAAATGGTTTATCAACAGCATGCGTAGTGAATATTGGTGCTCAAGTTACATCACTTATATGCATAGAGGTAATTGAAACTTTTGTGTCCTTTTACTTTTATTATTATTATTATTTTTATTATTATTGTTGTTGTTATTATTATTATTATTATTATTATTAATGTTTTGTGAAACATCATGCATTACTCATTTCTGTTAGAGATGTAAAATCATGCATATGATTTCACATAATAGCTTAAACCACTGAAATAGTTGCTACTGACATGGCGGTAGGTAGGAGATTCTTTAACCAATTAGTTAGAAGTTTCGATTCTTCTGTCACAATCTTCTAATAAAATTGAATTTCAGCTGGAGGCAAAGACAAATATTGTCTACACTCTTAGACTAAATGGCTCGTGCATGAAGGGATGTTTTCTAATGAGCGAAGAGATGTTAAACTGTATAGGTTTTCACCTAACAACTTAGCTTTTAGTAAAGTTGATTATTGCAAAGTTGTTAGAAAGCTGCCATGGTGGCACCATGGCAGACCGGGATGATAGTAATTGGATTTACTTTGCCACTTCAGTAAAACAACTTTTATAGTGAAACGGTTTCTACTTACTATGACTTTGCATCTCAGTTTTATTATTATTCTGAATATAGTTTTTCCATCTTAGTTTATAAGTAAATTTAGATTTACTATCTACATAAGTTCACCATCTTTGATTATTAGCTTGTGCCTGAAATTAACTATCAAATTGGATTCTCTCCATGCTTGATGATAGTTCTGATAGATTGAAAAATAAAAGCTGGCTAAGTTTTTGGTAAGTAACTGCTTTTTTTGCTGTTCAGGATGGAGGTGCTCTACCTTCAACTGCAAAGACTTTAACTTTTGGCGGTGAGGTACAAAATATAGTTTCGTATTGCACATGTTACTGGTGTTTTGAAAGAGTTTTGAACTTGGAAATATATGATTACATATAACATGTTTATGTTTGATACACCTATAGTTCTTGCAATTATGTATTCATCTTGTGTGTTCCAAATTTGTGCAGCAGTACAGCAGTATTTTATGTCATTTCCAAATAATAACTTTATATTTTCAGGATATATCAAGAAGCCTTCTCTGGATGCAAAGGCATCACCAGACTTGGCCACAAATTCGAACAGATATGTTGACAAAGCCTATAGATCTGTTAATGTTGAATCAACTGAAAGAGTCATATTGTGAAATCAGAGTGAGTTCTACTACTTTTAACTCATTTTTCCATATTACTTCTTTATTATACTTGAAGCTTATTATACTAGTTTAGAGATTTACAACATTGACTCCAATAGTTTTAACTGCCAAAAAGCTGTTATCTCTTTTTATCAATTCATTTCTGTCTCGGCTTCGTTATCTCTTCATTGCACTCATGCACACATTTGCGGCACTTAGTTTTTTTTAGAAAAAATTACACTTTGATTAAAAAATAACCCATAACATATTGAAATTGAACATTTGTCTGATGACTTCTAAAAAAATGCATCAAATCACGGTCGACTAATGATACTCTATAATATAGAGTCTATATTTAACTTGCTTGCAAACTTGAATTCAATTTAAATAATCTAGTATCATGTCCATAGGAAGGACAACTTGATGCTGTTGGAGTAGTTCATTCGTATGAGGACAAAGTGCCGCCTGGATCTCACAGGACAAGGCTTACTGCTCTTAATGTAAGTGTCATTCTCTGTAGAATTCTTTCTTCATTTGCCCTCAAATTTTGCCATTATATGATGCTATCCTTTGACAATGACAAATACTGTTGTATAGGTTCCTCCAATGGGGTTGTTCTATCCAACGCTTTTTGCTCCTGATGTGTATCCTCCTCCACCACGCACTTGGTTAGTGTGCATTCATGAATTTGTTTGCTGTTCTGTGAACACGTTTTCAAACTATTTTGCGTTTACACAACCCGAGTGGTTTCCCTTGATAGGTTTAAGGACTATGAGGATATGCTAGAAGACACATGGCATATTGATTTTGCCCGAAGGCCTGATATGTCGGATACTTTCTATCCTAATGTTAATGGAGGATTACCTATGTGGGAAAGTTATCCAGTTTTTTCAACTAAGCCAAAGAAAGAAGAAAATCTTGGCCTTGCAGAGGCTATTACCAACTGCATTCTCTCAACTGGTAATTTTTATATCATATTCCTCAAATGCCTAGATTTTAAGCCTTGTTAATTTGTTTGGTGCGGTATTCACAGGTCGCATCGACATTCAGAGAAAATTATTTTGTAGCATTCAATTGGTGAGTTTTACACGTTGAGCTCAGCATTTTTAAGTTCATCATATTGCATCATTGCATGTTGATTGAAAGGACCTGACACGTTTTGTCTGGAGTAGGTTGGTGGAGTGGCGTTGACTAATGGTTTAGTTGCCGCTGTTGAAGAAAGGTTTGTTTTGATTTGATTGACTTTGGCATATTGCATGATTTTGCTAATTAGCTTGTTCAAGTTTAACTGATAGATGACTCCCTCTATCTTTTTACATCACAGAGTTTTACATGCTATTCCTCCAAATGAAGCAATTGATACAGTGGAGGTGAGTTCAAATGAAGCTATTTTAATGTTTATTGTCTTTAATTTTTTTGCACTATTTCTTTATGTGAAAGTAAATGCTTTTAAACCTAGAATACTTGTTAATCATGTCTTGTCTCTTATTTTGATGTGGTATATGTTTCTTTTCACGGTTCTTAGGTTATACAATCGAGGATAAATCCAACATTTGTGTCGTGGAAAGGCGGGGCGGTATGTTGAGTAAAATATGACCATCATGTTTCACTTCTTTATTAATTTCTTCTCCTTGGTTATTAAATGTTTTATGTGTATAATTCTTAAACTCTGAAAGTAGGTAACATGTCTGTGCAGATTCTTGGAGTACTTGATTTAGGTAGGGATTCATGGATAAATAGGGAAGACTGGATTCACAATGGGGTTCACACTGGAAGTAACAGAAAATACAAGGACTCTTATTATCTTCAAGCTCAAGCTATGTGTTACATGAATTCTTGAAGGTCTCTGATACATCTTCAAGTTTTAAATAGACTACTACTAAATTCATGGGTTAAAGCCATAACACAATGTGCCAATCGATAAAGTCACAACACAAATGAGTTTAAACAGTTTTTATGATGTTAATTATATTTCTAATGTATCAAAATCATCTTTGAGATTAGCTGTGCAATTACTCAATTTGTGAAAATTCACACGACAATTCATTTTACCGACCCTTCAAATGTATTAAAAAATAGGTTTAATTTAATTTTGGTTTTAATTCTTTTATTTTCATCAGTTTACGGAATTAATTCTCTGATAATTTTGATCTCCTATTTAAATTCGTTTCTGTTCAATTAAATTTTTATGTTATTTATTTAACTTTTACATCAATCAAATTAATTTCAGATAATAAATAACTAAAACACTACATTAAAAAAACAAAAATGTTAACAACATTTGAAGGGTCGGCTAAACGAGCCAACCCTATGAGTTCACAAAAATTATGTCAGCCATATGTCTTGATAGCCATACAGCACTCACCAGCTAAGGGTGAGCGTGGCATAATTAGCCAACTGACCCTTTTTAAATTTTGAAGGCAGTTATTCAATAATATTTATAATAGACAGTATTACTCTTTCTAGTATACCCCTCGATGTGGGACTTCTCATATGGGATACAACAACATAAAAAAGACTTTCTAGCAGCATTTTACCTTCACTTCGAAGAGACCAAGGCCCTCCAATTGCCATTAAATTGTTGCCACTTTGCTTCATGTTCACAACTTTACCTATGTTAATCTGCATAATTGGCCGAACTCTTCACATCTGAACCATCATCTAAATACACTCCCCCAACATAATCTGCATATCATAAATTTACACACATCTTAGTAATTTTTATATGGGCACAAATCCAAATTAAAAAATATTTGGACACACAAAAATCAAAAAAATTAATCGAAAAATAATTTAGTCATATTATTTAATTATTATTATTTTTTATTTTTGATATGTGTATCTTTAAATATTGTGTTCAAACAAATATTTCTCATCTATTATCGTATTTTAAAATAAATTATTACATTTTACGAGAATACATTATCAAAACATCACTACATTTAAATACTTTTACTTTAAAAAAAAATTGATGTGACGTATAAAAAAATACTATTCCACCTTTCTTATTATTCTATATTTGTAATTTGTTTTAGCATATCTTTTACTCTTAACACATACTTTACTATTATTATTTTAGAATGTGATATTTTTGTGAAATTATTGATGTATCATCAGTAACAAATTACAATATCATAAATATTAGTTATTTCATACTCATTGCTCTTACATCTCCATCGTTATTAGTAACGGTTCTTCTTATAATGTTAACGCTCAATTAATATATTTGATCTTTTTAGGGATTTTATAAAAAAAATACATACATGACTACTATTATTGGTAATTACTTTATATCGTATTTATGTTTATTTGAAAATAAAAAGACAATAGCATATATGATTAGGTCTCTGTGATCAATTGTTGTTGTTGACATTTGATTCAAATAGATAAGCTTTTTTATGATGATAGCTACAACACAAATACGCATCTCTTAAATTTTAGTGATAATATGAATAAATTATAAGGTATTTTATGATGACTACTACACTATCTTTCTCACCTCATTTCTAGACACATTGGGTTAAAGAAATATAACACTTAATTGTTGTCTGAGATTTTATCAAATGAATAATAATAAATATTTCATGTCTATGAAATAGACCTATCAAATATTTTTAGTTTTTACAATTATTTATTTTCTTCAAATTGAATATTACATAGTATCATTACAAAGAAAAAAAAAAATTATTTAATAAAAAATAACCATTTTTGGTGAGATATATAAAATATATGAATCTATCTCACGTCACTTATTAAATATCAAAAATTAACATTTAAATGAGATATATAGATATAATTTAAAATTAAGTAAACAATTTGTTATTGAAGTATAAAGTCTTTAAATTCAATTCTACCCTAAAATATATTTTGAACTTTTTTCAAATAGTAAATTGTTATTTTTGTACAAAATAGTAAATTATTTAAATACTAAAAAAAATTATCTCAAACACATATTTTTTTTTTAGTAATATTTATATTATATGAAACCTGTTTCAATACACAAAAATTATAATTTATAAATAACATAGACACACTTCAATCAACCGATACATTTTTTTTAACGACAACATTGTAAAATCTTACTTAAATTATCATAAACAAGACATCTCACCAAATAAGAAGCCACGCGGTCGAATGCTGCTTTGTTTTAGGGCAATAAATATTATCAAGTTGTATACATAATATTGTAGAATATTTAAGAAAATGATATGTTTACAACTACAACACGCAAAGGTTTAATCTAGTTATATTCCTATTGAATCTAGTATAGCTTTCCGGTATGAGTAGCAATTTCATCCATTAAGTCATCACCCATCCCACGCATGCACTCATTTATCAAGTCAATTCATTTACAAAACTAAAAATTAGCTAATTGATAGGTTTTAATCCATACAACCATTTTTTAAATCCAATAAATTCACATATACTTTTGGAATTAAATCCAATAGATACATTTCATAATTACGCTTTCTACGATGAAATATCAGCAAAATTGATAGCTGAAACATATAGTTTAAATATATAAACTTTTTAATTGTCATTTTTCTTATATTTCATTCTAGATAGAGATTATTCATATTTTTTAAAATAAAAAAAAAACTATTAATTTTACAGAAACGTTATTTTTTAATTAAAAAGAAAACAATTTTTATATAAATTAAAAAAATGCTTTTTATAATTTAAAGATAAGTGATTTATGAAAATAATTTTAATAATAATTATTTTAAAATATATGAAGTTTTTGTTATTTTCTCT
>JBBPBS010000968.1:28272346-28291702 GCA_037974835.1 Cicer judaicum
TTTTTTAAATATATTATTTTAGTATTTTATGAGGTGGATAAATATAAATATAATTGTATTTATCATATCAATATAAATATAATTGTATTTGTCATATCAATGTATTTAATCTCGTTTCATTTAAAAACAAGTCATGTTATTACTTTTAAGAACTAAAAATTTAAATTGAGATCAAAACTACAATAAATATAATATTTGACAGAAAAAAAGTTTAATTTAAAAAAAAAATACTATTTTCATGAACGTGACAAAATATAAGACAAAAAAGATATATATTTAGTGACAAACTAGTACTCAAGTCAAAAGATTTATTATTTTATAATAAATGATAACAAATATTATAAAAATACATGTTAAATTTTTTAATTTGAAAGTGATGTATTCAACTTTCAAATATTTGAAAAATTATTTATCTCAGCCCTAATTTTATTAATTTTTCATACCTTAACAAATATATTAAGAAGAGAAAATATTAGCAAACAACCTTATTTTTGGCAGCAGATCTGGACCACGCATAGGTATTGTGGGATCTGGTCTTTAAATTGACCACGTAGCTACACCCGAGTCGTGTGATTCAAAGAGAATTGTGGCCGTTGAATTAGTAAAAAAATTGAGATAATAAAGTCACCTAAAAAATAATATAAAAAATCTGGAGTCACGCATTATTTACTCACTCTACAAATGAGTGATGTATTTTACAATTACAAAAACATAAAATTCAGAGGAGACAAATATAATATTGTGAATTAAATATGGAAATATTTATTATTCTTTTAAAATAATTTTTTATTAAAATATCTTAATCAATCATTGTGTATTCATTATTTAATTCAGATTAGTTTATTTTTATATTTATAACAATTCATAAATCAAATTAAATTCAGTTTAGTTTATTTTTATCTCTATAAACAAGTAATAAATATTAATTTGAAGCATTGTGAGTTGTAGGAAGTAATATGTGTGGGTATGCATTATTAATATAATGCAACTAAAGCATAGAATTAGTAATGGTGATGTGACAACCGACGAGGCACGGACCCAGTAAGTGCGATTATTATTTGAAAATAATAGAAAAACGTGAAACAAGACAAACAAGGTCGCATTATGATCCACTTTTCCGCTATCTATCTCACTCTCTAGGCAAATCATACTTCTACTACTACTACTACTACTACTTTACGATCATTCAACCTTTGACCTCTTTTGCCCTACAATTTGCAAATACAACAATCACCACTCCCTTTCGTCTTCGGCTTCACTTCTATTTTTAATCCGATAAAATATACAAAATCTCGTCCATGACTATGACTTTTTTTATGTTCGAACTCCTTCTATCTCATTACTATCTACGGATGGTTATGTATTTTACAAAATTAGTTTTTAAAGTAAATAATATAACTATATATAAATTTTTATCTTTTATTGATGTGAAATTTAGATTTTTTTCATATATATTTTTACAATCAGACACAATTAATTTGGTGGGTATATAAATTATGTGTGATTCAATTGATAATTTTAAATATTATCTTAAATATTTTAATTAATCACAATTTGACTTCATCTATTTGTACTAATTTATAAAATTGATTTTTATATTTTATTTCAATTTTTTAAACTAAAATATAACGATACTATATATTTTAAATAATATGAATATGATATGAATGTAATAGCTTTCTAAGTGTTCTAACGTTGTGACTCATATTTTAAAAATTATGCATAATTTTGTTAATATATATATATATATATTTATTAATTAGACTAATGAGTGAATAAGTCAATAAAATTGTACATATTATTTTATATATAATATAATATTTTAAATAATTAGACTTTATATAACATTATATTTTAATTATATTTTATAATAATTCATTTAAATATGTGAAAAATTAATGTTAATTAAAATGATTAAATTACTAAAAAAATTTAACTTAAAATTCAAAATATAATATATGATAATAATAATAATAATAATAAATATTATTCATATTTACTTAGAGTAAATTAGTCTTGATAGAGTTAAAAGAGTTATTTCTTTGTTTGTGACCTAACCTTTTTATCTAAATAAAATTCTAAAAAAATCCAACATTGATTCTAATTCATATTATATAAATTATATTCTATTATATTTTTTTGTTATACTCTTAACGTTGGTTTGGATTATTAGAGTTATTTTGAAGTATTTTTTTTTCTTACTTGATACTACTTATTACATTAAATTATCAATGATAGAAGATTTTGAATTTTATTTAAATACAAGGAATTTTGAATACTAAAATTTGCACATGAATCTGTTTTTATAATGAGCCGCAACAGAAGCCAAGCTGTAAGAGGTGGAGCCAAGCCAATTTTGAAGAAGTGGGTCGTGTGACTTGATCCGATCCTTTCAAGCTTCCCAGCCCAAACGTGTGCACCTCACGTCCATATTTTTATTTTTTTGACGGTTTCTTTTTTATTTATTATATATATATATAAGGGTCTCCTATAGTATAACCACCAAAGAAAACAAACACTCTTTCTCCTTCTTCTCTTCCTCTTCGTTCAACTCACTCACCCTTAACACTAACACTAGTATTCCAATATAATCTATCTAACCTCTTATGGCAGATCAACAAACCTCTCACCAACGCAGTCGTTTACAGAAGCGAGCACCTTCTTCCTTGCAAATTAACCGTTCCCTTCAATGGAACGTCGCCATCCCCCTCCTTTCTCCGCTAGCTTCTTCTCCGCCTCCGCAACCAATAGACACCAGACCCTCTCAGGATCCGCCTCACCGCCATCAAGGAACCGCCGTCGAACCGGAGAAAGTCCTTGTCACGTTTAAAAACTGGCAGCACCCAGCGGCTCCTTTCTGCTACGACCCGCCTCCGATTGTGCCGCCGTTTGTTCCCGTGTAGTTGATGATCATGATCTGATAGTCCGTAATAATATTTAGTCAGAAATTATCAGAATCAATAGATCTAATCCAACGGTCTATCTTTTTTTTTCTTTCAATTTGATGGGGAAAAGTTTTTTCCGATTTTACACGCTGGGTTATGCTATGATGAATAAATCAATAGACCCTGTGTGTTTCTTTCTATTTTTAGCTTTTCCCCTTTTTACTCCTTTATTATATTTATAATAATAATTTTTAATTTTGGGGTTTCGATTAGATTATTACTTCATAGGAATATGTAACCCCTTTTTAATTGCGCAATCTGTTTCTCTATCAATTAGATTGTATATATAAAAATTTGAAATTGTCTATATACAAATTGAAGCATATTGTTAATGTTTATTATTAATATTTAATTCAACGAATCTGTGTGTGGGTGACCGGCTCAACGTTCGAAAATTGGGAACATCATTCATGTGCTGCTCTTGCTCCTTTGTCTTTCACTACAACAAATTCATATCAATATTTTTTCGCTGCTATTAAGGTCAAAAGTTGTTATATTTCAGCATGAGTGTTGAAATTTTCATTTCATTGGCATAATAGAAAACATTAGCAAATGTATTTAAGGCCTTTTTTTTGTTTTTACGATGACTGGACTTGGAGTTTGAAATTTGCACTTTACGGTTGAATTTTTTTTTTTTTTTTGTGATTTGTGAGTTGAATACAAATTTATTCTATGTGTGAATTTATTAGCAATGTTCAGTAACTTCGTTAACAGATAACAAAAAGCATGAACAAGTGTGATTAATTTGAAGTATTTTTATTTGGTTGCAAGCCTGAAATGTTTAATTGGAAGGCTAGTTTTGAGTACTCTGTGCATAGTGTAGTCCCAAGTATCAAGCAAATGTATACCTTTATTTTTTTTGGATTGAAAGGAGGAAAAGTAAAAACTTGATGTTATTGTTTCAATAAGATTCCAACTAGGAAATGTATAGTGCAAGCAATCTAAGTCAAGTACTACATCATTTGTCCATTTATTCAAAATCTAAGATAGTAAGTAGTATTAAAGTTCAATTACTGGTCCAACCACCAAAAAATAACTTGATGCTATTTGAAGTGTGTAGAACTGGTACTTGAAAATTGTGTTTTATTAACTGCTGTGGTTATGACCTTCAATTTGCCAGTTTCTTATTATTTGATAATAACATGCCAAGAGAGAGGACCACTCTTGGGTGCATAACAGCTCATATATTGTCATCTTTGTCCAAACAACACATGTAGTGTTTCAAAACAAGATTGATACAACTGCATATGGTATCTAACCCACATGCACAGAGGATACACAAATGATAATGTGCTACCCAAATACTTCTTGTTCTATCATATCATTCATCACAATCACAACCAGCCAACTCTTGATTTTAGACATAATTTTATTTGATGTCAAGTGTCCTACTTTGCTAAACTCAAATGAACTCCCCGTACAATCAAATACTAGTAGTTACTACATGTATACGAAATTGTTACCTTGCTAATATTTGGAAAATTTTCAAATTTCATTGATAAAAGGTTTGTTAGTTTAAGATTTTTTTTTTAAAAATGATTTATAGTATTTTATATATATATATATATATTTAAAAGTAATTTTTATAATGTTAAAATCTCTAAAAATCAATATATAAGTAATTGAATGGCAATTTTTTTAATCGGTAACAAATAAGTCTAAAACAATTTATACTATTTTAATGTAGATTTTAAAAAAAATAATATGAAATCAAAATTATTTTAAAAGAAATGAACTCAGAAGATAAGATTTGAAAATGATTTTTATAGAATGACATCTTATAAATTGATGTTGTGACAATGAATTAGACTTAATCCAGTAGAACAATATCAATCAATGCATTGCCTTAATACATGGAATCAAATCACTATCATAAAATCTTTTGATGATACTTCCCCATATACGAAATCTTTTGATGATACTTCCCTCTGGACTCACATACATATAAGCAACAACAAATAAATTCACCCCATTTACGAAAAGTACTTGGTTTCATTTAATTTTTTCAAATTAATAAAAAAAAAATGTAATTGTATTCTCACATGGGCCCTTTATGAAAATTTGTTCCATGAGTTCTTGAAAAGTAAAATATACATTACTTAAAAGGTATTTTATGAATTATAGCATTAAAATAATAGAATTAGATAAATTTTACTTATATTTGAAACCACCAATTCGAAACCGAAGGGAGTATTACCATTTTCTTGTTTGCTCTATATATCTTCAGCCTTATTATTATATACGAACGTGGACAAAACAAAAGAATACATTTTCAATTTTTTCGATAGTACACAGGAGTTTATCTATCAAATCACCTAGCATATTATCTAAGTATCTGAGATTAATAATGTCATCCAACATCAAACATATAGGTCATTCAATTTGATTTTCTTTTCTAGATCTATTTTTCTTTTTCTACATATCCTTCTAATGGTGTATTTTATTGATTGGTGCTTGATTTTTACATTGTTATGTTTAAAGCAATTTTCTAAAATAACTAACTAACAAAAGTTTAAGTAAGGAGTGAGGATAAAGAGTAGTCTAGTATGTCCTGTATATATATAGTTTAGAAATACTAAAATAGGGAATATGACATGATTATGATTAAAAAGGGGTATGAGATTTTTCTTTAGAAAGATTTCTAATGTATTATATTGATTGATGCTTAAGTTTTACATCTACAAGATGACTAAAGTAATTTCCACAAGGCTAATTAAGAGTCATATACTCTGAGTAGGAAACAAGGTAGCATTGATCTATATTTTTATTATTGTTAAGAACTGAAAAAATGAAAAAAAGAAAAAGATAGCATCTGTTATGCCTATTGCACTTGCGAACTTTAAAAGGGTAACTACATAGTACATATATACATATTTTCAAGTATTTGTCGTTGCTAGTGTTTTGTAAAGTTTCTTATTTATTAATGAACAGTGAGAAATTTCCTAGACTTGTAACACGCTCAATTTTATCATATGTTCATTACTATTCTTAGTCAAAAGAGTCATGGTTTTCATTTTTTAACGATTTTAATTTATTATCTCAATATTTTACAGAACTATTATTAGCCCCTTCATAATTTAGTTTATACTGATTTTTAGGAAGCAAAAGGCCAATGAAGACGAGATTTAAATTATTTTTTCATCCACAATAAAATACTAATTACTATTGAAAGTTTAAGTTTTTAATTAATGAATCACCTTGTGATACACTCTTGTTTTAGAAGTATTTGCTTACTATTAAATAGTGTGTATGAGACTATTGTTGATAGAGAGTTGATGTTCATAATATGTTATTCACGTGATTTTTTGTAGTAATTTGTCTGAATCAACTAATATTCTATTCAATTTGTGGATGGTGTTGAGGAAATACTTGAGGCGTATAAATATTTACATGAGTATTTTCATATATTTATTATTGGTCCTTAAAGTGATACAGTGCACACTCCTATTGATTAAATCTTAAATAAGAATGTTGCACACCATACATGTATTTCAGAATAATTTTTTTAATAAGAGTTATGTGTGACCATCTTCATTATAAAATTGACTCTGAAAGTACTATTTAACGTAATTTAGTTGCTACTTTTGTTTTTTTTTTCTTTGTTGAATTTGGTCTTTGTCCTCTAATTTTTTTTGTTCTTTTCTATTTTCTTTACCATAATTTTAACTTCAAAAAAAAAAAAATGTATGATCTCCTGTAATTGGAACCGTAATTGACCATTGTATTTGAAAGTAATATTTATGACACTATACTTTGACAACAAAAGGGATCATAAAATCAAACAATTGTTAATGGAATTCTTTTGTTTCCACTGATCAAAGACAAAAAGGTCACGGCGCACGCCTACAGCAGGGTGATGACATGTCGCACATTAATCCCATTTTAGTAGCCAAACCAAAGATGATAAAAAAAAAAGGCAATAGAAATAGAAAAAAGAAAAGGTTTGTACCTCAAATATTAGAAATGCTGGTTGCTGATACGCAAAGCAATATTCCATGGCTTTCTCTTTCTCTTTCTCTTTAACTTGTCCTTTTGCATGTCTATGCCGTGCCCAAATTGAGTGGTTTTCAATTTTTCACTCATTTTTTTGGCATTTTCGTTTCATTGCATTATCCTTTTTTTTTAGTTCTTTTTGTCTTAGTTCCATCACTAAGTTATAATTTGACGGTGATACCAACAAGTACATTAATAATATGAAATTAAAAATAAAAATAATAGTTTCTATTGAAAATATCAAAATTTTAAAGAGTTGAATACATCACTTTTAAAATAAATTTTTTAATTTTAATGTCTTAACAAATATTTGTAAGTATTTATATATTCCATTTTTGGATAAGTCAAAATCAATTTTAAAATTACGAAATAAATTTTGATATATTTAAATATTATCGAATAGAAATAATATAAAATATAATTTATTTTGTCTTTATAATTGATTATAATTTAAAACTAAAATTTATATTTTTTGAATTCAAATGTTATTCTTATCTTAAATTTATATTTCAACTCAATTTTATATTAATATATATTCAAACTAATGTTAATGTTGAGAATTATAGTTGAATTTAATAAATACATAAATAATTAAAAAGAAATATAAAACTTAAAATATAATAGTGTGAAGAATTATTATATAACTAATGATATATTTTTATATAGTGGTAACTAATCAAACAAAACTCTAACTAAACATGACTAACTTCTAACTATCTTATATCTAACTATATTTTATCATATAAATCACTTTAAATTTAGTTTTAACTAAAATTAATCAATTCAAAACTAATTTTTATCATAATATAACCAAACACATACTAAATCATTGGTTTAATTGATTAACACATAGGTTTATGATATAGAAAACTTCTGAAAGAGAACGAGAATATAATTTATCTAAAATTTTGTATGCATAATCATTTCAAATCGAGTCAATTCAATTTAGTTAAAAAAATTGACCAATTTAGTTAAAATTATGTATTGCTCGAAGGTGGACAATCTCTTTATTTTTTATTTTTTTTCTTTCAATTTTGGCAACTTCAATGGGCTAATATTGTGTCATCTCAAACTTTAGTAATATACTCATGTGCTTTACACTACAGAAACTTTGTTTTGGGCTTGACCCTTCTTTAATGGGAGCTTTACACAATTAACTTTGTGGTTTTTTTTAATGGATTTTAGCTTCTTGGGAAGATACAAACTTTCTTGTTATTGTTGGGAGAGTAAAAAAAATAATACAATGTTTCCTTATTAGATTTAAAAAAAGTAGTAAAAAAATCAAATAGAGATTAAAACAACATATTGTATTTTTATGGATGCAGACATATTTAATCATTTTTTGTAAACCTGTTTTTTATTTTTAAAGTAACCTATTTACCAAAGCATGATATTACTTTTTTGAAGTAAAATTACTTGTTTTTAGTATTTTCTTTAAGAAGATATAAGAAAAGCACAGTTAAAAAAATGTCAAATATTGTAAAAGTTCCTGGTACTCAAAGGGTTCAATTTTGCAATATTGATGGTTTGTTTTGTGGATTAACTTTTGTTTATTGAACTTGTCCAATGTTTCCTTAGTCGGAACTGGTCCTTCAAGATATATAATCATAATTATTTTTAATACTATTTTTTGAAAGACAAAAACAAACTAAGAGTACAGAGATATCACATGTGCATGTGACATTATAATTATAATTATAATTATGTTAACACCTCTCAAACTTTTTATATTATTTGCAACATCTCAATAGATATTATTAAATAAATAAAGGCAAAGTTATTTGGAAGGGACTATGTTAAAATCCAATGGCACAATCTAAATGATTAACTTCTGCCTCGTTAAAAATCTCAACACCATTAAATAAACAATACAAAAAATGAAATTAACAAAAAATAAAAAGGAAAATATTATTGTCATTACTAAAATCATTAAAGATGAAAGTTATAATGGGATCTCAAAAGACGTCTCGAAAATTCTTGACAAATGTTATTTTGAAGGAACCAATGTTAAGAAAGTGAAGTTGCAGACAGTTCCAATTGGTGGAGATGAAGGAATAAGAGAATGTGTCAAATATGATTTCAAGATTGAAAATTATCACAAATTAAATGGCTAGCGGTCACAATTTAAAAAAAATTGTTTAAACACACAAAAATACACATAATTTAAATTATAAATTTAATTTTTATGTACTATAAATATAAGAAAATTTACATAATCAGTTTTTAAGATCAATCATGTTAATAGTTTTAGAGGTAATGAAAATAAATTTTAAATATTTCAATTGATTCAACCGTCATAATTAACTAGAAATATAAAATATTATTAGACAATACATATAAATTACATTATTAAATTATTTTTAATATATATAATTTTTATTTTTTTCTTCTGTTATTTTTATATGTGTACCTAAATATATGTCTAAATCTTGTGAGAGACTTTCTCCTAGTCGTCACCCATAGAAGGATTAAGATTATGATTAGGCATTTCATTCACTCTCAAGGACCAATAGTGGTTCAATTTAAAATAACAAGTTTGACTTTTGTTTTGTCTTTAGCTAATGTTCAAACTAACACATGTTAATTATTTTAAGTACTAGTACCGCTTAAAAAAATAAAATACAACTCAAACAAAGTCTAGTTAATACAACTGATCCACTAATGTAGTTCATCAATTTTGACTAATTTCTCTCAAAATATAGTAGTAATTAAATACATATATAATAGTTTTTTTCAAAGTATTATACAATAGATGAAAAATAATTTAATATTATTATATTTCTTAAATCGTAATTTTTTTGTATATATTGATTAGTGAACTAGCACGCGAATTTTTTTTTTTTTCTATGAATAAATTTAGCAATATATATTTTTAACAATGTCTAATGGTGTTAATGTTGTGTGTGCCTGTATTGCCTCATAAATATAGAACTGTCAATTTAACAAATTCTTAATTATCGGTTCTGACCAACATGTTGGAGGGGCAACAAAAATTTATAATTTAAAAAGTTCTAAAAAAACAAGTTTCTAACACTAAAAGTTTCTTAAAATTTTGTGAGTTTAGTCTAGACTCTTTTTTTAAAAATAAAAAATCAATTTCTTTTTTAAATTTTGATAATTTTATTCTGAAAAAAAATTTAATTTTTATTTATTTTTTTCACAAAATTTATTGAGAAAAAAATATTTTAAAACTTTCCTTAAAAAAAAAATTTGATATGATTTAGAAAAAAAAATTCAAAATTTATTTAAAAGTTTTATTTTTAAAATTAACAAAATATTAAAAGTCTATAAATTTTTTAAATCTCGTAAAATAATGACTTCGAAGCTTTCAAAAAATTATTTTAATAAGAACGGATTGAAGGAGACTATTTTTAGAACTTAGGTAGGTAGGTATAGTAGTTAACTTGAAAACTTCAATGGCAACTGGCTCGGCAACTATTTTTATTTCCTTACCCAAAAAAGAACTATCAAAATTAATTGAAATGACGCGCAATTGCATTCACATACACTAAAAAAATATTCAAAAAACTAAATAATAAAAAGATATAATAAAATTTACTTTAGCTCCTAGTTCACTTTCAAAATTCTGATCCTCTTTTTGAAAGTTAGAAGAGACAGAGATTAGGTCTCAAACAACAACAACAATACCTCTTGTTTTTCTTTCCCTCCACTCCACTTTCTCTTTGTCTCTTCTCTTATGCTATTGCTCCTTATATTCAATTCTCCACTATTCTTCCATTTCAGTTCTTTTTGTACCCTTTTGCTTTTTCTACACCCCCCTCAAAAGTTTCATTCCCAAAAAGTGTGTTTTAGCATGAAAGTTTGAAACTTTGACAAGTTTTCATGATCATCTCCTTATTTGTTTTAATGGGTTTAATTTTCATGGTTTGAATTCTGTTTTTTTTTCTCCACAAGGTTTCACTTTTGGCTGATTCAGAAGGAAAGTGGTAGCCATGGTTGCTGAAGCTTCTTGGATTTTGAAGATGGGTAACCAGGTAAGTGCCAATATCAAACAAGCACTTCTTTTTGAAACTTCTTCTGCTAGGAAAAAACTTGGTCCTAAAAGGTTAGATAACAAGAAAGTAACCATAGGGATTCTTTCATTTGAAGTAGCTAATGTAATGTCAAAAATCATTCACCTTCATAAATCATTGTCTGAGTCTGAGATAGTTAAGCTCCGAAATGAGATCTTGAACTCAGAGGGTGTTAGAAACTTGGTTTCATCTGAAGAGGCTTATTTACTTGAGCTTGTTCGAGCCGAGAAGCTTGAAGAGTTGAACCGTGTTGCTGGCGTGGTTTCTAGGTTGGGGAAGAAGTGTTCTATGCCTGCTTTGCAAGGCTTTGAGCATGTATATGGGGATATTGTTAGTGGTGTTATAGATGTGAAGGAATTGGGGTTCTTGGTTAAGCATATGGAAGGAATGGTTAGGAAAATGGATAGGTATGTTAGTGCCACTAGGAATTTGTATAGTGAATTAGGGGTTTTGAATGAATTGGAACAAACAGTGAAGAAGTTTCTGCTTAACCAGAATGAGGAGAGTAAAAGGGATTTTGAGCAGAAACTTGCATGGCAGAAACAAGATGTGAGGCATCTCAAGGAGATTTCACTTTGGAATCAGAATTTTGATAAGGTTGTTGAGTTGTTGGCTAGGACAGTTTGTACCATTTATGCTAGAATCTGTTTAATCTTTGGCGATTCTACAGTGAGGAAGTGTAGGCTTGGGATTGGTAATGGGGATGGTTCGCCACTTGTGCAAAACGAATGTGGATCCGTGTCTGGCTCGATTAATGTTCAGGTGAATTCGGTGAAGTTGAAACGCGATCATAGCAAGAAAAATGGTTACCGTTTGAGTTCAACTGGTGGAAATGGTAGTAAGCCTCATCATATAGATATGAAGAGAGGCGAGTTAGCATATGTTCAACTTGAAGATTTTGGTTTTCCTTGTGGAACAAGTCCAGGCAGACTTTTCATGGAATGTCTCAGTTTAAGTAGCTCAGTTTCAAAATTTGACGACGACAACGATGTTGTTGTAATTGATCGAGTGGACCGATACGGTTTTCTATCAAGCTGTCAAAGTACTATGAATATTGTCAAGAAAAATGAGACTTTGTGCCACTCTGAGGGTCTAAATCATGCCGAAAATGTTGTGCCTTTCACTTGTGATCTAAGCCAAATGAAATCTTCTGTTCAAAGTTGCTCAACCTTTGGTCCAAATAGTGGATTAGCTGTTTATGCTCGTCCTTCTACTCTTGGAGGCTGTGCTCTAGCATTGCACTATGCTAACATCATTATTGTCATTGAGAAATTACTTAGCTTTCCACATTTAGTTGGTGAAGAAGCTAGGGATGATTTATATCAGATGCTTCCAACTAGCTTAAGGTTATCTTTGAAGGCCAAACTTAAGACCTATGTAAAGGATTTCGCCATATATGATGCTCCTCTTGCCCATGGCTGGAAGGCTACTCTTGATGAGATACTTCGGTGGCTCGCTCCACTTGCTCGTAACATGATGAAATGGCAAAGCGATAGGAATTTCGAGCAACATCAATTAGGTAACAGGACGAGCGTGCTACTTTTTCAGACATTATATTTTGCTGATAAGAGAAAGACAGAGGAAGCTATATGTGAACTTCTTATAGGATTGAATTACATATGTCGTTATGAACAACAACAAAATGCGTTACTTGGATGTGCAAGCAGTTTCGGTATTGAAGATTGTATGAAATGGAAATTGCAGTGCGGTGCATCTTTACTCGATTGAATACACACTACATATTGTAATCCTCAATGTAGTGAGCATTTCCTTAATTCGTCTTGATACCACATGGGAAAACATTGTACATTGAGGATCATTAATGTTGTTGAATATTTGAAAAGCATAGTAACATTTAATTGCAATTAGATTTATAAAGTATACTAGCTGTCATTTTTATAAAATAGGCAAAAAAATATTCATACTGAACTTTGAATTATGTTTATGTGTAGCTTGCTTATTGCTTAGAAAATACATTGTTAGGACTATTGCTATGATTAACTCAGAGGACTAGTATTGATTTAATGTCATTCTTTTAATTTCTGTTGACGCATCCCTGCATTTACTTCCATTCAAAAGTTCTATATTAATTATTTTGAAGTTATAGTCCATTCATAGTGCTAATGTAGAGAGTGAGTCCCTCTGAAGTGGTTTAACATTACAAAAGAAGCACTTCATAAGGGAAGCATTATGCAAGATTCTGTTTGTCAATCAACTTTACTCCTATCAGTGAAAAGATGTATGCACTTGGCATAAATAGAGCTTTCAATTTTGACCCGACCCGATGGACATGTTTTTTAGGACGGATTGGACTCCTTAATTAGAGTCCGAAATAATTGGGTCATTTTGGTTCGGTCCGTTTGAAATGATATTTTGTTGTTAAAAATGTAGATTTAATTGAATCCAACTTGACGTGTTTTAGTCTGAGCTGGACCACAACATTTTTTACCTAGTAGAATATGGAATGGTTTGAATCTGATAGGCTATGTTGGACGACTTGATTTTACATTTTTCCATCGTAATTAACTAACACAATTAATCCAGAACAAAACGTTCAATTTAATAATATCGACATATTTTTTTGTCATGACTGATTTGACACCTTTAAGCATAAATTCTTCACCAAAATACTTTTTTTTTCTCTTTCTTTTTATTTTTATGGGAGGGAGGGGTGAGTGATTGGATGCGTAAGAAGGGGGTTTGGAAATACTTGCCACTGTAAAAGAAAATGATGCTACAAGGTCATCAGTCTTAAATTAAATTATAGATATTGGGTTTAAAGCTTTTTCTTTTATGGTCTAGGGATCTGATGTATTTGAACCTTTCATGCTGTCTTTGAATGTAAGTCTATGATATGCCAAATTAAGGTACTCAAGCTTTATGAAATTCTAAATAATACTCCACCATCAGTTTCTAAATATAAGATTCCCTTGAAGTTTTTGTTTTTTTATTTTTATTTTTATTTTTATTTTTTTATTTTTTTATTTTTTAAATTTTCAATTGCATTGATTATTTTTTTAGTAAAATATTTCTTATTATGTTACCTTGTCTTTTGCAACTTGTAATACTCCCTTGGACCATATTTAGAAAACCTTATGATACATATTAAGATAAATTGTGTATATATGTGTATTTAAGATTGTTAAACAATTTAATACTAGTATTCATAATTTGGGACGAGTAATAAATATTTCAACAATTTTGCAAAAAGTTTTGTATTTAGGAACAAACAGCAATGACAACAACCAAGACTTTTACGTAGGATCGGCTATTTAGGAACAAACAAATGTGTCAATTTTATTTTTATATATATAATTTGGGACGAAATCAGTAAATATTATGATGAATTTATTAAAGTGTAAATTTGTAAAACAAAGTATTATAAAAAATGATTAATACTTTATTGGTCTCATAATATTTACCCGTATTTGACAATTTTATACATATTAATTTATCGTTATTATATATTGGTGTCATATTAATGTATTCCCAATACAATAAATATAAATTAAAAAATAATAATTAAAGAGTAGTATGAATTATATTAATTAGATGATATAATTAAAATAAAATAATTAAAGCTATATTGAAAAATAAAAGTGACAATTATTTTTCTTTTGAGACACACTTTTTGCAAATGTTACAATTATTTTGAAATACAGAAATAGTTTATTAGAATTTAGATATAGTTAAATATATATTAGAGTTAGTTTAAAGTAGTTAGGAATTAATTATGAATATATGAAAGTCGGTTATATTAGTTAAACTTAGGAATATTTAAAGAGACCATCCTAATTATTTCATATATTTTTCCCTTTCTTTCTCCTTTCTTTTTCATTCATTTTCCTTTCTCAATTTTGCCCAAAAAATAATTCAGATTTTGAGCTTTCGTATATGCCAGATCTCTTTCATTTGGAGCAGATCCGTAATTTTTTGCTTTTGTTGAAGATCTTGTATTCTTGTTGAAGATATTATGGTGGCAGAATGCTTGCTCACGAAAAACAATGGTTTTGCTTATTACCGAGTGGGAGACATTATGGTAATCAAGTATCTAATAATATTCAATGTCTTGTTCAAACGGTTGAAGTTTGATTGATTTTATGTTGTTGATTATACAATTATTGTTATTTGAAAATTCAAAGATCGAAGATAGTTTAAGATTCATGAAATGATTGATGGAAGGTTTTATTGTTAATTAACTATTATTTTTATATTGATATGTTTCATTATTATTAAATTATTTCTAATCATTGTTGACTTTCTTTCTAAGTTTTTACATTTTGATAGTAAAACAATTATATTATTTTTGTTTTTTATTTTTATTTTATATTTTATATTTTTTTCGTACTTTTATGTTGATTCTATTAGAAAGAATTTCGTAGAGCTATTAGAAAAAAATTTAAATTAGTCAAAAGTAGACTTAAGACTTCGACGAAAATTATCTATTTCGATCACTATCATTTTTTACATCAACTTTATTGTGTAGTCAGAATGATTACAACTTTGTGTTTTTTTCTCATGTTGTATTTTTTTTCTCAAGTTAAAATTGTTAATTTACTTCCTCCTTGTTAGAGTGTTAGATATATCTTATAGCTAATTTAAACTAATTAAAATTTAATTATGATTAAGTGAAAGTTGATTATCTTAATTAATCTTAAGAACATTATAAAAATGTATCATATTTTAATTGTATAATGAAAAATATTAACAATAGTTCTAGGGGTATTTGTTAATCAACTAAAAATAGTAATTTTATAATAAAAATATATTAGAAGTTGTGTTTTCAATTTTTTAAAAACTTCAAATTTGTTCTTTTCCATGCAAAATTTATAATTTTTGTTTTCTTAACAAGTATCATATACATTTGTTAGTATGGCCTAATATAACAATTCTTCATAATATAAATTTTTATTTATATTTATTTTTTGTTTTCAACCAATACTTCTCAACATTAGTACTATCAATTGTCTTAATTTATATGAAATAAGTACTTTTTGAAGATGAATTCTTCAATGGACCAACATAATATATGGTCTAATGTGGATTCGTGTTTAAAATTCAGCTAAAACTTCTAATAATTATGTACAATACTCTTTAGAAGTAGAAGTTAGCTATGATAATTTCCTTTACGTTTTGAATTGATGATATAATTGATTTTGGTTTGACACATTCATTTTTTCTTATTTTTTTACACCGATATCTATCGAGCTATTTTTTGAGTTGTCGCCAAAAAAATTCTTCTTGTTCTTAGCGTTTATTCATTTATCTATTAGAGATGAATAATTTAAGGTCATTTTTTGGCATGAGATTATCCCTCCAACTCATTTTTTTCCTTCTCCTTTTAGTTTAATAAATAGTTTTCACATGTATTTAGTTTTTTCTGTTTTAGTGTGACATTTGATTTCTAGTCTTTGAATAGTATTTTTTATTTATTCAGATTGTGATATTAATTTCGATCAAGTGTATATTCACATTCAATCAATAACTTTTACCCGGTCAACGTTACAATTCTAGAGACATGTGTATTGACACTTCAATTTTGTCATATTTACATACTTTATAACAATTGTAGACATGTTTTAGTTTTATGTTATTAATTAGAATGTTGTGAATGTATTCGCAAATTTATGTTTTTTGATTTTATTGAATTGTATTGTTCAATCAATATATTTTCTATCAATTTAAATAGATTAATATTGTTTATAGTAAAAAAAATCTATGGATATAATTCAAATAGAATAATAATCCATTCATCTCACAATAAATATTCATTTAAAAAATTATTTTATCAAATTACTAACTTTAATTGTTAGTCAATTTTTTACTATAATTAATTTAAAATATAATAATATTTTAAAAATGATATATATAATAATCATTAAAAGGTATTATAAAAAAGTAATTGATTAAAAAATAATTTTGAATAACATATTTGTTAATTTTTGTAACTAATGTAACGATAATTGTGAGACAGAAGAAATAAACTTATACTCGTGAATTTGAAACAATTTGTAAATACCCATAGTTTTCATATTCCAGGTAATAAATGTAAATACGTTGCGGCTCCACAAATCGTTGAAATCCTGTTTCATTAAGGTTTTAGACAGTGCATCAGGGGACCCATCCATCAGAGACCCTCTGTCAGTTACTATCACTAATTTATCATTCGATTCAATGGAATAAAATTCCGCGGTGTCACCGGTGGGCAGTTTTTAAAATTAGGATTTCATTCTAAAAAACAATATTAAAATGAATAAATTAATATTTAATATTTGATATTAATTATTTTATTCTTTAAAATGAAATATTAATTTAAAAGAATTCAAATCTTTAAACTTTAGTTCGTTCGTTACCTTAACTTACCGTTCCAGCCAAATCACTGGACACCGCTCTCATGTGACAACATTCATTCATCATTTACTTCCTTCCCATCATTTTGCCTCACCCACGCAAATTTACACGTGTTTTAACCACTTTTTTTTTTTTTAAAAAAAAATAATTATTTGTTTTACCTTTAACTTTTTTGAAGGCACTTCTTTACCTATAAGTTATGCATAAAAATGATGTGAGAAATCAAATAAAAGATTGAGTTATATTACCACTTCTAAAGGGTTGAACCTCATTTTTACTATAATTTTCCTTCATTCGTCCATACACTCATTTTTGCTCTCACATAATCACTAACAGTCTTCCGAAATTGTAAGGATCAAATATTTATTTTTTAAATTTTGAAGATAAATAAATAATATATTAAAATTAAAAATATTTAACAATATATATAATTTATTTGTTAGTTTATAATGTCATTTGCTTGTTTGACTAGTCAACTAACTTATTATGTAAACTAATTATTATTTAACGTAATATAAGTTAGTTTATATTTCTAATGAGTTAATTAATTATTTAACGTAATATAAGTTAGCTTCATTTTGAGTGAACATTAAGGTCGAACTAATAAAGAAGAATACAAAATTTGATAAGATAACAAACTATAAATAAATTATGGTTCTAATTCGAATTCAATATATTGTACATTTCCACTCTTTTTCTTTTCATCAAAATTAAGATCGATATAGTTCCTCTAAAGAGTTCAAATTATTTTACTAAAGAAGAACCATAAATTTTAAAATTTCCTCCCTCCGTGATTGATTTGTGATATATATATATATATATATATATATATATATATATTACAAATCATTGATAATCTAACAATTCATTGATCCTAAAATTATCAAGATAAATGATGTTATGTATGCTCAATTGATTTTTTTAGTTTTTCAGAAAAATATGATTATGAATATGATTAAGTGTTGAACATGTTTGCCTTGTATGTGATCTAATTTCATTTCTCTAAATTACTCAATCCAACCTCAAATATCTTGACTTTTCTATTAAATGTTTAAAATTGAATTATATAAAATTTAATAATGTATTTATAAGTAAAAATATATGAACTTCACTTTATAGGCCAATATCTAAAGATGAATTTAATCCGATATAAAAATTTAAGATTTTCACCTTCTCTAATATTGTGTCCACACATACAAAAATTTATAGGCCTATATTTATATTAGATAAAGCGTGATAAGTGATCTTTTAACTATTTTTAATAATTGATCGTATCAACTAATGAGAGTTGGGTCTAGCGGAAGAGGTTAGACTCTTAAAATATTTTAGACTGAGGTTTGAATTTTCACTGTAAGAGGTATCTACATTTATTGTCCTACACGCTTCAAATAAGGGGTGTTTGTGGTGCGGCATGTATCGATTTTTAGAAGAAAAAAAATCACCCGATTAAAATATTAAAATATTTGCAGTCAATTCAGTTTAAAAGACAAATAAAAAAAAGTTTTATATGATTCAATTTAAATTATTGTGATTTAAATTGAATCTATTTTCAGTTGATTAAAATTAAAATTTATAATATATTATTTTAATAATAATATTATAAAAATACATTAATATAATAAGTTTGAAACAAAATATTATATATAACGTATTAAAATTTAATATTACGGAATAACATAAATCGATTATATTTGAACTATATAAAATAGTACTTATATATCAACTTAAACAAAAAAAAATATTATTAAAAGTTAATTGAAACTAATAAATAATAGTTTAATGCAATATTTCATACTAATAAAAATAAATAAATATTAAAATCTATAAATATGATTTAATTCGATTTTTAAAATTGAATTCAAAATCTGATATAAACAATTTTTACAAAAGAAAATTTGAACTCGTCAAATAATATTCGGTTGTACGATTTTCAATTTTTTATCGTTGATCGATTTGAATATAAATATCCCCTACTTTAAATAAGATTACCTCCTATTGAATAAATCTATGAAAAAAAAAAAAAGTTAATTGAT
>JBBPBS010000968.1:28300916-28312213 GCA_037974835.1 Cicer judaicum
ATTTTAGATCTCTTGTTAAAATAAATTTTTTATGTTATTATTTTTTTTGGCATTAAGTGAGTGACTCATAAATTTAAAATTTTGTTAATTGAGATTTTTTTCTAAATGTTTTTTGAATTTTATTTTTCTCAAATTTTTTTGAGAAAAGTAAGAAAAAAATTCTTTGATAAAAAAAGTTTTGAATAAAAAAACTATGAATTAATTTTTATCGGAAAATATTGAAGAAAATTTCAAAAAAATTTATAAAAAAAAATAATTTTTTGAAAAAGTGAGTCCTTATACCTCACTAAGTCCACTAAATTTTATTGGTTTTTTAGTTTTTGGGCCTTTGTTAAATATAAAATTTTTTAGTCCCTTCAACATATGTGATAAAATAAATAATTAATGTATTTGTGAAATTGACTGCTTTAAGGGGAGGGAGAGTGCATCTCGTAATTTATGTTTATGTTTTTTTTATCTCAAACCATCTATTGTCTTTTACTATTGTAATCATTGTTGATAATTTATCACTATTACCATAATCATTTTAGATAAATATTAATGTTATTAAAATCATTATAATTTAATAGTATTTAAATTATTTTAAAATAAATAAAATTTAATATTAATATCATTTTTATTTTTTTATATATGATTTTTAAAAAAAATTAGAGAATTTAAAATGAGACTGAATATAAAGAGTTGTTCAATTCAAATAAAATAAAAATTAAAAACAACTCAGATAGAGAAGTCTTAAACTTCTTATATGTCAATCATTAAACAATTAGGCCCACAAATATTTTATGGAAGTTGAGTTCAAAAAACGTTATAGATAACATTTGAAATATAACTACCATATACTTTATTTTTGAAATTTTCGGTTAGAATTTTTTTTTTAAAAATAAAATATTTTTTTTTGAAAATTTAGAAATATAAGGTATAATTAAGATATCTGAATTTATTTTAACTTTTATTATTTATTTAAGGATATTTTAGTATAAATGAAGGGGGTACAAGTTAAATTATAAGGGTGCAAAATCCAATTTTTCAGTATATTACTCAAGTTTTGTTAATTTTTGTAAAGTATTATAAGGCCCAAAACTATTTAGAAAAAAGTGTTTACTCGGTATTATAAGGTCTATAAATAATAAAGTAGATTTTCCAGATGGTTGATGTTATTTACATGTTTTTGATATTATTTACAATTTAAATAAAATAATAAATTTTTTGAATTTTTTATAATTCTTTCTATTAGAAATCAAATTTTTAAAATTTAAAAATGTACATGTTCAAAATATTTAAATTTTATTAAGTCTATTATCTTTTCATTTACAAATACGGTGAGAATTTTAGAGGAAAACTTGTGTAGTTACTCACATTTTCGTAAAGTTGGTGTTCCCAAATTACATTACAATACATAGTTTGCTAAAAAAATCATAGTTAATTTAATTTCTTGGTTAATTACAACTAGTTAACGGTTAGTTTAATTAGTTAAAAAATCTATTTAAGTTGGAGCATGTATAAATGTGATTCATGTAGTTTTGACAATTTTATCTTATTTAGATGTCGTACTTTTTTTCAATCTCTTTCATCTTTATCTTAGTTATAGAAGATGTGTGATTTATTTACATAAATTTTTAGTCTAAAATCATTTCTCTATATCATTTTCATTCTATCATTTTATCTTAATAATTAATATTCAGGTAGATTTATTTTTTCATTCTATTTTTTTGTTATTTCGTCAATTTAGTGAGAAATTATTTCATTTTCCGTAATTCAAGTTCAAATATTATAAAACAGAGATTGTCTAATATGTTCTGGTCAAATATTGTACTCATAATTCATTATTTTATTATTATTATTATTATTATTTTTAAATTATAAATTCAATTTTTAGTTTATTTTCAGATTATTTTATGAGAGGTTTATGTTTTTTTTGAAACAGCTAAATAAATATCTATTAAAACGTATTCATAGTACAAGAATTACTACAAAATAAAATTAAAGATTACAAAATATTCAAATGTTAAATTAACGCTATAAAAATAACCAAAATGACACCTAAATCGAAACACAGTGACAAAACACACTACATTCTACAAGCATAAAACACAACTATATAGTCTTAAACTGGACAATAGATGTAACCAGCAAGAAAAAAAGTCATACACAAAGCTTACGTCTTTTACTTTAATCCACTAATGAGAAATCCACTTAATATTTTCAACCATCATGAAATTATTGAACCTTGATCGATAAAACTAACAAAATTGCGAGCATAGTTCGACTAATCCCTAAACATTTGAGGAGATACCAAAAAGTATATGAGAGGTCCATATTAATCGGATATACCCATAAGATATATGAGATTTTTTTTCCTTTCCTTTTTAAAAATAATTCCAACCTACCAATTTTTTCAAACTAAACACCCAAATATCTCTTATTTTATGCAAAAGGAAAGTCAACCGAGTGATACAGTACAACCCATTTAACACATAGGTTTTTTTGTTTGTTATTTAAATAGGGAGTAATTGGTCGTATGCAACCTTCTGCTTCATATTTTTTTTTTATATTATATAATAAAAAGTATTAAACAATAATTAAAAATACTATTTATTAACTCAAATAATACAAACTTCATTAAAAATTGTATGTAATAAATAAATAAAAATGTGGAGATTGAGTAGAAATATCACCAACATTCAAATAATGTTCTGAATTATCATCAAATAATCTATATAGTATGTTAGACACTTTATTTCTAGAATTTATTTTAGTTATAATTTATTTTTAGAATTTATTTTAATTATAATGCGAATACTATGTATATGAAATTTTTTAAATTGAAAAGATACTCATACACCAATATTGGAAATTTGGCACCATGTTTAAATTCGATTTTGATTTTTATATTATTATTTTCTCTCTTCAAATCAAATTAACACTAATTTTAAATGTATTTTGTACGATATTCAAAATACAGTATTTAAATTTTATATTAAAGTAACATTTTACTTTTTTAATTATTTGTATTTAAGATTATGATATATTATATGTTCTTCGTATCTTTCCTCCCATTTTAGAAAAAGTTGAAGTTTGGTTCATGACTAGCTAACTTTCTTTTCTATTTAGTAAGAACATAACTTATAAATAAACGAGATATGTAAGATTTTCTTGAAAATTTACTAATTAAAAAATAAACAATTTTGATTTTATTAAAAAAACGTAATATTATTTTCAAGCTTGAAAGTTAGTCTAGGTGATTGAATAAAAACACTAATAAATAATGATTCTTTTAGTTTTAAGTGATTATGCAAATAAATGAATTTTGTTTTTTGGTTGTGCATTCTTTAATTACTCAAAAAAACATTAAATAGGAAGTAAGAATTTTGAGAAATCAAGATCCAAAGAAAAAACAAGTTAAGATAAAGTGTAGATGAATTATAAGTAGAAATAAAATTTTGATTGATTGAAGTATGTTTAAAATAATTAAAACGAGTATGTATAGACCAGAAATGATAGTTTAACTCAGTCATGGTCATGGTTAACTAAAAAATCGTACTCTAATTGTTTTTCCTATGTTAAACTCTTGTATGGTTATGTTTGAGATTGTGGTAAGCCATTACTTGCCCAACATTCTTACGATTTACAATTGACAGCACATTCTTTTGATCTACTCATAGTATTTTTTGAAAATTGTCAGCACATGATTAGGGATGGGAATAGACTAGGCCGTCCGTAGGGGTCTATGGTCTGACCTACTTATAGTCTAGCATATTTAATAAAAAGGCTAGACTCAGACTGTTTTTAAAGCCTATTTATTTAAATAGGTCAGACTCAGACTTATAAAAAATCCTATTAGGCCTGACAGGTCGGCCTATATATATTTATTATTTGTTAATATTATTTTTTATTATTATATTAATAATATTATTTTCTATTTTAAATTATATCAATTAGGTAATCACTTAGTAATCATTACATATTCAGTAGTCGTTCCATATTCGGTAGCAGTTTTATATTTGATAGTCGTTTCATATTCGATAACAATTCAATTAGTCAATCACTCAGTAGTTGTTCTTTATTTGTTTAAGGAGTAATAATGGTTGCGTTTAAAAAGGCTTCTAGGCCAGGCCAGATTATTAAAAAGGTCAGGTCGAAAAAAAAGCTTATGATAGACCGTAGACCGAAAAAATAAATAGTAGGTGAGACTCAGACCTTTCAAAACCTAGTCTGACCTATTCCCACCCCTACTCGTGATTGCGTCTTTTTTATTTATTTATGTAATTAAAACATATCAGAAAAATAAATACAAATATCAAATTATCAACTAATATGTATTTGAATTTTCTTTTACATGTAATCGCTTACTGTATATGATCATGACTTATATTTACTTCGGCTAAATTTAAATTCAGCTATTTAATGTTCTCGGTTAAAAAATTAAAATATATTTTGATAAAAAAAAATTAAGATGAAGAGAAGTCATATCAGTTGAAAATTCGAAATTTTTTATAAGTTATTAAATATTTACAAATAATTTGTATATTTGTCCCTCCAATAACAAAAATAAATATTAAATATACAATCTACAAATTTAATATTTATATTTTTATTATGAAAATAATAAATAAATATGTTTAACGATGCATCATATGAGTTGAGTTTATTAAAATAAGTGACAATTTTGTTTTGTCCTTATATAATATACTATAATTTCCTTTTTAGTATTAGAGTGCGTAGAATAGACCAAAATAGAAAGAAAAGTTAAAAAAAGTGTACCAAATAAACACGCAGAAGATAATAATATAATAATTTATGAGAGAAAATAATAATAAGTGGTAAGAATTAAAAAAGAAAGCAAGTTGGGCCACTAGTATATTGGGATATGTGGAAATTAAAATAAATAAATGTGGGGCCACGTGAAAAAGACAAGTGTTCAGGTACGTGATCAGGTTCATGCATGGTTACAAGTTCAACGATAACTGGCCCATACCATGAATCAACTTCACAATTCTCTGAATCACTAAACCGATTCCAATTTCTAAACCCAATAAAACTTTCCCTCTTTTGCAAATGTACCTTCACCAATATTACAACTTCAATATTCATACGTCTTTCACTTTTTTCTTTTCCTCATTAATTTCGATTATCTATCTATCTATCTTTAATCGGTTAACCAAATTATCCTATATCCTATTATTAGTTGTTAAACGTTCTCTCTCGGTGCGTGCCAAACGGTTATATTCTTAAATCATCCGATAATATCTATTTATAATTATTCTGTCACCACCTTTATTAACTTTTCTTATACATATTCATTGAACTTCTTTTTCTTCATAAAATTCAATAACTTTATTTAAGCAGACAATAATGACTCACATCGCATATAGCATACTACTTGTATATGTAACATAATAATTCACATCATCAAAATTCAAATCAGAGAAATAGGAAAGAATATATCAAATATGGTGTTGACACTCATTAGTATATATTCTCCTAAACAAATGTACAAAATATCTAACCAAAAAAATAATAGCAGTTATATTTTCTATTTTTGGGTTTTATTTTCCCATTCTTCCGATATATATATTTATGGTTTTAACATTCTAATTTCTTAAGATTCTAACAATTCAGAGATTGGTTGAAAGATAAATAAATGTTGGCAAAAAATTATTCTAAATGGAATTCAAGCTCAAATTCTCTTGACCAATTTGTCTTTAATTGAAGTTAATACTCCAGTTGAGTTCAGTTAATTGTTTCTTCGGATTATACAATATCTAAGATGGATGTGTTCACTACATACGTGTATTAAAATTGAAACTACATACATAGCAAGAACAAAGACATGAACACATTGAAAGAAAGAAACTAATCTGTGTAACATTTTTTTCTTATGAAAGTCGTGTGTATGATGACATCTCTACGTGGAAAATTGCTAGCAAGTGAGAATCAAAGAGTACTTTTGTTTGTGTTCTATAATTCTACCAAGAACAAGAATGTGACTTGAAAAATAACTTTTAATTACTAGATGCTGTAGTGTTTTTTTAACTTGCACCAATTCATGTTCACAGGACACTATTTCCCTGCATCAGAATTCTTCTGAGTTCACTAGCAATTCCTTGCAACAAAACCGGTTTTCGGATTACTCCATTAACACCAATCTCCATGCACTTTTCCCACAAATCTTCTTCGGCACTTGCGGTCAATGCAACAATCATTGGCCTATTTCCGCTTTTAAATTTCCGAATCCTAGCGGCGACTTCGAAGCCGTCTATATCAGGCATTTGGAGATCCAAAAGCACAACTTGAATGGAAGATCCAGCAGGTCCAATGAAGGTAAGGCATTCGAATCCGGAAGAAGCAGACGTCACGGCACAACCTAGTTTCTGAAGCAATTTTTGTGTCACTGCTCTATTTACATCGTCGTGGTCAACTAACAGAACTTGCAGACCTCTCAACATTGAATTGGAATAGGTGTGTTCTGATGGCTCTCCGGGTTCGGAGATGGCTATTGCAATGGACGGTCGTAATTGAAACCGAAGAAGAAGTGTCATGCTTTGCGGAATACCATGAGTATATGGTACCAACCATAAGTTCCCTTGCATCAACTGCAATTAACATAGTGAACAGAAAGTCAGAAAATAAGTAATCCACTCGAGGCGTGAAATTTAACAGTACAATTCAAAGCTTGGCTCCTATACAAATTGAAAGAATACACACCTACTCATATAATAATGAATTAAAGAACTAATCAAGGACATGAAGAAGAAAATTAATTACAGCCAAAATATTTAATACACTACCAAATATACTTAACACGCATTACTTCTAATCTCGTAGAGATACACCTATTCCCAATTAAATGGGATTCTAAATCATGTCACAGGTCAGTAAAACACATCGTTTCAATTAAAACGTAATCTCGATTTTGAAACGTATTCCGATATTAAAGTAAAACAAACAAGTAAAAATAATGAATAGTCCAATGAAAAGAACCAAGTTCAGTTATCTATGTCAGACAAGCTAAGAAAAGTGTCGGTAAACATCCATCCTGGTGAATCATCTAGATGCTGGTAAATGAAAATTTAGCAAAGTCCTTTAATACTGAAGGAGTGCAGAAAAGATATATGAAGCACATGACTGAAGAATCAAGATGCAAATGAATACTTTGATGATGCACTTATTATCCATGAACACATATAAACAGACTATGTAACTCACCTGAACTATCCTCTTGCAAATACTAAAGCTCAATCTGCCCTCATACCTATCACTGGTATATTTCCTACCCTCGAGTCCCGAGGAAACGGAGCTCCCAACTTCAGAATCACTACTGTTGTTGATCCCTATCTCGAATCTAATATTTACATCACCACTAGATGAGCTAGGTCTCCAGGTTGCCCACCCTTTGTCGTTCCTCCCTTGACTTCCAGCATCTGCCGAAACCCGAAATACAAGGATCCCCCCTTCCCCATGGTTGCAATCAAGTAGATTCCCGACCATATGCAAAATCACCTGAAACACTCTCCTCTCATCACCCATAACATTGTTGGGTAAAGACTTATCGACGTCGACCATAAAACCTAAGCCCTTATAAACACACATACATTTGGCAAGACAAGCTGCTTCTTTTATCATGGAATGTAACCCGAAAGACCTTATCTCCAAAGGAAACCTTCCATCGTCTTTTGCAGAGCTATCCATGGCATCGTTTATCAAGTTTGAAAGAACATTGCTCGTACTTAGCATTGAATCTACAATAAGTTTCTGTTCATTCTTTAAATTATCATCTTGTATCATTGAAAGCAATCCCAAAATTGAGTGCATAGGTCTCCTCATACCATCACTCATGACTTTCTGAAACGAGTTTCTTGCCTGGCTTGCCATCATAGCGTTCCTTCTTGCCTGTTGCAAAGCTCGGTTGCGCTCCTCCAACTTCTCTCTCATAAGTTGTGACTCTTCAAGAATAGCAGCATGGGATAGAGCGACGGCGACCTGATCAGCAACTACCTTAATTATCTCCAGCTCCTGATTACTCCATGATCTAGGTTCTCCGGCTGGAAGAATCAAGACCAATATTGCATAACACGCCTGAGTTAACTCAGGCGTTCCTCCTTTGAAATTACAAACCCGTAGCATTGGCATTCGGATTGCAGCAACAGGTCCCGCATCCGTAGAAACTCCACAACTGGCAACAGCAAGTGCTGAATCAGAGCTAAGTATATTCACTCCATTGCTTCCCTTAATTCTTACAACATCCGAATCAGTAATAGGTATAGAAAAATTAAAATTCCTTCCGTTCAATTCATGAGTGAGATTCATCACCGTTTTTTCTTCATTAGGCATCCACACAGCACAATTTTGCAAGCCTAGTGTTTTAGACAGCTCCACCAAAGTGGTGTACAGAATCGTATGTCTATCCAGCGACTTTCGAATCTCTTGAGTAAGCATTCTTACATGCACTGCAGCCTCCTTTTGCTTCATAATAAGACCAACCTCGCGTCCAAGATCCCATGTCTTTTTCCTGAGCATGAATTCCCTGACCTTCACTTTGAGAAGTAAAGGAATCAAAGTAACAAGCGTAATAGCAGTGGCACAAGATACCAAGGCAGTAAGAATCTTAAAGACGGTAAGTGCCACCATAAGCTGAAAAGTGTGAGGACCATAAGTCCAACCATTCAACAAATGTGTCAATCCACATAGGACTATAAAAGCAATGAACTGAACAAGGACCCATTTGAACGGGACGTTCGAGCAACTGACGAAATAAAGCAGCTCAATAGGGATGGAGAAGTAGGCCACAGCAATCAAGAAATCTCCAACTCTTTGACACTCCAAAATGCTCTCTATAGTCCACAAGCTGGCCTCATCGTCGCAATTACATCTAGGATATCCATTATCTGTTGTTGCAGATACACACAAGAGGATAGAGGTAATCAACAGCACAAATACTATTGCTTTTACCATTGATCCAATTCAATATGCTGTTGACTCTTCAATCCA
The DNA here is from genome assembly GCA_037974835.1 of Cicer judaicum. NCBI lineage: Eukaryota > Viridiplantae > Streptophyta > Magnoliopsida > Fabales > Fabaceae > Cicer > Cicer judaicum. The sequence goes on from JBBPBS010000968.1 coordinate 28,309,905, forward strand.
TCTAAGGATATACAAATTATTGGGCCATAGTCATACCCCAAGATAACTAAGTTACAAAACAAGAAAAGTCTTGATCAAATTCTACCAGTCTTGCCCTGTCAACAGTTCAAACAAAATTGAAAACTCAGTAAGATCCAAACCAAATAATAATACTAATAACAATATGAAATCCTAAACAAAACAACTTTTTATACCATACAAATCTATTATTTTTCCCCAAATTAAACGACCTAAACTATTCCAATCTTATAATTTAAGTTTAAACTTGTTTCAGTCAGCATAGCCCTAGGGTGTAGAGTACAATAAATCAATGAATAAGACAGTACCAGCCGATGCAGAGGATATAACCATCATCTACCTAAATGAAAAATAAAGCACAGACATATGATATACTAAAAAAAAAGAAAGAAAAGGAAAATCCAAGATATACTAAACCTGAGGGAAAGCAAATCCAAAGAATATTATTAAAAAAATCAAAGTCCAACAATTACATGTTTAATACTCCCCTTTACACCCACCTAAAAAAAATTAACAATAAAACAAAAAACCAAGTAATGCAGACCAAAAAATTAAATAGTACCTGAAAACATAAAGCCTCTTATAGCAACCAAATATTCCACCCACCTTCATCAGATCTTAACAAAACCTTATAAAAAAATGCATTACCAACTACACATTAACCAAATCTCCTCCACTTTCTTCAGCATCAAAATCAAAACAACCCATCACCAAAGTTCATTACTTTATGCACTTTCAATCAACAAATTTGAACAAACTGCACCCATTTCGTAGTCATTGGAAAAGAACAAGTAGAAGAAGCACTAAATCCCAATACACAAATAAAATAAAATAAAGATTTTTACTGTTTAACAGATTCCGTGGCAAGAAACCGGGTGCGACCCTTTGTTGGAAAAGGTCTCATGAGGTTAATTTAGACAGCAAAAAAAATAATGAGGGAAAAAAACACAGTCCCTACAGCACAACCAGATGAAGAAAAAAATGGAGTATTTTAGAGAGAGAGAATCTTTGAAGGTTTAGAGCGATTAGTGTGTAATTTGCAATGCGGAATAAAAAACCACGTATGATGGGAAAAAATAAGAGAGAGAAAGCGCCGTTGTTTCGTGGGAGAAAGAGAGAAAAGGGTGAGTTGTATTTAGAAGAGAGGTAGGAAGAGGAGAGAGAAAGTGGGACCCACGTTCTTATATGAAGAGAACTTAGACGCTTTTGTGTTTTTTGTTTTATATATTATTTATTATTTATTCAAGTCTCTTTCCTTTTCAGTTTCCCTGATTTGTTTATGTGTGTGCGTTATTTATTTAATAGAATATAAAAAAAAAAAGATTTAAAAAAAGAAAATAAAAATTCCTTAGAAATCTCCGTTCAATGTTCGATCTTCTCGTGTCAGAAGGCGGAGTTGTTTCCCATCCCTTTGAAGTTTCTCTTTCTATCTCTAAAAAAAGCTAAAGATATTAGGATATTTATTGGGTGCTACGTCGTTTGGTTAGCACCACAACAAAGTCCAAGTGTGTTTGATGTGTTGTGTCTATACTCTCGGGGATGTCCCCTTGCCCCTTTCTAATTCGGGAGCGCACACAGATTTTTCATTGCTGGTATCTAATACTCTATCCCTTTCAAATTTTTATCACTATTCATTCAACATTCATTTTTCCTTTAGTTTTTTCTATAATTATTAATAGATAGTTTTTTTTTTTTAATTTTTCTCTCCAATTTTAAATATAAATAAAAATATGGTTGAAGAAAGTTGATTAAATTTTGAGTTAAATAGATCTATTTTTATTGATTATATTTGAGATTTTAAAATAGTGGTTGTGGTTATATAAATGATAAAGAGGTTGGACGATTAAATGTAAGATAAATGATTAAATAATTGTTTATATACTTATATGGAGATAATTTTATTAATAATATGAAGATTTTTTCTAGGTTGCTCCTCAAAGTTGTGGGTAAATTACCCATAATAATGATGTGACATCGATTAAAATTAAAATTATTAAAATTAAATGTATTAAATAATTAGTTATTCTATCAAAATATGAATAATATAAATGAGAAAATTAACTATTGTGTCAAATTAGATTTATGATATGAATGACATATATATTTAGGTTATTTCTTAAGCTTTTGATACTTAAAAAATTTATATTTGAATTTATTAGTTGTTAAAAAGTTATAAATGTCTGTAATATTTTAAATATATTTAAAAAAGCATCATTCAAAAATTGAAATGATTCACGTAAAGATACTTAGATTTTTTTTAAATAAATAAATAAATTTTATAAAGATTAAGT
>JBBPBS010000968.1:28313524-28332481 GCA_037974835.1 Cicer judaicum
ATATATATATATATATATATATACTTGTTTTTCATAGGTCTAATATTTTAATTTGATTAAATATTATTCTATAATCTTTTTACTAGAGACATTTGAATAAATAAAAATTAATGTATTTGATTTTGAATATAAATTAAGTATATCAATTTATATTGATCAAGATATATGTAATAAAAAAGACTACCGATAGTATTATTTACAATATTTTATGAGTTGAATTTAAAAAACTTATGTATCGTATTTTAATTAATTTTTAATTTTACTTAATTTTTTTTTATAGTAAAAAATTAAAAAATTGTCACGGATATGAGCTCCAAAAAATATACTATGTCAAATTTAACTTTTATAGCACACATAACTTAGCGTTTCAGTTATAAACATATAAGCTTAAAACGCATCGTCTATAATATAAGCGCTATTAAATGTGACACATGTGTTAATGATAGGGTTCTTTGTGTAAGTGCTACTAAGAATTAACGTTCACCATCACTCAAATGTTGTTTTCAATATTAACGTGCGCTAACATCCAATGACCTCAAACTCAAATTCGATTGTTGTTTCAATCCAACTTTGATCACCTCCATCGTATTCAAAATCAATTGTCTCGATTGTTCTCACATTCAAACTCATCAACCATTCAAAATTCATTGTCTCTTTCAACCTAATCACATATGTCATCAATTAACGCCCACCGTCATCAATTTGTTCATCTCCACCATCATCAAATCTGACATTACTTTCCATTTGCTTACTCCTATGATTGTTGATGTTGCTAGACAATCTCATGTTTATTTTCACATGCATGTCTTATGGTTGAGGGAAAAAATAATAGTACATATGTTAGCGATGAATGGAGCTGATTGGAGAATTGCATGATATTTTGAAAGGATATTATGTTAGATAACATGTTGTTTTAATACTCTTAAGAATAAAAAAGACTTTATAATAGAAAGATTTATATATAATTTTTGTATGAATGACACTCTCTTGATTTTTATATGAAATTTTTTTATATATTTTTTGTATTTGATTTATTTTGATTTCCATTTATTTTAGGTTTATATATTTATATGACTATTTTTAAGGTTTACAACTATGATTCTTTTGATTTGTCTTTTGTTTTTTATGTTTCACGGTTTGGATTAGATGTAAATATTTTTTTTATAAGTATCATGACTAGTTTTGTTTTCGTTCTTTTAATATTACAATGAACTATTTAATATCTAACTATAATAAGTTCATGAAATTATGGATTAAATATAGATGTCTGCTAATCGATTGTCAAAGTAATATGAAAATAGAGTGGAAGAATTTGTTAGATTTGTTGTTGTTTATGCAGAAAATCCTAGTAAAATCATCACAAACTCAACAAAGTGTAGTATAAATATGAACATTAGATTTTAGCATCACAACCTCAACAAATATTTTATGTCACTAATCATGCCAATGAAAATTGGTTAATATTTGTGCTTCTAACTAACAAAATAAATCATCACTGCAAGCAAAAAAGTGAAGAGATATATACTAAATATGATAATTTCTCTAATACACCACAATCGCTTGAAATTGATTCAACTATAAATGACATTCTCTATATGAGTAGTGACTACAATGAAGGGATTTTGATCAATGAAAATCAAGAAGAAAGATAAGCTAGTACTTGCACCTTACAATATAGGGTGGAGTTTCTTTTAAAAGAAATTATTTATAATGACAATATATTGAAAATAAATTTTAAATAAATCTAAAATATTTAAATATTAAATGTAGGTTAAGATATTGGGTCTTGATTGCCATCAATCTCATGGTTGATATAATATACTACTTGAATTCGTTGAATGGTGAGTCTTAAAATGACCTAAACACTGTTTCTATGTTCAACATGTAAATATTTATGTTTTTATTTAAATACTCATTTAAAGTTAATTTTATTTTAATATAACTTTAAAAATTTATCATGCTCACAGGAGAATTAGAGGAGTTACAGTAATTAAGTCGAAATATAATTACATCGCATTAAATAAAATAAAGGTATTTTTCTGACTACAATTGTGTTACGTACTATAAACAGAACTTAAATAAGGACAAAGAGAATTGAGCAAGTTATATAGTCCATAACTTTTGAGGTTAGATTTTAAATTTTTCTTAAATGATTGAGTTATTAGATTTTGATTTAAATTTTGTTGAGTTATTTATCGTTTGTTAAGTTTTTTTTTTTTATGCTGAATACATGATAAAAACTAAGTGAGAAAACCATTATCAAAGTTGATAAAAAAAATATTTATCAAATATTAATATTGTTTTAATGGGCATATATATAGTTGATTGAGTGCAAGGCTTTATGAGACATTTACATTGTCTTTGTACATAGGCTGTGTACAGTTCTATTGCTATAATTGATTTGTTTTAAAATTGATAGACAATTTTGGATGAGGAGAAAAGGTTTCTAAATTTGACAATCTTGTTTTTTGTGTACTTTATTCATCTTAGCTATAAAAATTTATTTATTAAAAAATTAAATTAAATATTATAATAACATTTATTATAACAGAAATGCTATCAAAAAAACTTTTTAAAATTCAATTTTATATTAAACTATAATAATACATATTTATAATGATTTAATCATTTATATATATATATATAAACAATTATTAAGTTTTAATAAACGCTATAAAATTGTGGTTATTTTAATGGCGCTTAAAATGTTACGAAAGAACAAAATAAACCTTATAAAAAAAGCTTTTTGTGGCATAGTATGAGAATAAGCGTTGAAGTCGCTGTCCACACAAGACGGAGTCCGAGTAGGAAAATTAATTCCAAAGTCGAAACGCGATTATAGAGAAGAACAGTATAATACCTTACCCATACACTGCTCATTCCTCGTACTCGTCGGATGTATGGGATGCTCTATTAAAGCTCCATACACTCACTAAATTATCTAATAACAATTTCAAACACAATCTACTATATATCTACTTTTAAATACGATATATATCTACTTTTGTTTTTTAAGAAATAATATTTTTTTAAGTCTCTTTTAATATATATAATAAATTTGATATCTTCTGCATACAATTTTAAAAATTAATTTTCAAATTGAGTTATTAAAATTGAGAATTAAAATTGAGTTATTACAATATAGAATAAAATTAATTTTTACGTCTCTTTTAATATATATAATAAATATTATTTTCAAATTGAGTTATTACAATTCTAATAACTTTTTTTAAATTAATTAAAAAATATTTTTACTTTTATTTTTATTTTTCTCACATCAACACTATAATCCACATATCATAATTGTAATGAGCATATAATATTTTTTAATAGAACTAACATAAATTGATATTTTTATAAATAAACAATAACAAAAAGACTTAGTTACAAACTTTATACCACTTAAATGATCTACTTAAAAAAATTATATAAAAGATTTATCCAAAAACTAAATCAAAAACTAAAAAATTATAAATGTAATTTTATGAAAAATAAAATAAAAAAGTATTCACCGACATTAACTATATTTTACCCTAGTGTTAGGTTACATATCTTTATAGTAAATGGTGTTATGATTGAACATTTTATAGTAAAATAAATTTATACTAATTAACTTTGAACATTTTATAGAAAAATAAATTTATACCAATTACTTTTTTGCTCCATGTGATGTTTGTTAGCTGATACTAGACACATCAGTTGTGCAATGCACGTGGGAATTACATACTTTGGAGTCGGAGATTTAAAATTTTCGTTAAAATGATTTTTTTAATAGAAACCAACTAATTGTATATCATTCAATAAAAGTTTTGCTAACAAAAAAATCAATTGAAAATTAAACAATATAATGTAAAATAGAATTAAAATTTTGGGGACTAGCAAAGAAACAAAATGAGTGTGTTAGTGAGCTACACGATTAACTTTTCTCCAAATATTGCAACTAACTATTAAGTTCTTATTGTGTTTAATACTTTCTTGACAACTTCTAAGGATGTCTCCAAACTTATAATTTTTGTGAATTTTGTCATTTACGTCGTCTACAACCACCTCACAATCAGATTTAATGACAGCATTTCTAATCTTGAGTTGGTTCAATCTTGTTAAAGCCACAACAACTCCATAAACTCTAGTCTTTCACCTCCGGAGTGCCAATTTTTCAATAAAATCCACGACAAGTAGTTTAAATGAATATTTTGATTACCGATTAATTAATAGATATATGACACGAATGTATAGTATCCATACTCGATATTAAATTAATAAAATTAATACATTATAATACTTTTTGTTTTAATTATGATGAAATTTTGTGATATATTATTTTTTTTATGAAAACGAAATTGATCAATATCATCAAAAATTTAAACACTAAATTGTAAAATTTTGAGTTTGAATTCGGAACATAATATTAAAATTAATAATTTTGAAATTTTTTATTTGAGTTAAAAGTTAAGAATATTTTGTTATATATTTATTTATGTTTTAATATTTTTTTGTGTTTGATAACTTAAGAGTAAAAATTCTACATAATAATGGAAAAAAATATTATTCATAAACGATATTTTAATTTTAAAGATAATATGCATTAATATTCACCAATACGCAGTAAATATTTAATATTCCATCAAATATTCGTTAAATAGGTAGTCACACGAATATAAATACAGTAGATATATAATTTTTATTCGAGTAGAATATATAACAGATAAATACTATTTATACATATATCATGTTGCTCTCCTCATTCTTTGTATTCCCTGCATTTGCCCTTCAACCGGACATACCCATCGCGTGCCATGTTGCTGCAGGTCTCAGTTCAGGGTGATTTTGTATTTCATGTTTTAAATTTTTTGAATCCAAATCTAGTTTCAATTATGAATTTCTGGTTTGATTTGAATTTTTTAGTTAAATCACTTTTTTATATTACATCGTTTTAATGTGATTTACCCGTATAAAAAAATATTTGACACGTTTTTTTGACAAAAAGTAATGATACGTTAATAAATAAAAATGACAAAAAATAATTAAATCTAGAAATATAAAAAAAAAAAAGACAAAAAAATAATTAAATCTAGTAGACCAATAATTTATATTTGAGTCATCATCGAATAGGTATTGAGAAAGTTATATTGGCAATACTCATAATTTCTCTCACTTGTGAGCGACTATTGAGAGATCCATATTGATAACACTCATGATTTTTTTTTACTTGTTAATTTCATTATTTCTATTGAAACTCACAATAACTTTTTTCTAATTACATCCATTTAATTTCCAGTTACACCCCTTAACACAAATAATAATAATTCTCAAAATGTCCTTTTTTTTTATATTTATTTTCTAAATACTATTTTTTTTTTTATTTTCGTAATCTTTATTTTCACTACAATCTTTTTCATCTTATGTCAAAATAAGAATTTTTTTTATCAAAAGTCTTAACAAACTTCAGCAAAATCTTATGTTGTATAGATAAGTGACAACTTGAATGATTTATGTTGTCTTACTTTGAAAATTACAAACAAACTTAGTTTAAATATATTTATGCAAATTTAGATTAAGTAAATTTATGTCAACTCAATTTAATTATGTTTATGTAAATTAAGTATATGTAGATTATAAATTTTTACATTTTAAGTAAACTTAATTCAATTAATTCAAGTACGTTTAACAAATTTAGTTCACACATCTCTTATAAATTCTAAGTTTTTAGACATTATTCAAATTTAGCTCAAATATATATGTTTATGCAAACTCGATTGAAGTAGATTTCCGTCAACTGACTCAAGTTCCTTAACGTAAGATTTGAAAATTTGTGGGGTCATGATAATTTGATCAATTTGAGTTTTTAAAAACCCCACATATGAAAATTGACATCATCTAGACAAGGTAGTATAATATTTATCCCCATACTTGTGTTTCAAAAGGATGATTTTAGACACGTAAGTGCTTGTACTCGAACTCAAAACCTACAATTTGACAATTCTATTAAAATACAATCTAAAAACATTTCAAATAAACTCTAAAATATTACAGGATGATAGTATTTAGCTAAATAAAAGTATCCAAAGTATAAAAAATAAGTATATACTACACTAAACACAAATAAAATAAAATCACAAAATTGTATTTATATATATATATATATATATATATATAAAATAAATTTACATATTTTTCATTAATTTTTGTAAATCTCATATAAATTCAATAAAATCTATATAAATTTTAATCAATTAAAAAAATCATTAGAAAATATATATTAAACACTGTATTACTAATATTATTGAATTTCCTAATATCAATGGATGTTTGTTTTGAAATTTAGCTTAATTATTTGGTGCTTGGATTGGATCTAGTGGGTGGCACCAAGCACCATGTACGACGTCAGACTTAGAAAAACCTCTTTTATCTTTGTCTCATAATTACTTTATAGTTATTGGTCAAGGATTGAGGGGCCCTTTGCTTCTTCTAAGTTATTAACTAGTCTTTGCTCAATACATTGCATTTTATTTTTAATTGCATATTTGTTGTGACTCCTTTGAACACTTCTAAATGCCTTGTCGTTCATTTTATTCCTTGTTTGAAATCATCTTTTCTAAAACCCAATATTCTAATTTTTGACTTATTGGGTAAAGAACATATTCTTTTTCAGATTTGAGCTTGATCTTTCCATCATGGGTGAGATTTCAAGCCATTTTGGATATTTTAAGACATACATATACATAGTGGGCTCAAAATCATTTTCATATTCATATATTATATTATGCACCTAGCTACTAGATCACAATCAATATTATAGGTTGTCGAAGTCCATTACTATGCATGGTTTATAACCACACCCAAACCCAATTGTACTAAGGCAAATCATTATAAATGAATTTACACTAAAAATCCCTTATAGTAAGTAGTATACATAAAAAATATATAATTTATATATTTATTTTTATTTATATATATTATAATAATTATTAATTAAAGTTTAAATTTGCACTCCTGAGCTCAAGTCTTTCATTTGCCATTACATTCTATAACTATGACTGAAAAATTATAAATTTCATAATCTTACAATTCAATTTTAACTAATTAGACTAACTATGATTTGAAAATATAATTTCGATGATCCAACAGTTAGATATAACCTAATTACATTAACAATTACACATAAATGTTAACTTAGATTATTCAACGGTTCAATATTAACTGATTAGATTGATTATGACTTATAAATTTTAATTTTGTTCATCCAACAACTAAAGCCTAATTAAATAAATTAAATATAACTTAGAAATTTTATTTTTGATGATCCAACGATTCAATATAACTTAATTACATAAACAATGACTTAGAAATTTTAATTTTAATGAATCAGATGTTCAATCTTAACTAATTAGATTGACTAAGACTTAGAAATTATAATTTCGATGATTTAACGGTTCAGTGTAATGATCCAACAATTCAATCTAATTAGGTTAGATTGAACCGTTGGATCATCAAAATTATAATTTCTAAGTTATTATTTGTGCAATTATGTTAGATGAATTGTTGAATGATCAAAATTATAATTTATAAATTTTGGTCAGTCTAATTAATTAAGATTGAGTGTTGGTTCATATAAATGAGAATTTCTAAGTGTTATTGTAATTAGGTTAGATCTAACAATGCAATCAATAAATTATAATTTATAAGTCATATTCGGTCTAATTAATTAGTTAATTTGGAATTGTTAGATCATCGAAAATAAATTTTGAGTCACTATTTATTTAATTAAATTACATAGAATTGTTGTATAGTCAAAATTAAAATTTCTAATACTTGTTTACTACTGATTTTTTACATGACGTAGGTGACAATTTTTTTGTTGAGAATGTAATAAAAATAGTTAAGAACTTAGATAACAATTTACGTAAATAGCAATATAATAATATCCAAAAAAATAATAATTTTAAGTAAAAAAACATATAATTAGTATATAAATTATTTTCTATATTTGTTGACTGAATTAATTATTTATTATAAAATTAAATTTAATCAGCATCTATTTTAATTAATATATGTAAAAAAAGCTATTTTAATTATATTTATGGTAATTTGTCATATATGTTTGGGTCTTATTGAAATTATATTTTGAGGTCTATGTACAAATATAAATTCCTTGACCAATAGGTCACCTATTCATAATCTTGACTGTTAGATTTATAGTATTAAATCAAAGGTTTACATTCATTTATTTTTTATGGTGACATATATGTTGGGGACCATGCTAACCATCATCTAAGTTAAAACTAGTTTAAAGAGTGAGAGACGATTTAATTATGGTAAAAGTATTAGATTCTCTTAACCTAATTCAATATATAAGAAAATAATTTGGTTAGAATAAAAATGAGTTGATTAATGATTGATATTATAATATTATAATATTAATGAATATTAAAACTTTAATTTTTTTGTCTTAAACTTCAAATTTTTTATACATAGCCTTGATGACCGTTGTATGGTTGTGATAAGACTAAATTGAAGTAATATGTGGAGATTCGTTTGATCTATTTTATGGTTGAATAATACTAGAAAATTGAGAGACTAGTTTCATGGAGGATTAAGATGGTTGCTTTATCGAGCATTGATAAAGTTGCTACTTTGATTATTAAGAGAGTCACTTCTTTGATGATTAAGATGGTTGAGAACTAAGATGCTCAAAATATGTCGCATTAACATACTCAACGTAAGAAGAGTCTCAATATACATTATATCCCTTCAGCTTCTTGCACGTACTCTTCTTCACCAATCCTTTGGTTTTAACTTTTTCAGGTGGTGGACACATATAATTTGTAGTTGGAAAAACAAGTTCACACAATTTACTTTCCAACTTTTTTTCCTACAACATTGAATGGCTAAAAGATTTCCACAATGGATTATCTTATTAAACATATCCAACTCTGATCTATGTTATGGGTCTTGGATGAGTTATACTAAATTTTCTCTATTTAATATGTATTGAATCTAGAGGAATAGACTTATTTGTCAATTTATAAGTACAAGGTAACTTGTATGTTCTTATAAGAGAACGACCACATACACATTTATTGGTATCCACACACTCAACTTTATCGGGTCCTTTTGTGTATCTAAGCCTAATATTAACTATAATTATTCAATTTGTGGCAAAAATATTGGTAGTACTGACACATGTTTTATCACATAATAGTAGCAAATTACTCATATATGTTGAAAATGAGATAAACAAATTAAATAATTCAATAATAAGTTTTATTTAAAAAATATTTTAGTAAATACTAAACAACAATTTCACAAGTTTGCTTGTACAAAAGAGTATATTGAAAAATTTGTGAAATATTTTTTGTTACATCCCTTGTATCCGGAAACTTATTAAAAAAAATTGGTATATTGATCCCGAAATACTTTGAAGGGTGAAAAGTTAATTTGAATTTATAAAATTGTAAAAATTAAAAAAAATTGATATTTAAAAAAAATGATAGTGTAAGAATATAATAGGGGAGGTGTAGGGTAAAATTTTCAAATTAAAATTCGTCTATCTGGTTTGAATGGAACTTACACTCCTCGGAGTTAGATGGGCCAAGGCCGATGCCCGGACAAGTACATATTTGTAAATTGCAGAAAAATGATGTGCCATATCTTCTATTTGAATTGGATCCCATTTTCTTGTTGGATTCAAATTTTCTATAAATATGAGTTACACATTTATCCATCATTAGCTATTTTGCTTCACTGTGATAATCCAAGCACAATTACGTGACTCAGACTCTACTCATCATTTCAGGCTTAAGCACATGGATCGACTATGACGTTCAGTACTTTCTGCGTGAAACATATACGGCTTGAGGAAAATCAACAAATTAATATTGTATACCATTAATAAACAAAAACCGTTAATTAACCACTTAAAGAGTTTTTCTATTACTTCACCTATTTATTTATTTATTAAATTTTTAAATTGAATCTAATCTCCATTTACAAATTTAACTTATAAGATGTTTCTCTTTATAAATTTACTATTTATTTTTAATGAGAAATTTGAATTTAACATTTTTCTTTTCAAAATGAGATTCGACTTTTTATAATATATTAATAATATTTTATTTTTAAATTTTTGATTTAACTTAATATTATAAATCCGACTAATAAGATGAAATATGTTTCTTACATTTGATATTTACATATCAATTAATATTAAATTTTTATATTAGTTTTCTATAGACTTATAAAATGATAAATACTTTTTATATATGTTTAAGTTTTATTTACTTAAAATAATACTTAGCTTTTTTTTTTTTAAATACACCGTCTCATATCTAACAATTGGTGTTTAAATTTTGTATACGAAAATAAATGACAGTGTTTGATTTCATTGATATACTATTTGTATCATGTTAAGAGTTTTTATTACAGAAAAATGGATTGCCACTTTATAAACTACTTTTATCCGTCTTATATGAGTTAAATATAACAATGTCTATCTGAATACATTTTCTCAATAAACAATTTAAATTAGACGTAGTTCTATTGTCTTTTTCTCTCTATCCTTTGTCCCGCTTATGAGACCACATTACACTATCATTTTTATAAACATGACACACATACATACTAGTGTAATCTTATGATTATAATTGGAGATTAGATTCTTCACATGCCACCTACCCCACTATTAATTAGTCTTATCCAATTGATGCTTTGAGAGCTATGTACCAAATACAGGATTTGACCAACTATTTATTTACAATATTGTGTTGGAAAAGTTAGTTAATTACTTGGACAAAGTACATGGATTAGTTTATAATAACTCGTGTAATATAAGCGCATATGCTTCCGTGTGCGTTTTAGTTTACGTGACGAAGGCCATGCCTTCGCCTTGTGGAATAATCACGAAATGTCTCCACCACGTAAAGTTGGTTTACTTTGAAATTCTTTATTAATTCTTGCATACATCTTGTATCTATTTTTTTAAGCATCAAAGTAAGATTTTACATATTGATGGAAAATGACAAAGTACAAAAAATGGAAGAAAAAAAGAAACAAAATAACAAATTTTGGAGAGTGTTTCCCTATCATAAATAATATTATGATTTCAATCTTATAATTTTTTGGTCGTGCTATCTTATATCTTATATCTATTCATTATGAATGAGCACTTCACACAAAAATGTATCAATCTAAATCAAAGATTCATTTTCCTCTTGCTTTTATCAAAATTTCCTTTATTTTCTTCCTTTGCTACTGCCATAATCATTGTCGTCTTCTCTTTAGTCACATAAACATGTTTTGGTTTGTGGGTATGAGACATCATATTTTATATTTACCTCTTCAATATTATAATTTTTAAAAAAAAATTATTAAAATTAACTATTTTTCAATTATTTAATTTAATATTATTATTTTTGATATATCATTTATTTAATTTTTTTAAACAATCATTCATATAATTCAATTTTTTTAATGTGAATAATGAAGTATTTGATATTAAAAATGAACGATTTAATAAATTTAACTTATTTTTGTAGAAAATCTATTTATTTTCCACTTAACTGAATTTAGTAATATTCATTAGAGTAACTTTTTTTACTTGTACTTAAAGAGAGTATATATTAAAATAATAATTAATTTTACATTACTGTTTTAAAAAATAAAATAAATGTATAAAATACATCGTAATATAACATTTAAGAATTAATTAACTTTTTCTCACATGCATCCAATTTCATATTCATAATATTGTTTCATAAAATATTTATACACAAATATTTTAATAATAAGATTTAATTAGACGATTGTGAGTACAATTTAAATTCAAATTTTAACGTTCTTACTATCTTTCTTTTTAGGACAAATTAACGTGTACATGGTCATTTTCCCCCTTAAATTTAATAAAGTAACTATATATATACGGTAAGGGTATAGTACCAAGAAATTTCGCAAATTCGATCATCGGCGTTCTTTCCGGTCAAAACGTAGACTCAATCAAGGAGAAGAGAGGAAGTAGTATATAAACTTTGTTCTTTTAGTTTAATTAATTAACCATGGATTCAAGTCAAAAACTCTGCATATATACCATTAATTATATCACGTGATCAATTCAATAAAAGTTTGATGTTTTTCATCTTCAAATATAATATATATTAATCAATAGTGAACATTAAACAATCGTTTTAAATAAAATTAGCCATGAGATTCACACAAATAAAGTAACCCTCATAAGACAAAATGTTAGGTAAACCAATAAATATAAATAGCACCATCACCCCCCATGAGATGCATAAATAAATATTAGCACAATATATTTGTGTTGCTTATTAAATCTCCATTTTATTTTCAAAGACGTACACACATCATGAAGACTCTCAATATTATTTTGGCCTTGATTTTAATTCTTACTATAGCACATATTGAACCAAACATAGCAAGTAGGGTATTGAATACCAAAAACAAAATACAAATGAGCTTTCAATCTCTTGACAAAGGTCCTATTGCTCCCTCAGGGCCTTCTGGCTGCACCTTTATCCCCGGAAGTGGTGGCACAAACTGCCCTCTAGTCAAGGAAATGAATGTCGCCAGAATCGCTCCTCAACGCCGAGCTTATACCCGTCTTTTTGTTCCATTAATTGGTGTTGCAATCGATCAATGAAGCTTGATCTCTAACAATCAATGGAAGCTAGCCTTTGGTGTGAAGTATCTTTTAGCACACTTTTGATGAAAGGGTGAACATTTATTTTTTAAGACTATTTGTGTAACAAAAGGATTAATTGATTGATTTATTAATTATTATTAGTTGTTTTTTTTTGGATATAGACATTTTTTTGGAATTAATAAGGCAATTGTAATTGTAATTATAAACTTGTTATATGTTGAATATGTTGTACTGCATATCGAATACAGCTTTTTTTAAAGGGTTATCATTTCAATTATGTCATCATGGATGTATGATTGGTGTATATATTACAAGTTAATATAATATATATATTTATTGGCTATTGTCTTAAATAGGGGTGAATAGTTGTTGGGTATTGAATCTACAATTTGTTTTTTTGGCAAAATGGAATTGATTTGCACGGGTATTGAAAGACAATTCTACGTGAGTTAGTTGTAAGTTCGGAAAATCTAACCCACAAATATAACTGAACCGATCGGTCAATTGGTAGAAAATTGAAAATTTTCAGTACAAAAGAGATGGGTTATACTTAGTTAAACCCCTTTTTTTCATACTTTTTTACGTTAACTTATATTACTCGTGTATTTCGAAGTCATTCAACTCTCGCACTTGCACTATAGATTATTAAAAAGAAATGTACTTGAAATTGACAAAAAAAATATTTGACAATTTTTTTACTTAAAAAATAATTGAAATAAACAATAAAATTTATGAAAAACGGCTCAATCAAAAGCTTATAATTGGTCGAAATTAAATTATACCATAATTAATTTTGGTTGAATAGACATATTTGAACCTAAACTCATTGGCATAATCGACCCATACTTAAATGTAATCTTCCAATTTTAGATAAAAATTCAATGTATCTTATCATCTTAAAACATTTAACTAGTTATTATTTTCGTACAAATTTAATGTTTCTAGTGCAACAATTATCCAAAGTTAATAATGCCTTTTATTACGTGGACGCCAACTCATAAGATGAGTTTGTACTTGTTGCAAATATAATTAAGTATGGTTCTGTAGAAAAAAAAAAGTTAGCACGAAAAAAAAAAGTTTATTAAAAAAGAAAAGAAAAAACAAATAGAATATCGTACTCTTTCTAAATATATATTTAATTTCATAGTAACATTAACAAAATTACATAAATTTAAACTAGCATATTTTCTTTAAGTGATAATTGAAACTATCATGCAAAAGTTTCTATGCGTGCATAAATTCGTAGAATTATAGTAAATAATAGTAGTATAAATATTAATTGTATTACAAATTACTTTTTATTATTTTTTTTTTTAATTTTTTTAATTTGTATTCTAATAATTAATATAGTTGTCTTTTATGGTCATTTTTCATGGAAATCAATGGTCGTCACACACCCAATTGACAAATTTTTTTATAACAAGTCAAAAATAGATATATTCAAAAAACGTTTTATTATGTTTATACAGTATGATCAAAATAAAGTAGAAATACAAATTAAATTATTTCAACTAGAAGTAAAACAATTAATCACACGCAATATCAATGCACTCTAAAGAGTTGAAAGTATAATTGTTTATACCCATAATAAAATTCTTTTACATGCAATTTGATCTACCTTTATGCTAAAAGTTTGACATGCTTAATAATAAGATTTGCATTCAAAACATACGAACAAAAAATCGTTTTATTTCTTAATTTTCAAATTATTTGACAAGGTCATCAAATTAGTTAGTGAGGTTGATTATATCATTATGAAATACACTAAATAGTCCAAACCAATTCAAAACACAATACCACACAGATCCAAAAAAATGATTCAACCTGCTACACATTGTTGATCTTTTACCTAAATAGATATATTGATATAATAAATGTAATATGTTGATCATTTAAAAAGAAAAGAGAGATAAATAAAACAAGATATAAATAAATATATGATAATTAGAGATGTTCAAATGTCAATTTTTTAAAAAAACCGTTTAAGAATTAAAAAAAAAGAAAAAAAAAATTATGCAAAAAAGTATCGATTCTAAAATTTCAAGATATATTTAATACGCTTCTTCGATCAATATATTTCTACATTGATTCTTGTAACATATGTTAGCATTTGTATTGAAATATTTGTACAATAACCATTGTCTCGTTGAATATTCCTACTTGTTTTGACATTGGTACGAGCATGCTTGTAACATCATATTTTATATTTGTACTATATACAAATCCAAATGATGAAAAAAAAACATTGCTTTGTTCTGTTTTTTCTTTCTGCTCCCCATTCAAGGACTTATGTCATTCATTTTCAAATACAAATGTGCTCCCTCCCTCTCCCTCCCTATACACCTAGGTGGTTTCACCTCTCATGACCATAAAAATAATGAATGAATATAGAAACAACCGTTTACCACCCCCAAAGTAGCATAAGGTCTGTCCACTCCTTCTCTTTGCCAGAAGATAAGAATCATAAAACAAAATTGTCCTGACAATTATTATTATATCACGTCCTTTTAGCCAATTGGAATGTTTTCTTTAAGAAGTGATTTGCAGCCCTGTCATTTCTATAGCACAATACCCTCAATATTGTATTAGGATCTGCTCTATTCCACTTGCAAGTAGTAGGAGGCATTGGCAATTTTTGTCCATTTCCCATTACACCTATCCCACTTGATTCACATGTCACAATACTAAAATCTTCCACCAATTGTTCAGTACTTTGTCCCATCAATGCAATCACTCCTTCCACAACTGCAGCCTCTTTATCCACAACATTTTCTGCTATCAAACCCTCCACACATGTGCAGAAAACCATCTTCAAGTCCTCAAATTCCTCTTGGATCACCTCATGGTCGTGCCTGTGGAACATCCTTGAGGTTCCACCGGCTAATAAAACCATAAGGAACGTGTCGAAACAAGCCTTCATTACTTCCTTCATAGCCAATGGTTGAGCTCTCTCAGTTAGAATTGTGGACGTTAGTGAGAGATTCTGCTTCATGATTCTCAAAACAGGCCTAATCTGACCCCTAGTAACACCACCAACATAGAGATTTTCGTAGAAGACAGAACTGGAATCAAGGAATACAAGACGATATGCTGCAACTTCAGAGACGTGTTGGCATGCTGCTAGGATTGAAAGATTAACAGTTTCAAAGTAAGAAGTGTTGTTGCTTTGAGCCCTGCGACTGTTCCTGAACCGGAGGCGGTTAGAAGGAACAACGCCAGGGTTCATTGTGATGGATTTTTCAAGGGAGTTAATGCTAGTGAGGAGGTAATGCAAGGTGTTGAGACGAACATAGAGGCGTTCCGTTCCACGACTATTTGATGGATGAGGATTATGACCTTCGCGTGTTTCGTAAACATGATGCATATCTTCAAAACCAGAACTACATGGAGCAGCTTTCTTCCATAGTTTCATTAATTTTGATTCCCCGTTGCATCTTGTCAATGGTGGAAGTAATGGAACATAACTTTGTTTTGAACCTGAAAAAATATCAAATATAATTAAATTAACTTTGCTTAATGGTGGTAATATGTTATTAGCCAAACATGATTTCTTTTTCTCTCTTACCACATGCTGCAACAAATTTCATGTAGTCTAGGAAAAGGTTTTCCAATCCATCAACAAGATCTTGAACTAAATCTTCTGTAATTGTTATTGGAACTTGGAAGAATTCATCCACAGTGATTGCAACTAATTTCATTAGCTCAGCCGCAGATTGTGCATAACACTCTGATTTAGACTTTGGATTCCATGTCTTCAATAAAAAATTAAAATTAAATTGTTAAACCATAAATAATATTATATGGTACAAAATAACACATAGTTTGTATGTCCTTTCACTATGAAGGAACAAGCTCTGTAATCAAAGCAAAAACTTACTTCAGTCTCTTTTGCCCTTTGCAAACTCTCTTTGCCTTTATTGAGTGATTCATCTATCCATTTTCCAAGAAGGCTTAATATGATTGAATCAACATCAAAGGGAACCATTTCTCTCACAACTGTTTTTCCACCATCATCACACTCAGTAGAGTCTTCAACAACTATTTGTACAATTAGCTTCTCTAGCTTACTAGACCTTTGCAATACTTGAACTGATTCTGTTGTTAGTGAGCTCACTTTACTTACATATTGCCTCAAAACTTGTCCATAGCATGTGTGCAACATCAGTGCTGCAATTGCACCTGATGTTGGATGCCATTTCCTAAATATTGGACTGAAATGTTGTCTTTCCTTCATCACCAAAGCTTCTGTCTCTTGAGCTAATTGAAGTAGAACATCACTCGATTCTTTCTTTCTTTCAAATTCACCTGACTTGGCATTCACTGCCTCCAATGCCTTCATTTCATAAAAGAAAATAATTATATAAGCAAAAAATAGATATATTTCCATTTTAGTTGTTGTTTTAAAGTTATTTAATTTTGTTGACAAATATGCAAAGCTTACCTTTTCAAATGCATTTTTCATGGACGAACGAATATAGTAATCAATCCGATCGCCGGATGAATCCACTATAGTTATGTCACCTCTGTCACCCTTTTCTCCATCAGTGATAGTAAGATCTTCTCCTAAAATTTTGGATACCAACAAGGCGACAGGAACAAGGTTTTCAATCTGAGCAACATTCCCTCTTTGGAAATATTCATGGTAATTGAGCAACCTCTTCTCAGCCCAAGTCTGAATTGATGTCAACACAGAAGAAAGAGTGTTTACATAGAGAGAATCCTTCTCCCTCTTAGCATCATTTGCAACCTCAGTCAACATAGCATGAGATGCAGAAAGAAGGTCAGGTTCCATCTGTCCAGTAGCTACATACTGTTGAAACAAAACCCAAGTGAAACATATATTGTGAATAGGCAATGTGATACCGAATGTTGACCATGTTTTCTTGATTAGTTCAAGAAGCTCATCAACTTCATCAAGGACTTGTGTTTCGTCTCTGATATCGAAAATGGAGTGAAGAAGAGAAGTATAGAGGTGGAGATTGAAAGGGAAACCATCAGCCCAATGACAAACATCAGTTGGAGTGCCATTGTCACTTCTCCATGTCAAGGAAACAACAGAGTTACAAAGGGTTCTCATTGTGTCTGAGTTTTTACCAATATCTATTGGTTTGGAGTGACTAATGTGTATGATGTCTCTGAGGCGTGAGGCAAATGTGTTATTGTTTTCTAAAGGGAGTGAAGGGTTTAGGAGTAGTCCAGCTTCAAGGATTTTGAGTTGTCTCTTTTGCCACATATGGTACTCTTGTGAATCACTGAATTCTGATGGCTTAAGGTGTCGTAGCAATTCCAAAGGTAGAATTATTGTTTCTGCTCGTCTTCCCATCTGAAATTAATTAATTAATTAACTTATATATTCCTCAAATGAATTATAATTAATATATATTATAAAATTTGTAGAACATACTTGACCAACGAGGGCTCTCAAGAGAGTTTTGCGCAACTTATTATCATCATGTTCCGTCACCCTCATCTGCTGTCTCATTATCTCTGCGGCAGTCATGGGGCGGCGCGGTCTAAATGGAGGCACCGTGTGCGACAAAGGACTTACAGCTCCACCCACCGGAGACGTCGGTGTTGAAGATACACCGCCACCCACCATTCTCCTCGACGGCGACTTCTTAATAAGCTTCAAACCTAACGACCTCTTCACCCTACTCGTTGGCTTCGTCACCACCTGGTTCGACTTTCCTCCATCACCGCCTCCGCCTCCATTGTTCTCATGATTTGAGTAAAATGTCAGCGCGTGACGTCCACCGAATCCCGGCGATGATCGGCAAGACGTAAAGAAGATCTCGTAGGCTGTTTCCCTCACCTCGTCGGCGCTCAGACCTTCCAACTTTTCGAACGGCCATTGAAGGTCTTCTCCGGCGACAGTTTCGAGACGGCGTTGGTGGAAATCGAGACGTGAGGATAACACAGAAGGGTAGGACTCCCGGCGGCTATGCTGACCCATTCGCCGGTGGGTCAGAATAACCGGTGGCGGCGGCAAGGTGTTTGATGTTTATTTATTTGAAATGTCAGGAGGGAGAGGGTGAGGGAGGGAGAAATGCATTTTTGTCGATCTTAAAAGGAATGTTATGTTGTTAGTTTAACGTGACAGCAGTTTCATGTGTGATTATGAGTTTGCCAACGTTGTCATTTGCGAAGAATACGAGAATTATGTTATGTGTGGTGTACGTGTAATGTATTCTATCCTTCTTTGGTAAAACAGAAGCTACCAATTTTTCCATGTTTTTTTCTCCAAAACAATATACACAAAGAAATAATTCGTTGCTTTTTTATGTTCTCTTTTTTTTTTT
>JBBPBS010000968.1:28332715-28369352 GCA_037974835.1 Cicer judaicum
TTTTTTACTACATCGATAAGTGTTTTGGTTTTAGTTGATGGTCTCTTTGTTCTTGTTGTCACTTTTTCTGTTCTTTAAGCTCAAACAGGTGGCATTATCTTTTGATTATTGTCATTCTTGTGCTCCGGCATATTCCTATCTCATAGGAAGAATTAGATGCTCTCAAGTATAATTAATTAATGTAAAGTAACATTTAACATATAAATTTTAATATTTATTTTTTAATTAATATATCTTACTAAATTTATATGTCTGTGTAATTTGATAGAATTTATATGAATTTCAATCAATTAAAAAAGATGCATTAAAACATTCATATGATATGACATACGTGAATATATTAAAGAAAAGTATTGATAAAAGATTTCATGGTACAGATACACGCCTTATTTTTTATTGTACGAAAGAATTTGTCAAATTTTAATCCCTCATTACTAAAATTGGTTTTTGTCCCTTTATTAATTAATTCTTGGAATCTTTTTTATCTTTACTATTTTTAATGATGTGACACTCTTATTAATTTTTTTTATATAATTTTTTTTATATCTTAAAATAAATTAATTTCATTATATATATATTAAAAAACTATTAAATTAATTTCTTTTTAAATTTAATTATCTTATTTAACATTTTTTAATAATTTAAAATGTTAAAGTATTTAAATAAAATAGTTAAGATTTTATTTTAAATATTATATTTCATATTTTAATTTAAAACATTTTTTTAATATTATTTAACATATATCTCATTTATATATTTAAAATTAACATATTTAAATAAAAATTTATTTATCCAAAAGTAATTTTAAATTTTAAAATATTTGAATAAATATTTAAAATTAATTATAGAGATCTAAAATTGATATTGATATATTGAGAGTATGTTTGATTTTAATTCTAAATGACTCAAACTTTATTTTAAAGTAGTGTATATCATAACAACTTTACATTAAACTCACATTTAACTATTTTACGTTAAACTTGCATTTAACTTTGTAAAGTAGTTTTAAGTAAATACAGTAGCCTCAAATTTATTATTTTACTCACTTTTATGTGAATATATTTAAATATAAATTATCTTATGTTTAATTTAATATTAAAAAATTAATTCATTAAAAAAAGGATGTGATGAATTCAAACTAATAAAACTAAGGGACACAAAAGAAAAGTTTTAAAATGACGTTTCATGTTCAAATTGAGAAAATTAACATAACCACTAATTAGTTTTAAGAATGAGGTTTTGTGTTCAACCTAAAAAAACTCATGAAACTAAGAGACACTAAAGGAGTTTTGATATGGAGTTCTTGAATTCAAATACAATAAATTAACATAAGACTAATTTAATAACACTAGCGTGTAGTCCGTGGCAAATATGAGATATGTTATCACCTAAATAAATTCATTTATTTATTTAGATTATTTAAAAAATATTTGATTCATCTGGTATATGTTTTTCAAGTTTGGGTTATGTTATCAATTGCATAAACTTTCTTCAAACATTTTTAAAATTGAGTTTTGAATAAATTTGACTAATTCAATCTTTTTGTGATCCTATTATAACATAATCATTGATATTATATTTTAATGTTATATATATAGTGTGTTAGATGATATCTACATAAACTAATCTATATTTATAATTTTATATTCAAAGAGAGAGATAATTTAAAAATAAATAAAAAATGAATAATCTTATTAAAAAAAAAAGAATTGAGTGGATAGCAAACTAAAATTGAAATTTCAAAATTTAATCTATGATCATAACTGTAAATATTTAAATAAATTAAATTTAAATAATTTATAATGGTAAATAGTATCAATCAAAAAAATTAGCAACATTTCATATATAGTTTTGTAAGTGTATTTTATAATTAAACTAAAACAAGCATTTTAAAAAATAACCTAAAATATATTTGTTAATTGTCCAGTTTAAGAAATTATTTTAAAAACTAATAGGCTCCAAATAAAACACCAAATAACATACGAAAGCAATGACTTGTAGAAATGCATCATGAAAGCAATGGCAGATTATTGTGCAACTTTTTTTTAAATTAAATATTTTATGATCGGCGTAGTTATTATTTTATAATTGTGTTTAAAATTATTATGTGGAATAGAGTAGAATTATAGAGAAGTGGAGTAGATGTTTTGACATGTAGCAAATTAGAAGCAGAAGATGTTGATTAATTACTCTTTTGAATAGATATTTTCTAAGTCTCTCTATCAATAATAAATTTATTTAAGTGATAAAAGACTTGATGTCATTAAACAATCAGTTAGGAGCTTGATCTTTGACTATTGTGTAAGGAAAATTAAAATCCAATTGAGAAGGGAGAACTTATCATGTTTGTGAAACATGTTCTCCAATTGAGATTATTTTATACAAAAATAGATTTGAATGTATTAGGAATATGCTATTGATTGTTAACAATGAGAGTGAAACAAATACCAAATGAGATTCTGCTCGTATATGGAACGACTTAGATTTAAATTTTCTCTATTTCCTTTCCAGTATTCTAATTTTGTTTTCCATAAAAAACATATTTTTTTTTTTTTGCAACTCATATATCTAATAAATTGGATCATTAATGTATTAAATGTATATAATATCAGTTTTACACTTTGGCTTCTATGATACTAAAGTACAAAAAATCATATGTTTTCAATATTTTTGTCTTTGTAAAATAAAATAGAAAACACTTAAAGTAAATGAGAAAGTAATTTATTATAATACTGATTTAAAAATAATATTACATGATTTATGTCCCCTCCAACATCACTTATGCATCCATTGCTATACGACATCCCGTTTCATTTAATCCAAATCAGATTTTTCACACAATCTCTATTCATCTAATTTTGTTTGAATTATATCTTTTACTTATGTTAGATAGACTTAAGGGGACAAAGTAAAATATAAAAATAATTTAAAGTATCAAAAGTGTAACTTAAATTATAAAATAAAATAATATAATTTTTTTTTAAATAAAATAATAAATTAGTAGTTTTGTAGTAGGGTAAGGAGGTATGTATATAATAATAAAATCGTTGTTGTTGTTTTTTGACAAAAAGTTTTTCAAATTTAGTTAGAAAATATAAAAATAAAATAAATTAAGAGACAATTAATTATCATTAAAGACAATAAATTAATGTTTTCAAATATGAATGGTACTGCTAATTTTTTAATTTTAATATTGTATGAATTATTTAATGTTGTTAATGGTTACATAATATGTTTTCTTAGGGTAAGTTAATTTAATAGCTAGGTTTTAGGAGAGCTAAGTTTATATTTTATTATATATTAATATTTCAAATATATTGAAAAAGTAACATAATAAATTATCAAAAATTTAACTCTATATCCTCATAGTTAATTAATTTGACTCAAATGTCTCTAGTAGCTATTGTAATACCACTAATCTTATTATCCCCCAACAAACTTACATTCGATTTCCTTTATACAAAAACATTGTTCAGAATGCCATTGTTCAATGATATCTCAAGAAATAGAAAGTTAACTTGAATTCTTATTCAATAATATATCGGAGTGATTTACGATTGATCATAATCTAACTTTATGACTATAATGAATGATGGACTTTTCTCAAGTATTTGGAGAATTCTTTACTAACACATATAAACTCCTATTATTTCTAAAATAAATAAATAAAGAAATACAAATTTGTTGCTATGAAACAATGTTATATATATGAAGAAAAAATGCAATTTATTCATACCAAAAGTCATTTTTTCAATAAATAAAATTACAGTAGAAAGACTAGTTTCGATTGAAAGACTAATTTCTTTTAAATGGTATTGATTAAGGTAGTGTAATGAAAATCAGATAGAGGTTAGTGAAAGAGTAGATGTTGATTTGGAACCTTACTATGTCAGCTAATTGTCGCAATGTATTGAATCTTGAGAGACATTTTGTTTGGTATCGTGGCTAAGAAAATAAAACTAATTAAAGTTGGAAACTGTGATTGTGATATGCAACAATACAGACAAAAAATGCAATGTAAACTAAAATATAGAGGTGATTGATTTACATTTATTATTATTATTTTGATTTTGATCAAATTGTTATATATGGCACACATGATCACTATTATATGAAAGATGCAACGAATGAATGACGACTAAATGAAAGATGATATTATGAGAGGAATATGTAACAACTAATTGATTAAATGCAATTTTTAAAAAATTATTTTCATCAATACACTTTATAAGATTTTTTTTTATGTCGAAGTGTTTTTAAACAATAAGAAGATAACTGTTAACAATGAAAAGAGGAAGAAGAGAGACAACCAAGAGACAACCACTTTAGGGTTTCATAACATAGAATGAACCAAATTTGAGTTAATAGGGTTACAATGAGTATATATACAAAATAATAGAAATGTCTAAAATACTCTTATTACTAATATATAATAATATTATCTAACATCTCCCCTCAAACTTACGATGCATTAACATGGAGCATCGAGAGTTTGTCAACTAAAAAATGAAAAAGTTTGATGGAATGCATCTTTGTGAACAAATCAGCAATCTGTAAAGAAGAAGAGACAAACGATAGAGTAATGGTTCCATGCTGAAGATGATGACGAGTAAGATGACAATCAATCTCTATGTGTTTGGTGCGTTCATGAAAGACCGAGTTGTGAGCAATTTGAATAGCACTCTTGTTATCGCAGTGCATCGGAGTTGGCTCAGAAAGAGAGATACCCATATCAGATAAAAGCCAACGCAACCAAATTATTTCAGCGGTAGTAGATGCCATAGCACGATACTCAGCTTCTGTAGAGGAACGAGAGACAATGTCCTGTTTCTTACTCTTCCAAGAAATAAGAGAGTCTCCAAGAAAGATACAAAATCCTGTGGTAGGTTACGATCTGTGGTGTCACCAGCCCAATCAGCATCAGAATAAGCTCGTAACTCTAATGAGGATGATGATGGAAAGAGAAGGCTTTGAAATTGAGTTCCTCGAAGATAACGAAGAATCCAAAAAACTGCTGCCCAATGTACTGTAGTGGGAGAGACAACAAACTGACTAACAACATGAACAACATAAGCAATGTCAGGTCTGGTAATCGTAAGATACACTAAGCTGCCAACCAAAGTACGATACAAAGTGGAATCTGGTAAAGGAACACCATCCGATGGAGCATATTTCACATTCAACTCAAGAGGGGTATCTGCTGCTCTAGTATTAGAAAGATGAGCTTGGTCAAGAATGTTGGCAATGTACTTGGATTGAGAAATAAGGTAGCCTCTAGGAGAGTAGGCAACTTCAATCCCCAAGAAATAGCGAAGAGTTCCCAAGTCCTTCATCTCAAACTGTTTGGCTAACTGCAATTTCAACTCATTGATTCTACTAACATCATCACCTGTAATAATCATATCATCAACATATAGAGAAAGTATAATGCGACCATAAGTGGTGGACCTTATAAACAATGCAGAATCATGTTCACTAGAGCGAAAACCAAGAGAAGTGATCACATTAGAGAATTTCTCAAACCAAGCTCGAGGAGCCTGTTTTAGACCATATAGAGCCTTTTTTAACTTACATACTTCCCCTTGATTATGAGAAACTCCTTGTGGAGGGACCATATATACTTCTTCATGAAGCTCACCATTTAAAAAAGCATTTTTGACATCCATTTGGGAAATATGCCATTGACGAATAGATGCAACTGCAATAAGAGTACGAATAGTGGTCATCTTGGCTACAGGAGCAAAAG
The DNA here is from genome assembly GCA_037974835.1 of Cicer judaicum. NCBI lineage: Eukaryota > Viridiplantae > Streptophyta > Magnoliopsida > Fabales > Fabaceae > Cicer > Cicer judaicum. Next base: position 28,338,462 of record JBBPBS010000968.1, read on the forward strand.
TTTCTTCATAATCCATACCATATTGTTGAGAGAAACCCTTAGCAACAAGACGTGCTTTGTAGCGCTCAACTGACCCATCAGACTTAGTTTTGATCTTGTATACCCAACGAGACCCAATAGCACGTTTTCCAGGAGGAAGAGGTACTAATTCCCAAGTGTTGGTTTTGTGCAATGCAGATAGTTCTTCTACCATAGTCTGCTGCCAAAGAGGATCCAAAACAGCCTCTTTATAGGAAGAGGGCTCAGACAAACTGTGAATAGAGGTTAAGAAAGAAGCAAACGAAGCTGAGTAAGTGGAATACACAAAATCAGGTAATTGAGTGGACTTACGTTGACGAGAAGGGTAACGAGGAGTATCAACAATCGCAGTAGGTGGTTGGGCAGCCGGGGGGACAAGAGGGATGTCATCATGTGGAGTCGAAGTATTTGTCCTGCAATTCTCAATATTACAATCGCTAGAAGCATTATCATTAGAACCAAATGAATCAATATGGATTAGTTCAGAACTCTTAGTAATTTGAGAATCAGAGGAAACAGAGTAAAAAGGGATATGCTCAAGAAAAACAATATTACGAGATACATAAAGTTTTCTTGCATGAGGATCATAACAACGATAACCCTTTTGACCATCCCCATAACCAAGAAAAACACACATGGCTGAACGAGAAGACAACTTACTGCGCTCTACTTGAGGGAGAAGAACAAAACAAGTAGAACCAAAAACTTTCAAAGAATGATAATCAGGGGTAGAAGCATACAATTTTTCAAAAGGAGACAAACCTGATATAATAGATGATGAAATTCTATTAATAGCATGAACAGCAGTAAGAACTGCTTCTCCCCAAAACTCACTAGGAACTGAAGCGGACAACAAAAGGGAACGAACAGTCTCTATAATATGACGGTGTTTTCTTTCAACAACTCCATTTTGTTGAGGAGTATCAGTACAAGATGTTTGGTGGAGAGTGTCATCATAAGCAAGTAATTCAGAAAATTTATTAGAGGTATATTCACCACCTAAATCACAACGAAAGCACTTTATAACAGAGTTATGTTGAGTTTTGACCATTGCACGAAACATATGATAAATGTCAAAAAATTCAGACCGATTTTTCATAAGATAAACCCAACAATAACGAGTGTAATCATCAATAAACGAAACATAATACCTAGATCCACCTTTGGTGAGAACCGGTGATGGACCCCAAACATCAGAGTGGACTAAATCAAAAGGCGCATATGAAACAGAAACACTTTTACTAAACGGTAAAGCTGAAAATTTTGCAAGTTTACAACCACAACAATCTGAGATATCACAGGTTTGTAACTTTCCTAAGGCTCCAGTAGAAACCAAATATTTTAATCTAGAAGCAGAAACATGTCCAAGGCGAGAATGCCATAAATAAAAACTAGAAGATAAAGAATTCAAGCGAAAACTAGATAATAAGTCAGCAGTAGTTGTTGAGGCTGCAGTATCTGGGAGTCGTAGGTCATCCAAAACATAAAGTCCCCCCTGTCTATGGTCTGTCCCAATCAGCCTCCCGGAATGTGGATCCTGCACACAACAAGAAGTGGAAGAAAATATAACCAAATAACCGAAATCACATATTTGACTAACATAAGCAAGACTCAAAGTAAGATTAGGAATATAATAAACATCAAAAATAGAAAGGTTAGGTGTGGAGACAGAACCAATGCCTGCTAGTGGCATAGGAGTGCCATCAGCAGTCACAACTGATACAGACGAGGCAGGTTTCATATACATAAAAGATTTATCATCGTATGTCATATGATGAGATGCTCCAGAATCAAGAATTCATATGGAAGGAGATATACCTGACATACTAGAGGAGTTCAAACCTTTAGAAGAGGTGGCAGACATTGCATGTGATTGAGTGGCAAGAAGTTTTTGAAGTTGTTCTGCAATATCAGATATTTGGGAAGCAGTCTCAGATGAGTATACAGAACCAGAACTAGAGCCAATGGTAGAAGGAGTAGAAGCAACAACATTGGACGATGGTCCCCTAAAATTCTTTTTATATGTTGTCCCTAATTTCGGACAATGTGCTTTCCAATGACCTTTTTCTTTGCAAAATGCACATTCATCATTACCAAGTCCAACCCTCCCTTGAGATTTTCCTTTTTGAACAGGAGCAACAAAAACAGATGGAGGAGTTGAGTGAATTCCCTTATCTGACACACCAGAATGAGTTTGAAGTCTGATTTCTTCTGCCAACAATTCACTAACTACTGATTCAACATTAGGAAGGGGGGAACGATGCAAAATACCCCCACGAAGGCCCTCAAAATCATCACGAAGAGCCATTAGAAACCAAACTAGACGTTGCTCATCTCTTTGATCAATGTATGCTTTGACAGCTTTCAACTCAGGTGATTCCATAAGAGCCAATTGATCCCACAGATTAGTCATTGCCGAATAGAATTCCTGAATGGTCATATTGTTCTGCTTAAGGGCTCTAATATCACTTTCCAACTAATACCGTTTTGCAAAGTTAGACTGAACATACAAACGTTTCAAGTGATCCTAAATCTCTTTAGCAGTATCATATTTTGCTAGTTGCACTCCTATAGACAACTCAACAGAATTATTAATCCAAGTAATAATTTTTGAATTACTAACATTCCATGTTTTCAGATCTTTTGCATATTGAGTTTCATTCTTTTTATCGGTAGGCTTAACAGAAGTTCCATCCACAAAACTCCACATATCTTTTCCAATCAAAATTTTTTTCATCACATAACTCCAATAAAAGTAATTTTGTCCATTGAGGTGAACACTAACAGCTTGAAGAGAATCATCCTTAGCACCAGCCATAACAAATAATGACAGGAAAATACGACAAACACAATCACTGAGACAAAATAAATTAGGGATAACCTGCTGTTGTGCGAGCGCGATTTCTCCCCCTCCAGACGTCTTTTTCCCGATCTGACCGTTGAAAATGAAGACCTGAATGTTGCGAATCTACTGTCCAAAAATCAGCCCGATCCAACGGTTAACGAATGCGCAATCGATGTTTTTCTGAGACTGATTTAACAAAATCGGGAATAGGATTACTATTCTCTTTTCTCTTTTGGTGGTTGTCTTTTCTATCAAAATAATCTCTCTCTTCTTTACAATAGATCCCAAAATCAACCAAAGCTCTTTGATACCATGTTAACAATGAAAAGAGGAAGAAGAGAGACAACCAAGAGACAACCACTTTAGGGTTTCATAACATAGAATGAACCAAACTTGAGTTAATAGGATTACAATGAGTATATATACAAAATAATAGAAATGTCTAAAATACCCTTATTACTAATATGTAATAATATTATCTAACAATAACTATATGATCTATTACATTTACAAATAATAATGCCATGTGTACTAATTGTGAATTTGTTTTTCCAGTTTTTATTTTTTATTTATATTTAATATTGACTTGTATGTTTTATGTGTGTTATAAGGAATATATGATTTGAATTTCTGTGGAAGGAGTTAGAAGTTTGAAAAGAGCATAGAATCAAAGGCGGCTTCAACAATGTTTGTCGGATGATAACATTCACAACATATTTCCATTTCAAGTCAAACACGTTTTTTCTTCCTAGTCTCTATTAGTGGCTTCTATGTCTACTTACACCTTATCATCTTCAAAACTTTCCACTATAAGACTTAATTTACTATTCATTCATATTTCTATATTAAAATAGAGTGAACAATACTCAACATTTCAATTCCATAATACTATGAGTTCAATGGAGGAAACTCTTCCTCTCAATGCCACTCATGTCAACAACTCTTTAATTTTCACCAATAGGTTACACATGCTCCTCCATTCCATAGCTATATGTTTCTTACTTTATTACAGACTCTCTTTCCTTTCTCATAACTCACAAACACCATTGTTACTACCTTACCTTCTAGTTTTCTCATCTGAAATCATTCTCTCCTTTTTATGGATTCTAGACCAATCATTTCGTTGGCACCCAATTACAAGAACTGTGTTTCCAGAAAGATTACCAGAAAATGATAAACTTCCACACATTGATGTTTTTATATGCACTGCTGATCCAACTAAGGAACCTACTTTGGATGTTGTCAACACTGTTTTATCAGCTATGGCATTGGATTATCCACCTGAGAAACTTCATGTCTATGTTTCTGATGATGGTGGTTCAAATATTACATTGAATGGTATGAAAGAGGGTTTCAAGTTCGCAAAGTGGTGGATTCCTTTTTGTATAAGATACAGAGTTTTGTGTAGGTGTCCTGAAGCTTACTTTAATGATTCAGAGGATGATAGTGCTGATTTTTGTGGGGATGTTGATTTTGTTGCATATAAGAGAATGATCAAGGTACATTCTAAATCGCTGTTTAGTTCTATGATGTCAATTTTTAGGAAGAATACTTGTTTTATATATGATGTCAATTTTTCTTTCAGGAAAAATATGAGGCTCTTAAAGAAGGTTTAATGAGAGTGAAAGAAGATCACGATCACGATCACTCTGGAGATACTAATGGTGTAACAGGTCAAAATCATCCGTCTATTGTAGAGGTATAATGTTTCATATACAAAATATTCTAACTGAAAATAGACTAGTTTGAAGTTTAATTTGCTTATGTAAAATTCAATTATTTGGTGTTTGCAATATTAAGTTGTTATCAAAATTGTATGTTTGCACAACTTATCAAATTAAGGATGATACTTATTTTCTTTCTCTTAATATTTATGTTCTCCCTCATGTAAATGTACTGATTGGTGGCAGGTGATAGAAGAAAAGGGCAGTGATGAAATAGAGCAAGTGAAATTGCCATTACTTGTTTATGTTTCCCGTGAGAAAAAGCCTTCTCATCCTCATCATTTCAAAGCTGGAGCCCTCAATGCCCTTGTAACATTCTCTATCTTTAATATCTCTCTTGAGATTCTGTTAAATGAAATATAGGAGCATGGTTTAAAACCATGATATAATACAAGACCATTATCAAGCATTTTTGAAGATTTGCAATCAACGATTTGATTTGATTACTTACAAAATATACATATTATTTTTGCAGTATCGTGTTTCTGGAGTGATTAGCAATTCTCCATATATACTAGTGCTGGATTGTGACATGTTCTGCAGTGAACCAGCTTCTGCAAGACAAGCACTGTGTTTCCACCTTGACCCCAAGATATCACCCTCACTTGCTTTTGTTCAATTCCCTCAGAAATTTCACAATATTAGCAAAAATGACATATATAATAGTCAGCACCGAGATACTTATAAAGTAAAACACTTCAAATTTTGATATATTATCTATATCTTCAAAATGAACATGTGGAATTTTGACTGTGTTTTTTATTTTGGTCACAACTTCAGGTTTTATGGCAAGGTATGGATGGACTTAAGGGGCCCTTATTGTCTGGCACTGGATTCTATATTAAAAGGGAATCATTATATGGGAATTACAAGAATAAAGGTATAGAGCAGGGTGAATTATGATTTATTCAATTACTTTAATTCATATGACATATTGTAATTTTGCATAGATACATACTTCTAGTACCAGGGTTTTAAATAAAGATTTGCGACATAATGATTTTTTATACTGTCAAAACCACAATGCAACTGCAATTGAGGTCGAATTTGATGGCAATTTCAAGAATTGTAATTGTTACTGCGACTGTTATTTAAAATACATACTAATATTCTATGTTTTGAATGTTAGACACTGATTTTGAACTCCAAGAATATGTTGGCACATCCAATGAGTTCATCAAATCCTTAAAGCAAAAAGACAGTACAAATTTAGTCACTGTTAGGAGTGAAATTCTTGTACAAGAGACTTTGCTTTTGGCTTCTTGTAATTATGAAACTGGAACTAAATGGGGTAAAGAGGTATGAATATTTTATAATTACAAAAAATTGTTTAATTAATCTATCCAACATACATAATGCACTTCAATTTTATTTTATTTAATATATATTTTTTTTGTGTATGGTTGATCACAGGTTGGCTTCTTATATGGTACTGTATGTGAAGATGTTCACACTGGAATCAGGCTAAATTGCAATGGTTGGAATTCAGTTTACTGTGATCCACCTAAGCCACAGTTCCTTGGAAACAGTACCACTAATTTGAATGATTTACTAATTCAAGGCACTAGATGGAGCTCTGGACTTCTTGAAAATGGTTTCTCCAAGTTTTGTCCTCTTATTAATTGCCCTTTAAGGATGTATCTTCCTCACAGACTTTCTCTTTCATACATTACATGTTTCCCTCTATATTGTTTACCTCTTTGGTGTTTTGCTATTGTCCCTCAGCTTTGTCTACTATCTGGAATTCCTCTATACCCTAAGGTAACAATTTGAAATAGCTTAAAAAAAACAACAGCATATGACATGTTTCCTAAGTTATTTTCAATTTATTTTCACGAATTGTCTAGAATAATTTATAAATATAATTTATATAAAAATAATTTGATTTTATTTTTAGTTATAAAAACAAAGGTCCGTTTATATTAACTTATTTAAAATTATCATTGATATCAACGTTTATAAATCTCTTTAAGAGAGTTTTTAGAATCAATTTATAACATGTCTATAATATTTTTTTAATTTATTTTCATAATTATAACTTAAAATTGGTTAAATTGTTTATCCAATACATATTACTCTCCTTATTTCTCTTTGAATTGATTGAATTTGGTTCAAATATTGTACTAACATATATATATTTTTTTCAAAAATTATTTGGTTTTCAGGTCTCAGAACCATCATTCTTCATTTTTGCATACATCTATGTATCAGCTCTCACCAAACATTTGGTTGAAGTCCTTTCAACTGGAGGAACATTCAGATCATGGATAATAGAGCAAAGGATGTGGATGATGAGATCAATATCAGGTCATCTATATGGATTTTTAGATTTTCTAATGAAGGAATTTGGATTAAGAGAGGCTAGTTTCTTGCCAACCAACAAAGTGAAAGATGAGGAACAAACTATGCTTTATGAAATGGACAAATATGACTTTAGAACATCAAACATGTTTGTTGTACCAATGGTTACACTTGTTACCATCAACATATTTTGCTTCATAGGGGGAATCTATAGAGTGTTGTCATTGGGAGAATTGAACAAGATGTTCATACAGCTTTTCCTTGTGGCTTATATAATTGTTGTCAACTATCCAATCATTGAAGGGATTGTTATAAGGAAAGATAAAGGACGCATTTCTCATTCAGTAGTTGCAATATCTAATGTTTTGGCCACAATTATCACTTGTTCTGTATATGCTTTACTAAGGAAGGTATAATGGTAACTTCTTTATAGCAAAATATATGACCAAATTCCTACAGCAAAGTTGATGGCTGTTGGATGAAATTAAGTGATTGTTAAGAACTATTATGTAAAATGAAATAAGCCTATAGGCAATTTTGATTTCACTTATTTACTTGATGTGAAACAATTACCGTTCTCATTGTGAATGCGGTAATAATAATATTATGCAAAGTGACCACCGCCATCAAATTAATGGCAACACATGTAAAACATCACTTCAATAAAGCCATTCTTGGTCCCCTCACCAAATTTGTAGAAACACGAGTACGAGTAGATAATAAATTTAAATGATTGAATTTAATATTTATCACAGCACTCGATGAGATCTTGACATCTCTCTCGTGATATAAATCATCTCCTATTTATGAGAATTCAAAATTACTGTACACTGCAACTTTATTTGACTACATACAGTTCATCACATCAACTCATTTTTCCTCTTTAAATCTTGAAAAATTTGTGAAGAATAAGCAGGTTACATTGAATGAAGAAAAAATGTGGAGAATTAATTAGGAAATTAAAACTGTAACCACGTTTGTTTTTATGGAGAAAGAAAGGGATATCTGTATATTAACCTTATTAAATATTCAAGCTTAAAAATTGTTAACAATGAAAAGATAGGAAGAAAAAACACAACCAAGAGGCAACCACTCTAAGGTTTCATAACATATAATGAACCAAACTTAAGTTAATAGGGTTACAATGAGTATATATATAAAATAATAGAAATGTCTAAAATACTCTTACTATTAATATATAATAACATTATCTAACATCTCCCCTCAAACTCACGATGCATTAAGCATTAACATGGAGCATCGAGAGTTTGTCAACTAAAAAACGAAAACGTTTAATTAAATGCATCTTTGTGAACAAATCAGCGATCTGTAAAGAAGAAGAGTACGAATACTGGTGTTTTGTAGCACTCAACTGACCCATCAGACTTAGTTTTGATCTTGTATACCCAACGAGACCTAATAGCACGTTTTCCATGAGTAATAGATACTAATTCCGAAGTATTGGTTTTGTGCAATGTAGATAGTTCTTCTACCATAGTCTGTTGCCAAAGAGGATCAAGAACAACCTCTTTATAGGAAGAGGGCTCAGACAAAGTTGATGAGAGGGGTAATGAGGAGAATCAACAATCGCAGGAGGTGGTTGGATAGTCGGGGGGACAAGAGAGATGTCACCAAAGAAGAAGCAACAATCAAAGAGAAGAACCAACAAAGAGAGAAACAACGACAGAAGAAGCAGAAGCCAAAGAGAGGATCATTAGCTATACCAAACAATGACAATAAAGAGAGAAACCAAATCAATAAGAAATCATATCAAATAGTCACAATCAAGAGAAGAACCAAGCCAACAAAAAATCAAACCGAAACCAAATCAAACCAAACTAAACAAAGAGAGAAGCAAACAAATAGATGAACCACATGAGAGAAGAGCAAACAAATAGAACAATCAATATGGAGAGAAACAACAAAACAAATCACTAGAGAGATGAGCAATCAAACAGAAGAAGCAACAGAGAGAGCGACAACACAGAAGAAAACAATCAAATAAATAGGAGAGACAAACAATTAAATTACCAACCAAATCAGCAAAGAACCACAATAATTGAAATCATGTGAACCAAACCAATATCAGAACTAGAGTCAATGGTAGGAGGAGCAGAAGCAACAACATTGGACGATGGTCCCCTAAAATTCTTCTTATGTGCTCTCCCCAATTTCGGACAATGCGCTTCCCAATGTGCTTGAAGAGAATCATCCTTAGCATCAGCCATAACAAATAATGACACGAAAATACGACAAACGTAATCACTAAGACAAAATAAATTAGGGATAATTAGGTTCTGTGCGAGCACGATTTCTCCCCTACAGATATCGTTTCGCTGATCCGACCGTTTAAGACGAAGACCTGAATGTTTCGAACCTGCTGTCCAAAAATCAGCCCGATCCAACGGTTAACGAATGTGCAATCGATGTTTTTGTGAGATTGATTTAACAAAATCGGAAATAAAGAAATAGGGTTACTCTTTTCTTTTGGCGGTTATCTTTTCTATCAAAATAATCTATCTTCTTTATAGTAGATCCCAATGAAAAAAGGAAGAAGAAACACAACCAACATGCAACCACTCTAGGGTTTAATAACATAGAATAAATAATAGAGGTTACATTGAGTATATATATAAAATAATAAAAATATCTAAAATACCCTTCCTACTAATATCTAACAAAAATAACTATATATTAAGGATTAATATTTACCTATGTATTAACCTCATTAAATATTAACAATGTGTAATATGTGAACCGAAAATTCTAGAGTTTAATATCTAAATTGCAATGACTCTCAGCACAAAGTTTATAAATATTGTGTCAAATGTTGTCATCCTAGAAGTATTGAAATTACAAATACGTGGTCAATATTTTTTTTAATAATTTTATTTATTAAAATAATTGATAAAAATGTAATTAAATATTAAATTAATTATTTAAAAATAAATTTAATATCAAAATAACTAATAAAAAATATATTTAAATATATTTTTATAATTTAAATATATTCAATAATTAAAACATCGACTTACATGTTTAAAAATTAAAATCATTATTTACTAGAAAGTCGAAGATGTTTTACCTTTAAATTCTATATCTTTAGTGATTTTATATTATCTTTTCTATTGTTTTTAAGGAATTTATTTTCATCGTCAATTTTACTGAAAGATAGATAAGAGTTACCTAAAACCAAATCCAAGAGAACCTATCTCCGGATAGAGACAGGTGGAGCAGCATCTGCAGCACTTCTTGTTGGTCACTGGTCAGTAACATTTCTTAACCGACACCTCACTACGTACGAAAATTCCACTACTATTTATTTATTTACTTATTTATTTATTTATTTATTTATTATTATTACTATTTATTATTATTATTATTATTGTTATTAATTATTATTATTATTTTCTGCCTTTTTGGAGTATTTGTTTTGTTGACCTTGATTGGTAAGAACTAAGAAAAATATTTTGTTTTGTTAAACAATATTAATTGCAAATTGTTGAGTAATTATGGAATAGTCTTGCTGTTTATGTTAGCAATATTTTGTCAAGAAAATAAAGTTAGCAATATAAATAATATATTTATATATAGTACTTTCTTTCAAGTTGTCACAGTCTTCTTCTATGTTCACTCACTTCTTTGTGGAGGATTGAGTTCCACGAATGCCAAGTCCATTTAATTAAACACATTATATTTGTTTATTTCTTTCAGATTGTTAATTGTGTTGTTGTTCTCAAAATTCTCATTGAAGAGAGAAGATAAGGTTTAGAGAGAGAAATGAGAGTTGCAGTGGTTGGTAGTGGAATTAGTGGTTTGGTTTCAGCTTATGTGTTAGCCAAAGCCGGTGTGAATGTGGTTCTCTATGAAAAGGAAAATTACTTGGGTGGTCATGCAAAAACTGTTAATGCTGATGGTGTTGATTTGGACCTTGGTTTCATGGTCTTCAACCGGGTAATTCATTCACCACATTCATTTTTACTTTTTTTTTTTTATTGTTATGCTTCATTTTTCATAATTCATTCGGATTTTGCTTAATTGTCTTATAACTGTTTTATAAGTTAAGGTTCAGCTCCAATAATTAATCTTGGATTCAACATTTGCATCACATTATCCAAAACAGTGGAACGAAGTTTTTGGTTGTTTTTTAAATCCTTTTAAAGAGAGTATAATTAATTAATTAATTATATCAATTTTTTGAAACAGCTGTATAATGTCATTCAAAAAGAATTCGTCATTGTGTTTTTTTTTTAATTTTTTATTATTATCCTATGATGCAGTGTGAATTTGTTGTGAATTGCATAGCACCTTTGTCTTTGCCTGTTCTATTACGTTGTTTAACTAGATGTTTAGCTGTTATTAGTAATTAATAACACTTACATGAGATTTTTTGTTTGTTTGAAAAGAACACTTAGATGAGGATTTGAGAAGTTTTGATTCGGTTTTCACTTGTTTTGTTTGTTAGCTAACATTTGTACTTTCTAATTATACTAGTTAAGGCACACTTGAACTTCACAGATTCCGTGTTTATTAAAAAGAACATGAAGAAAAACACAGCACCCTTTTATCTTATCTTATAAAACAAAACAAGTGTCAATCACTATCTTTAACACATTTTTAAGAAAATTACGAAAAATTCATTAATTATTTTAAAGTATTATTATTTAAGTAGTTATAAGTATTCAATAATATTTTATTAGATTATTTTTAGTTAATATAAATATGATACTTTAAGATAATAAATATTAAAATAAATTATCATTTTAGTCCTTAAAAATATTAAACATTGTCACTTTAATTTTAACTCAATTAAAAATTTAAATTAATTTTCGAATTATTAAAACATCAATTAATTTAATTTTTTACGTCATTATAATCATAGAATATTTTGATAAATTGTATGTCACATAGACTAAGTTATATTTTAATAACTGTTTTAATTATTTGAAGATTAATTTAAAATTACACTTGATTCAAATACTAAAATTACAATATCCAATATTTTAAGGGATGAAAATGATAATTTAGTCCAAAAGAAATATCTTGCAAAGACTAGAAACATAGTCTTTGGGCCCCCATTAGTATACGACAATTTGGTTTTGCTAATATGATTCGTTGTCTGTGGGCCTCATTAGTGGTCCTGGCGTGACAGTTCCTTCGGACCAATTAAATATTTTGATTAAGATGATGCTACTCACAATTTTTAGGACAGCTACGTACTAGTACTAATTATATATTCTTAAGTTTAATTTTGAAATATTAATCGACAAAGTATGAAAGCTCCGTGGGTAAATAATTGAAAAGTTAATATATATAATAATTTTAAATTAAAATTAGATATATTAATTTTTAGTTATATTTTTTATTTATGTTTTATTTCAAAAGAAGTATTAAATAAAGGATCAATTTCTCTTCCAAAAAATACATTAATGTTTATAAAATTCAAACTACTCTTGATTTCAAATATAAGATAAAGTTTGAACAGTAAAAATTTATATATTTTATTCAAAATTTCGAATAAATACGTTATATTTGTTGACTCATTTTCTCTTTTATTTAAGATCGAAAGAAGTACTAGTGAGTGAGACCATACTTTGGTTGTATAGGTTAGAACCTTATATCACACTATCACTTATTGAAAATTTAAGAACAAAAGAGAAATTTGGAGAGAAAACTGATTTAATTGTATTTATACAACAAACAGAACTAACTAACTCACGCATTAAAACTGAATTAACTACTTAATAGTATATACGCTTGTTATGCTTGGATGATAAGCCATGAAATGAAATAATTTTAGACCAAATAACTTTTACTATTTGAACTACATACTATACTATGATAAGCAGATAACTGGAGATGAAATCATCATCACAATACTTTGTTAATAAAAAAACATCTGGCACAAAAAATTATTAAAAGTATACAATATAGCCTGAATTTTAAAAGTATCCTAGCTTGATCTTGAATATTTTAGTTATTGAATGCGTTTGTGTAGATAGAAATGGATCAATTTATATTATGAAACTACTGTAAATGCGTTTGTGAAGATGTTGACAATGTAACATGGAGTATTTATTGAACAGGTCACATATCCTAATATGATGGAATTCTTTGAGAGTCTTGGAGTTGATATGGAATTATCAGACATGTCATTTTCCGTCAGCCTCGACAAAGGTCGAGGCTGCGAATGGGGCAGCAGAAACGGTTTGTCCGGCTTGTTTGCACAGAAGAGAAATGTTTTGAATCCATACTTTTGGCAAATGATTAGGGAAATTATCAAATTCAAAGATGATGCTATAAGGCAAGTTGTTACCTTCATTATGTGTTTACTTTTTATTTATTTGTTAAAAATGCTTTAAACCAGAAAAAGTACATAGATTAATATGTTGCACTCATTTTTTTCTCATGCATAGTTTAAGTTAACAAATAACATATCAATGCAGCTATATTGATATGTTTGAAAATAACCTACAAATTGATCACAATGAATCACTGGGGCAATTCCTCAAGTCAAGAGGTTACTCAGAATTATTTCAGAAAGCCTATCTTGTGAGTTCAACTATATATATTAGACTAATTTTTTTGTTTACTCTATAAATATCAGAATTTATTATTTGTTAAGTGTACATTAATTTATCACATTAAACACTTTTAGATTCCAATTTGTGGTTCTATTTGGTCATGCTCTTATGAAGGAGTTTTGAGCTTTTCTGCTTTCTCAGTTCTGTCATTCTGTCGAAATCACCATCTACTTCAGGTACTATGACAAACAATTGAATCACTTCAAGATTTATATAGTGATTATTATCCAAATAAATTAAAGATTACTTATTGATTATCTTGATCCTCTCGGCAGCTCTTTGGCAGACCACAGTGGCTAACTGTCAAATGGCGATCGCAGAATTATGTTAAGAAGGTGCTATTTATTGATTATGATACTATGTATGAAATATATGATGTTAGTAAAAAAAAACTATAAGATTATGATACTAAGTCATTAACTGTATGATGTTAAAAACTTCAGGTTAAAGAAGAGCTTCAGAGTCATGGCAGTCAAATAATAGCTAATTGTGAGGTGGATTTGGTTTCAGCATCTGAAAATGGTAAGTAATCTTAATTCTCAACCCTTGTTACTTTCTCAATTCCTTGAATGATGTTCTAGTAACAAGTATTCTTGAAACACTTTTGCAGGATGTGTTGTTCACTGCAAAGATGGTTCTGAAGAAATGTATGATGGATGCATAATGGCAATACATGCACCTGATGCTTTGAGATTATTAGGAGATGAAGCAACATATGATGAGAGAAGAATTATTGGTGCTTTTCAATATGCATACAGGTAAAAGTACTAGTAATTAAGATATCACTTTATCTTCATGCATGTTAATGTTATTGATGCTTAAAAATGTGAGACGATGTCAGAGAATCTTTTTGTTGTCTGAGTCCAACCAATGTATAATTATTCATTGATATGTATTGGCAGTGATATTTTTCTTCACCGAGATAAAAGTTTAATGCCACAAAACCCAGCAGCATGGAGTGCATGGAATTTTCTAGGAAGTAACAACAACAAAGTTTGTGTGACATACTGGCTAAACATTCTTCAGGTTGGTAAAAATGCATTGATTATGGTTCATGAATGATTCCATGTGGATAAAGTAGGTTAATTACTATTGATTCTAATTTTGCAGAATATTGAAGAAGCAGGTAAACCCTTTTTTGTAACTCTGAATCCAGATCATGTACCAGAAAATACATTGCTTAAGTGGTCAACTGGACACCCGGTTCCATCAGTTGCTGCATACAAAGCTTCAGCAGAGCTTGACAGTATTCAAGGGAAAAGAAGAATCTGGTTTTCTGGAGCCTACCAAGGTACATTCTTGCTTATTTTCTCGACATCAAAAGTTTTAATGATTATTGAATCATGAGGAGATCGTAAATCACCCGAGAGATCTCCACATTGGAAATTTGGGTTGTCGTCTCTCTTATATGTTGTTCACCATGTCTATTTCCCTCGAATGTGGATACTAACACTTGATAGTTCAAACATTCTACCCCTCAAGTTGATCTATTTATTTAATCCCCCTCAAGCCGAGGACTTTGTCATCCTAGAGTAAAGAGAAAGGTGAGAGATAATTGGAAGGTAAAGAGAGGGAGAGAAAGGTGATAGGTGAGAGAGAAACAAGTGATTAGAGAAAGATAAGAGAGATATCAGCCTGAGAGGAAATCATCTGTTGTTTATATATGTGTGTATAATTATTGCTAATGTATACCTATTATGTTTAGAAATTTATATGTATTTCATTATACATGTCAGGTTATGGATTTCATGAAGATGGATTGAAGGTAATTAAAGCTTAGTTTATAATGAAAAAAGAAATGTAATTTTCACTGATAAATAACAAGCCAAAGAAACGGTTAGATTCTTTAAAAAATTTAGAAACATGATATCACTTTCATTCACACACAAAATATAATTTCTGGTAAAAAAAAAGAAACAGCATAGAGAAAAACAGTAGCATAATATGATGGTTTGTCACCTAATCAATTAACCATGACTACAAAGTCTTAAACCACTTTATCAAGTATGGGTTGCCATAATTCATGCAAAAGCAACTTAAACAACAAAATTACACTCAACATATCACAAAATATTGTTGGTGTACATCTCAAATCTCAATGCTTTAACAGAAACTCCCTTGCAAAATGAACTTTCAGGCTGGCATGGCTGCAGCTCATGGTATTCTTGGAAGATGTTGTGCCCTTCTGACCAACCCAATACACATGGTACCTTCTTGGAAGGAACTTGGAGCACGCCTCTTTGTGACTAGATTCCTCAGTTGCTTTATTACTACTGGTTCTTTAACGTGAGTTCACTTCTTATAGTGTGTACACTTTTAATATGAATTATCATCACAAGCTCTATCTACATTTGGCTAATAGCTTTTTCTTCATATGAGCCTATTTGAAGTAGGGCCGTCCTAAGTTATTTTGAGGATCTATTGGAATTGCTATTCCTTAAAAAAAATATAATAATCATTTGCTTTGATATTATGCTCTAGATTGACCTTAGCATAAATTTTTTATTTCAAAGCTTGAGTTACTGATACATTTTATAGATTAGACATGTAAAAAATTATTGAGTTTATTTACTGATAGATTTTACTTTGAGGTGTTATAGCTTATTGGAGGAAGGAGGAACAATGTTTACCTTTGAGGGAACGGGGAAAAAGTGTTCTCCAAAGAGTGTTATGAGAGTTCACAATCCTCAATTTTATTGGAAGGTACGTGCTTCTAAATTTTGCAAGTACTAAGATCTTGATTGATATCCTTCTAGCTGTAGAAGTGACAAGACATGCTTATCTTTGTCATGCAATGATATATACAGCTTAATTAATTAAGTGTTTATAGCTTAAGCTTTTATCATGTAAATGCTAGGGTACAAACTATTTCTATAGCAAAAAGAAAATAAAATCGATCTGTTTTAATATAAGTTATAAACATTAAACTATATATTTTCATAAGTTATTCTGAAGAGTCTGTGGAAATAAATTGAAAACAACTTATAGATATGTCATACGTTGTTTCCATAAGTTCTCACAAGCAGTCTCACAAATGTTTATTTCAATAGATAAACTCAAATAACTCAATTCAAACCGACCCTTAATGATATGTACTTGTTTTCCAGGTCATGACACAAGCAGATTTAGGCCTTGCAGATGCATACATCAATGGAGACTTTTCATTCGTTGATAAAGATGAAGGTCTCTTAAATTTTTTCTTGGTAGGTATATAGTCATCTAAATCTTATGCAGAGTTGTCACTTTTGGGATTTTTCTCTTTACTTCCATGTACCTTGGTATTGTTAATGCAGGTTCTAATAGCCAACAGAGATTTAAATGCATCCAACTCAAAATTGAAGAAGAGTAGGTAAGTTGATATGATGAACTAAACCTTACATTAATCTATTAATTGGATTTGCATTATAAAAACTCTTCTTATGTGTGTTTAGGGGTTGGTGGACACCAATTTTATTTACTGCTGGTTTGACATCTGCAAAGTTCTTCATGGATCATGTCTCAAGGAAAAATACTCTCACACAAGCTCGCAGAAACATTTCTAGGCATTATGATCTGGTATAATAAAGAACATTATTAAGTTATTTTCAAGGAATAAGTACATGTATCTTTTTGCTTTTATTTTACTCTGGACGGAGTCCTTCTATGATTTTTTGAAGTTCTTGAAACTAGGCCAACATATTCTTCTTTGGTCTTTGTAGAGTAATGAACTCTTTGCACTTTTCTTGGATGAAACTATGACATATTCATGTGCAGTGTTCAAGGTAAGAACAACAACTATTTGATGCTTGAGCTCAAATTTCATGCAAATATTATACTACTAATTAAACTTCTTTAGTAGTTGATTAATACTTTTGTTTTTCTTTTAAATTGTCTGATAGAATGAAGATGAAGACTTGAAAGATGCACAAATGAGAAAAATATCTCTTCTGATTGAAAAAGTGAGTGAGTTTGGTCTCTATTAGTTTTTTTTTCTTTCTATTTTAGATTATGGTTTAGCAAAATATCTAATTTTTTCCTGAAATAAATCAAGGCTAAAATAGAGAAAAAACATGAAATTCTTGAGATTGGATGTGGATGGGGAAGTTTAGCCATTGAAGTTGTTAAAAAAACTGGTTGCAAATACACTGGTATCACTTTGTCAAAGGAGCAACTTAAGCTTGCAGAAAAAAGAGTTCAAGATGCTGGTCTTCAGGTATTAATTAAACAAGCTAATTATTTTTCATGAAGTCATGGATTTAAAGATATAAAATATGATTTAAATGTGTTCATTTTCTGACATATTCTCAAGAATACGGTAAAATGTAAGAGACTAATGAGCAAATTCATGTTTAATGTTATGAAATAATGGTTACAGGACCATATCAAATTTCTTCTATGTGACTACCGCCAATTGCCGAAGACATACAAATTTGATAGGATTATATCTTGGTAAGCTATTTTTTATTTTTAATTTTGCAGACTCAAATTCACATATAATAAATATTTCCAACATACTAGTACATAATGTATAAGCATATTTCAGTGAAATGATAGAAGCTGTTGGGCATGAATACATGGAAGAATTCTTTGGTTGTTGTGAATCATTATTGGCAGATGATGGACTTCTTGTTCTCCAGGTATTGATTGACCTTAGTTATATTGGTATGACTTTTATGTAATGTTTATTGGTATTTAAATTGCTGCTAACTATTGAAGATGGTTTATTTATGTTGCTGTATATATAGTTCATATCAATCCCGGATGAACGTTATGATGAGTATAGGCGCAGTTCTGATTTTATAAAGGAATATATTTTTCCAGGAGGTTGCCTACCCTCTTTAAGTAGGATAACATCAGCCATGGCATCCACATCCAAACTATGGTAATATAAATATATATATATATATAATAAATGTGTGTTACTGCTGATTTCTTCTTTTTTTTAAATGATAAAAGTTTAGATGAGTGGAATTCTAATAACTCGTTAAATTTTAGTTATGAATATAATTAACTGAATACTTTTAATTGTAGCGCGGAACATGTTGAGAACATGGGAATTCATTACTATCAAACACTAAGATGGTGGAGAAAAAACTTCTTGGAAAGGCAGAGGTATACTATTTATTTGATTCAAACGTAGTTATTTTTCTATGTTGAATGATTCAAGTAACTATGTTTACACTAACTAATTGTTGTAAACTAATTTTTATGCTGTCAGTGAAATTTTGGATCTTGGATTTAATGAAAAATTCATCAGAACATGGGAATACTATTTTGATTACTGTGGTGCGGGTTTTAAGTCACGCACACTTGGGAATTATCAGGTACATTGTTACATTATAGAGGCAATTTGGAATTTACAATTGTAGCATTTAGTGATATGATAGGTTATGTTTCAATGTAGGTGGTTTTCTCACGCCCGGGTAACGTTACTACATTCAGCGATCCATACAAAAGCTGGCTCTGATAAGCACAAGCCTCACTCATTCCACCAAAATACTTTCACTTGTTGGCGGTGGTGCTATGTAGTAGCTCATTTCTTAATAATCCAAATATTTCTCTGTTCTGATTATTAGAAAGAGGAAAAGAAAAAACATTGTTGTTATCACTTGAACATCGTTAAACTAGAGGAGCTAAATTGTGTTGCTTCGGAGAGGCAAACAGCTATATTTGTAAGGTTTTTTTCATATATAAAACGGAATTTCACACGCTCATGCTGTCATGCTGATGAGAGAAGAATGAAAAGCCAACTACAAACAAAGCAAGGGGTTGCAGTTCTTAAATATTTACGCTAGATAATTCATGGCACAAACCAAGGCAGACAAACTTCTCTAGTATATATTATTACATGAATAACTTTGCTGGCCATATTATATATACGTCCATCAAAAGAATGATCAATTAATTTTTTCCTCATCTCTCATCTATGAATGATAATAACATATAAGGGTGACCATTATAATCCAAGAAACTCTAAAACAAGGCCCTGTTCAGAGCATGAACCAACAGATTCACTGGGCATTTTAGCAATTTTTGAAAGTTTTTAAAAAGTTATTAATTAATTAATCCTTCGCCATCAACACCCTTACCATATCAAAATCCTAGATCATCTTCATCTTTCTCCTTTGCCTCTGTTACCTTGTACCCTTACCAACCTATCAGTGGCCTCGTTCTCACAAACCACTGCATGTTCCTCTCTTTATCTATCAATGAAATGAATCTCCGTTACCCCCATCTTTCATTAACCATAACATCCATCTGGCTGATCACTACTACTACATCTACAAACTCAAAAATATTCTCTTTTGGAACACAACTTAAGACATCCATTGCCAACTTCAACAAGTTCCTAGCTTGTCATCCTCCTTGTCCACCTTGGCTGCTTCAATTTCACCACCAACACAGGCATAAAAAACAGCACCACTCACGACGGTCAAAGAAACAGAAAATTTCATCTACAAAATCTCACCTTTTCTCAACCCTCTTCCCCTTCCCACCCCAAATGTAAAACCCACAAATCCAAAAGCCACCACCAGATCGGCCCCCATGGCAGAGGTGATTGTGACCTGTGGGATTGCGCAGAGGTGTTTGGGTTTGTTTGTAGTGTCTGTAGGTAAAGATTTACATGATTATTAGGGAATTATATGGAGAAGGAAAACCAAAACAGAGGAATTTGTTATAAATAAAAAATAAATAAAAACCTGTCCAAATTATAAAAATGGTATGGGATAGCATGCACCACCTATTAGCTTTTTCGAACACAAGAAGCAGCAACAAATAAGGAAAAAAAACATTATAGTATAAGAAAGCCTGTCATTCATAAATAAAAACAAAAGGAAGAAAAATATTACCAGAGAATGACTGTAACAATACATTGAATGATAAAGAACAGATGGCACTTTCCACATACAAACAATGCCAGTATAAACCCTCAGGCAGGGTTGGACAGAAAGGCACTTACCATATAGAGCACAACCAATTTCACACCTTTAAAGGTGACACAAAAGCTAAAACTGAAAAAGAAGTGCTAGGAATGAAGATGTAATGATACAATTCTACTAGTAAATTTTTTTCCTATCAGAATAAAATTGTTTTAGACAGTTCTCCAAAGCATGAGTTTTTTTATCACATGCCAAAATCTTAGGTAACACTCAACTAGATATCTAAAATTCAAGCCAAAATTCTAGTGAGTCACAGCCAACTGATCTACTCAATGTGCTGCAAACCATCATCCCCTACAATTCTGTCAGCCACCACAAACCAGGTTGAAGGTTGTGAAATTTTATCGCTTGAAAAGCCAGGAATCTGCAAATTTGATGATGCGTTGGCTCAGAAAAACACAATAGACTGAATAAGTTCATTCCTTAGCCATGAGTGGACACTTGGCTTCCACTTCAATACTGGTGCACCTCTCCTCCTGTACAACACAAGTGCAAATACAGGGGGAAAATGATTATGCCATCCTCAAAGTTTTTACTATCACTACCATTATCGCTACCCATTACGAAGTGATCAACCCAAGTGTCCACCGCTATCAGTAAATACCTTGACTACATCATCTTATTTCTACTTGTACTACTAACAATTAAAGCATGTGCATACAATAAGATTTCCTATTAGAGGAAAGAGAATAAAACACCAAAATGACAGCACAAATAGCTGCATCAAACCATCATATAAGGTGAAATATGATACTATAGCTGAAATGCTACAAGAACGGAAATTCCCAGATCAACTAAAACCATAAACACGCAATTTAAAACTACACGCAGAAACAAATACTAAATAGAAAGTAGCAACTAGTATCTC
This sequence comes from Cicer judaicum, assembly GCA_037974835.1. NCBI lineage: Eukaryota > Viridiplantae > Streptophyta > Magnoliopsida > Fabales > Fabaceae > Cicer > Cicer judaicum. Next base: position 28,359,722 of record JBBPBS010000968.1, read on the forward strand.
TTCAACCATACTACTTATTATAATAAACTAGGAAAGCAAATACTGCAAACTACTGGGATTCAAGCAACCCAACCAGTCCCATTGTGTATGGATAATGAACGTGAGTAACTCCTTTGCCGCTGAAAGAATTCATTGTAAGCTCATGTTTTAAGAAGAATAATAGGCAGGGATCATCAAGTCAAGTTCAAGATCCAGCAAGTGATTGAACTATCAAAATTACTGCTGTTGGGCTTGTCGAGACTGAGCACCACCATAGCCACCACCATAACCAACTTGGCCACCATTTCCCTGAGGAGTCCCATAATTACCAGATGCTTGAGCCTGTTCAGATCTCCACGCTGCATTTCCATAACCAGAATTTCCATTTGCATCCCCATAGCCACTGCCCATATAGCTGCCACTGCCACCACTACCTTGTAGCTCACTCCCACTAGCATTGCTATTTGGAGCACTCCCAGTACGCCCACCAACAGCACCATATACACCTGGATTCCCATAAGAACTGTCACTTCCACCATACCCACCGCCATAGCCACCATATCCATAACCTTGATTCCCATATGCAGCAGCTCCACTGGGGGATTGACCTGCAGCTGCTGAACCAGATCCAGCACCACCACTTGGAGCACCCCAAGCAGCAGTGTTCCCATAACCCATAGAGCCATATCCAGAGGGAGCCTGAGCAGGCCATGAAGTCCTTGGCCCACCTGGTGGACCACCTGCATAAGCAGCATTAGGGACATTGGGGTTCCCATATGTTGCAGCAGCAGGTCCACCATACCCGGCAGCGGCACCACCGTAACTTCCATACGCTGCACCATAACCAAGACCATTGCTAGCTGAACCATACCCATATCCAGCAGCACTGTAAGCAGATGAACCATAAGGTGGGAATCCACCTGCAGCACTTTGAGGCTGCATATACCTACTAGAATCTGTACGACCGTCATATGCATTTTGATTGCCACCAGAAGCTCCGTACCCTTGATAACCACCGATTCCACCACTGCCACCTCCAGAACCTCCCATCATTCGGCTACTTGCACCAGGATTGGCATCCTTTGGAAGTGCACGCTTCACCTCTACCTGTTTACCATTTAAATCATGAAATGTCTTGTGCAAAACCCTATCAACTGCCTCCTCAGTATCAAAAGTAATAAATCCAAATCCTCGCGGTCGTCCAGTATTCTGGTCATACATGACTACAACATCAGTTACATGTCCATAAGCCTCAAAGTACTGGCGGAATTTTTCTTCTGCCAGAGTGGGAGGCAACCCTCCAACAAATATCTTTTTAGTCCTGACATTCCCCCCATTACCCGAATTCATGCCAGAATTCGAGTTTCCAGTTCTCGAAGTGACAGAAATCTGTTGGTCCTCTCTTGAGAAAGCTCTCTTGGCATCAACCTGAATAACAAAATTACAAAGTTGCTAGTTAGGCTTATAATTGATAGTGGGAAGTAAAGCAAACAAAAGGGTCTGGGTCACAGGATAATACTGATATTCCACAACTTTTGGCACTATCAAAATTGATCTTTTAGGTAGAAGCATCAAGTCATGTTTTCAGGTATTTGGGCAAATCCAAAAACATATCAAACAAAACATGATAAAACCATCAATAAATCCCATGAGAATCATCACTCATACTGCATTCACACAAGAGCGTTCTCATCAACACAAAAAATGTAATCCTGATTCCTAATTACACTCAAGATTAAGCATGTTGTGGAAGGAAATGGATCACATACAACTCCAAAGATTTATATTTCTTTACATCTCAAGATTTCAATAAAGTGGTTCAAATATAAAATATTAGCATAACAATCACAATATCACCTTCCATTAATATTTATAAATAAACTTGCCAGAAAATTCAACATTTTTCAATTTTCAAATAGATATTAACTTAGAAGCGGTAGTATAAAACATAAACATCATATATTTGAAACAACATCTCAGCTTCAGGGTAATGACATGTCAGCAGACATACTCAGTGAAGATAAAATTAAATGCCTATTGAGTTCTCAATGTATTGAAAGCTTTTTTTTCATTTAATGCTTTCGACTTTATGCAATAAGAAGGGTTTCAAGAGAACATGGCATTATAGTTTTGAAACAACATTAATAGTATTTTCTTAACAGCTACCCAAAGTGAAACATGAAATCAAGAAATAAAAAAAAGTGTAACATTAAACTTTACATTCATTAGATACATTCTATTTTGAATCCTTTAATTAAGTATCTTAAACATACTCATTAGCAATTGCTTACTACACAAGGGAAAAATAATGTACCTACAACCAAAGAAGCAACATTTAATATTTTCCTCAACTAACAAAGCAGGTTTTAGTTTTTACAGCAAAAACATAGTATGGGAATATGCATCTATACCGTTCAATTATGTTAAACAATTATCTATTAACAAAGGTTAACCAAAGCTAGTAGCATAACTATTATTTATTTTCTAAACAACTTTGTCCATGACAACAGCACACAAAACTGACATCGTAGGACAGTGTTTTAGACAAACATATCTCAAGTCAAGACAATCAAATCAGACCATGAAGAAAAAACAAGTACATATCAATTAAAACTAACAATCCAGAGATAAACAGCTAAAAAAATTCAATGAAAGACATATACACTAATCATATAGAGAAAAATAACCACTAAAACACTTAATCATTAAACAATACAAAAAACATGTTTCATTTTATCCTCCAAAAAGAGGGGGAAACGGAAACCCACCTCAAATTCAGAAGCAGCAACAGTAACAAACAAGTTAAAACTAGAAAGACAAAATTCTTAAAATAAAACACACTCACAAACACAGACAGAACCCTAGCTAATGTAGAAAAAATGAATACAAAAAAAAAAACATCGAGTGAAAAATGACATAAACAAAAATCAAAACAAAATAAATAAAAGAAAAAAGGAAGGGTAATAACCGTTCTGCCATCAATAACATGCTTGTCTTCGAGAACCCTATCAAGAACAGAAGGATCTGAGAAGACAACAAAACCAAAGCCTCTAGGTTTACCAGTGTTCTTCTCTCTCATGACTGAAGTGTTCAAAACATCACCATAGTTTCCAAAATGTTCCTTCAGTTTCTCCTCATTAGTATCCCATGAAATCCCACCGATGAAAAGCTTTCCTTGATCCGAATCCATTTCTCTCTCTCTCTCTCTATCTCTCTCTCTGCGAGTGTGTGTGTATATATATATTTATAACAATATATATAAATAGGAATTTGAATAATATTTGCAGAGAGGAGAGAAGTTTGGGATTTGGGGGTGGGAGAAGTGAAGAGAAGAGAGGGAAGAGAAGAATAAAGAGGAAGAGGGTTTGGTGCGTTGTGGCTGTATTTTATGTGAGAGAGAAACAATAGTGTCTGTGTAAGAGAGAGAGTGTGTTAATAAATATGTAAAAAAGGGCTAAGATTTCTTCACAAAATGTATACTAGGGTTTAAACGGCTGAGATTTCTTTGATTCGTTTCACATTTTATAGAATAGTTGCATCTATTCGAGTTTGCGCAGAGACTAATCTTTCGAGTCTTTTTTTGGAATCAGCGGCGCGTTAACCAAAACCACGAGGAAAACTGCGTTGGTGTGGAAGCTTCCATTATGTTCATTTTACAAATACCAGCTGGATGGTGCGCGGACACAAGATAAAGTTGCGTAACACGCATCAAAACATATCATAAGTAGGTTAATGCTATATAAATAAGTAAAATCTTTTTTGAGAGTTTTATTAGCGTTGTATTTCTATTTTTAGATTCAAATTTGTGAATACTAATTAAGTTATGATAAACATCAATTATCATACGAAGTCCTTTTGAGTTGTGAATTAGAATCGAAAAACATGTTATGTTGTCAAAAGGCATAAAAATTTACATAAACATTTAGTTCAAATCTATCTTTTTGTTTGTTAGGTTGGATTTTCATCTCCCAAATCTATTTTTATTTGTTAGACTTACCTCGTTCGTAATATGACAAGATCGTAATATGACAAGATGATAATATCAACTTAATCTTCATATTATCTATTGAAATATAAAGTCAAATTCTTATCATTGAACTGTTATTTTATAAATTTTACATGATATCCAAATATATAATAATTTGTGTAAAAAATAAATAGATATAGAAAATTAATTTTTGCCAATTAAATAACAATAAAAATATTTTTTTAATGTTTAGATTTGTTTATAAAATATTTTCTATAACTTTGTATTTTCTGTTTTTCAATTTTTTAATTTTTCAATTCGCTAATGAACAGCTAAGAACTTAAGTCTATCTTTTTAAATTTATAAATTTATGACATTCTAGTTTAATAATTTATTTTAAACATTTTTATAATTTCTTTTTTATTTTTTTTTTGGAGATATATGAATTTGAATAAACTTCAAAAATATATTTAGTTATTTTAATATATGTTTTAAAAAAAATTTTGTCAATGCACAACTGAAACATTATAATTTTGGACCCCTTTTAAAAACTAATAATCAACATATGCATCTTATTTTAAAGTATTTGATGATAAATCAAAAGAGGGTAACTATTGTGCCCTCTAATTGACAAGACATTAGAATATATTGCTTGTCTGCAATCATTATTTAAATTTCTGTTACTATTTATAGCAAAAATTAATAAGTTATTAATTGTAGATTAATTTGTACACAAAAATATTCATAAACAAACTTTGTATAGAAAATTCAGAAATGCAATAGTAAAAAACCAATTGTATATTTACATAAAAAGTAATTAAGAATATATGACAAGACTACAACCTCTAGGTTAACACACTTTTATATATTTCAAAAAATATTTACATATTTTAATTTTATTAGGTTTTATTTTTTTTACATATTATAATTTTTTTAAATTTAAACTCAAAATTTATTTAAATATATTACTTTTCTCAATACATAAAAATTTATTTACTTTTTGTCTTCATATTATCAAAATAATTTCTTTTTGTCTCAATGAAAAATAAAAAACACATAACATTTTAAAAATAAACCCATGTGAAAATCAACTTCGGCCAATTCTATAGAAAGGGAAAAATATTTAATTTTTAGATTTTCTTAATAATATTTTCTATTATTTTTTATTTTCTATTTTTTTCGAGTGCTGCACGATTAAGAATCTAGACTCATCCCTTTGAATTTATGACATTCTATATTTTAAGAGCTTCTTTTAATTTTAATTTTTAATCTTTTTGTTGGTGACATTTATGAATTTATATCAATTTTAAAAAAAAATCTTTTAATGTATATGTTAAATAATTTTTTATTTTATTTTTCTTTTATCAATGTACCACTCAAATATTACAATTTTGAACTCATTTCAATATTTAAGATGACTCTTCTATCTTTTAATTGAGAAGAGATTATAATATATTACTTATTTATAATTATTATTTAAATTTGTGTTACAATTGTTAGCAAAAGCTGAATACATACAATAACTAATTTTATAAGATATTTATAAAGTTATTGACTAATTCGTACATCAAAATTTTCAAATGTAAAAATATCAAAAATTTAGTTTAGTAGTAAAAAGACAAGTCTTAAATTAAGAGATTCTTGATGCGAGTTTCGCCGGTGGCATTGAAAAACGGTAAATATAAATTATTTATTTGTTTTGAACTAAAACATCATCCACTCACCTTAAATTTTTTTTAATACAAAAAATAATCACAAATATAATAAAGAAAACAAGATTCATATAAATAACGGACTAGACATCAACCTCTTAGCCTAATCAACATTTATTTTTTTAAAACTTATTTGTATCTTGTAGTAAAAAAAATCATTTATATGTTATATATTTTTAATTAGGTTTAATATTTATATACTGTATATATTTTATTGATATGACAAGTGAGACATTTAGGCAGCTTATTAGATGGTGATGTAGGGAGATCTACGTGGATTCTCACTAAAAACTAATTTACATTGCATCAAAATTTATATTAATCTACAACACCCAAAGCAATTGAGTAAAAAAAACTCATAAAAGTAAATAATTTAGATGCAAAACATTTTCTAGATGAAATCTCACTTCATAACTCGTTTTCATGTCATGAATTTAATGTTACATAAATGTATTACTTGTCATGTCTCTAAAATTGAATTTCAAAATATATAAATGAAAATAAAGTCAAACAATTTAAAAATTATAGTATTAAATTCACAAATTTAAAAATATAATTATCAAAATCACAAATGAGACAAAATAAAATAAAAACTAAAACTCCATCTAAGTTAAATGAATTTTATAGTTTCAGTTTATATAACTTTTTATTTTACTTTTTGTTGGTGGACACACTTTGAATTGTTATGATTTTAGAGCCATTTTAAAAGAGCCATTTTAAAAATTAATCAATATATTCTTTTTTTTTTTATTTGATGGAGATTCAAGAGAGGTTAACTCTTTTACCCTCTAATTATTGAAAAGACATTGGAATATATTACTTGTTTATAATCATTAATTCAACTTGTGTTATTGTATATAGAGAAAATGAATAAATACACATGAACTAATTTAATACGAGAATAATAAAATTATATACTAATTTGTACACAAAAATTCAGACGTGTGATCATGATAAATAAATTTTATTTTATATTTACAAAAAAAATTATTAAAGTATTATTGTGATCTAATACAAGTGGTTAATATGCAATACATGTGAGTGTCATAAATTTTAGAGTACCAAATTAAATTTCTACTTATAAAAAATAATACAAAAAAAAAATCGTTTTATATAAAACATGTAAAAAAAATGAATTCATCCTTTTAAAAAAATTCATTCTCTACTTATAATAAATCTTAATTCAAAAAATTACTAAATATAAAGAAGTCTTTTTAAATATTATATTCATTTAAAATCATATCAATTTTTAAATTACTTAGTTGAGAAGTTTTTAAATTTAGTAGGTGTCATCCATCAAGTTATTCTTTTGAAATTTTCCATCAAATATCTTTTGGTGTGGCATGCAACAAACTTGGTATTACTTACTTTTAAAAAGATTATTTTAACCACATTCAATCGCTCCATTCTCTATAAGTCTAGTTTAAGTTAATCTAATCTCTAATTATTTCATATAGATCTTGTATTGCTTAGAGATTTTTCTATGACTAGATAAGATTGATGAGCATCACAATCACTACGTGTATTTGATTGTCTTAATTTTTATGCTATGTTATCTAGCAGATAAATCCTCTAATTAAGGTACAAGTTTAGTATGCAACTTTAGTAGTGACTTAGTTCTATTTTGCATAGACAAAACAAATTTTCGTCCATCCTATCCATCTTCTAATTTTTTCATCCATCTTCTCAATTTGCATTAATAATTGAAATTCTCCTCTTGTCCAGTTGGTTTCAACGACAACAATTTCTAACACTATTTTAGTTATTTAATTTTACAGCAACTCTATCTTATTTAGAAGTAAATTTATCTCCATTAGATATGTGACCCTCTTTGCCCCTATAATGAATAAATGATGTAAAAAATGTTAATTTTGTGCAAAACTTAAATTTTATAAAATATATTGTAATATTAGTGTTGCAAAATATGTCATTTAATACAATAAAAAATTAATGCTTACAACTTTTACAAAATTAAGTTTGACTCCAAAGTCACATGGTCAAGGCTTGATTTAAACTAGAATTTAAAGACTTCATATCCTCAAACTCTTAACGTTACATTGTGAGAACTTGGGATAACTCCCATTATCTCAATGTATTTTGGTTATTGAACAAGTGAGAATTGCAATCCCAATAAACAATGCAAGTAGAAAATGCCCAATAGATTGTCATACAACATATTTATTATCATACTACACATAACAATTAACCATATCATTGCCTTTAATCACATAATCACTTTTAATCATTTATCTTCGTATAACACATAAATCTTTAACCACATAATCGTATTTAATCATTTGTTATCATATCGTTTACCTAATTAAATCAACATTTAATTTATAGTTATTCATCAATTGTGGGGTCGCATAATATATGAAATGTATATGCATGCAACACATAGAATGTGACATGCATTCATATCAGCGTTTAACTTCAACATACGAATCAAACTACTTCATAGTGGACAAGTATAAAAGTCTCCTCTTACACATTGAACTAAAATATTTAGTCAAAGTTAACTGCTACTTTATTATTTTCCCCAGTGGTATGTATCTGCATTTACATAAGATCGTTCTTATCGATAATTTCCTCAAAGATTCATCAATGGTTGACCTTCGGTTCAATCATAGCCATAAACTCCTCATGTCCTAATCATGCATTCACCCAAATACGACAAAATAACCATCATTTAACAACAACAAGATTGTTTAGAAGAGTACACTCATATATGCCACTTGAGTATCATAGAAACTATGATCACTTATCAACATGATCATTATACACACATAATCTATATCTACTACTTGTATATCATAATGGGCTAGAGCTACAGTGCAGAACATGTATGGGTCTTGCACAGGGCAAAACTATTTTTCACCATTAGATAAAAAAATTCCACCAAATCTAATTATACAACATACACACCAAATATTATCCCTCTTCTTCTCCTCCCCCACAAACTGACGACTCCTCTTCTCCCCCTTCTGAAATTGAAACAGAACAATATCTCACTTCTCTTTCCAATGAGTAATTAAGAAAATAAATTACTAATTCAAAATTAATATTCGTATATATAATTGTGCAAAAGTGAGAAAGAGAAATCATTCATCTCATAATATTCGCACTGTATTCTTAGTTGCTGGAGAAAATGATGAGGGCGATGGAATAATTTTTGAAGAAGTAGTTTCCCTATTTTTGGGATGAAGATAGTGAAGAATCTGGTGTGTACTACCATAATATTGTCTCATATGGACCTCTTTGATCCAACGGTATACAAAAATTGTGCACTTATTTCATTTGTCCATGCTAGAAGAAATAATCAACACATTGTTCATAATTAATCAATTGTCGACCATAATTCATTAGTAAGTGTTATCAAATAATTATTCCTCTTAATTAATTAATTAATTAATTATTGTTTACTATTACTATATATTCTTTATTAATATCTATCATCATTCTTACTTATTGTTTTCCCTAAATTATCTTTAATTAATTAATCATAATTAATTAACTAGCCTACGACATTAATAAGAACTGTTATGAAGTTTATGATCATTTACTAATCGATTATTTATCATTCCTAATCATTTATAATTAATTTCAACTGTTTTTTAATTCTGATTAATTTTAAATTAATTAACTATTAAGTTCATGGTCAATTTTATTTTGGATCTGAACTAGTTCAATTTTGGAGTGAGGTGAAGAAGATGAAATCCTAATATTTTGAAATTTTTTGATTTTAATTTAGGAATTTTAAAGTTTCTGTGACGCAGAGGTTGAGGATTGAAATTTTTTGATTTTAATTTAATTTTTTATTTTTCTAGATTGAAGAACATGAAAATTTTCATTTTATTAAAAAATATTTTAAAAAATAAAATTTATTAAGAATAATGCTGAATTGGCTTGCTACCTTAACATTTTTTAATAAAAAAAATTAATTTGGACAGATTCTAAAACATGAAATCACTTA